>VWPU01003741.1:0-44919 GCA_013398955.1 Callaeas wilsoni
GAGGGGCCGCGCTGGAGCCCCCGCAGATGCAGCGCGACCGCGGCGGGATGAGGCGGCCCCGGCATCCGCCGCCCCGGGGGCTCCGCCCGAGCGGCCCCGGCGGCGGGAGCGGGAGAGGAGCGGGGCCGGGACCGGGCTGAGACTCCCCCGCTCCGGCTGGCGGCGGCGGAGGGTCCCCGGGGTCCTCTGGGCTGGGGACGGGCTGTCGCCCCGACGTGCGGGTACCTGGAATGTGCTGCTGGCACCCCGGGGCGCTGGGGGTCCCCCAGGGGTGCCGGGAACCCGTAATGTTGGGGATGCTGATGGACTCCCAGGGAGCTGGGGAACTGCGGGCTGGATCCCGGAGACTCCCTGGGGCCCTAGGGACCTCTTCGGGCTGCATGTGCTGTGGGTTCCCCGGGTGGTGGGACACAGCACCCCAGGCTGCTGCAGGCCCCTCTGGGGTGCTGAAGGGCACAGGGGTGCGGCGAGGTTTGGGGTGCTCCTGTGTGCACATCCCACCATGGGGTTGTGCACGGTGCTGTGTGTGTACCCCGGCTGTACCTGGGCACCCCGGGTGTAAATTTAAGTGTTTCATCTCCGAGCCCCTCCTCACAGCAGGACGAGCCCAGGCCATCGCTGCTGATCCCATGTGTTGTCGGCAGCTCCAAGGGAATTGGAAAGTCTTGGTGGGAGGTGCTGGTGGGCAGCTGTGGTGAGGGTGTGAGGAAAGGGGTTGATGTTCTCTAGTGAAGCTGTAGGAAGCCTATAGCAGTGTAGGTGTGAGGGAGCTGGTAGAGCTGATCCCCACGTGGGTAGGTCTGTGTGTGGACTCTACACCTGTTGTCCAGGTCGTGTGTAAGCTCAGGGAGGTCCCTGAGGGGCTGGAGCGGGTGCAGAGCCTGGGCAGCCCTTTGGCCTTCCACCCAGCCGGGCCATCAATGACGACAACTTCAGATATCACAGCCCAACCCTGAAATTAGGCTGTTGAGATGATCGAAGCATTTCCCTTTCCTTCCTTGGACCAGCATTGTGCACCCACCCACCTGGATCCGGCTCCTCCAGGAGCTGCTCCAGCACAGACACCATGGCCAAGGTGGCCCAGGCAAATAGACACAGGCCCTCCCGTACAGCCCCTGCAGCAGGGGACAGGGACAGGAAGGTGTCATGAGCCCTGGATACCTCCTGCTGCACCCAGCCATCGTGCTGGCAGGTAACACTGCAGGTGACAAGCACATGTGACAGTTGGCTGTGTGCGAGGAGCCCAAATCCTGGCAGGTTGCTGGCAGTGGAGGAAGTTGTGTGCTTGCTCAGTGGTTTCCCTTTAACTTTGGAACAGCCTCAGTTCCAAGCTTCAGGGCTTATCGCCTGCACAGCTACGAGGGAAGCATGCCTGGCTGAGATAAATCAAGTTGCGCTGGCCAGGGCTGCTCTGGTCTCTGTTCCTCTCACATTCCTCATGACCTCAGTATTTTGGCTCAGGAGGAGAGCCAGGGAGAACCCTCCCTGTGTCCAGCCCCGGCCCCGCTGGTGGAGCAGCTCAGGCTGTACTGCAGCAGGTGGTTGAACCGGACCGAGGGCTGCTACGACTGTGCCCCTGGAGAGGGAAAGGGCCCAAAGGTCTCGAGCTTTAGGAACAGCTCCCCCAGACCTCTCCTCTGCCAGTCTGGAAGCTTGGGAACCCCAAGGGAAAAGCGCCCCATTAGGCCAGGGATCCCAACATGCTGCCTGCAGCTGGGGCTGGGGCATGAGGACCAGGTGGTCCCTGGGCTGTGCCAAGGTGCCCAGCCTCCCTCATCCCTGACATGACTTTTTATTGTAATTGAGCAGAACAGCTCCAGTTTTGGCCCCAAGTTTCCCGTGTTGGCACTGGTACAACAGCACAAGGGGAAAACACAGGTGTGAGCCCAGGGCAAAGCATAGTCCTGCCTCCCCGGGGGTGTTTGGGTGCCTGCACATCCTCCTCCTCTTCCCCTCACTGCCAAGCCTCCCTACGAGTCCTTTGCCTGTACCATCCTGCTTTTCTGTCACAACACCAGGGCTAGAAACACCACTTTCATTGCTTCCAAAAAGAGCTAGGATCACGTAAGGGCTCCCCCCAGGGGTCTATGTGTCCAGCCCCTTCAGCAACCTGCACCAGTGCCCAAGGGAGCAGCTGAAACTGCTGAAAATCAGCCTTTGGCACCAAAGTGGCTGGTACCATTGGCCTCACCAAGACTTAAGTGCAAGTGGAGGGCGGCTGCCTGAGCAGTGCCATGGTCGTGGCAGCCAGGTCCGGCTGGTGCTGACAATGGCTGGGCCATGGGTGTAGGGTCTCGACCTGCTGCACTCTGTGACCATTTACCCCCACTTGGCCAATCCAGCCCCATGCCTGTTCCCCAGCCCAGGGACAGTTTGCACGGCCCGAGGTGCCTGGGGGGTGTTTGCACCTCACAGGCCCTCCGGAGGGTTTGAACATCATGGGGTCCCTGGGGCCATTTGGATGTGGTTGGGAGCTGGCAGGTCCCATCACCTCTTTTGGAGCTGGATGAAGACAGAAACTCCTGCCCTAGGTCCAGCCCATCCTGTCAGACTAAAAAGAAGTGGGGTCCGGAAGCAGTGGGAGGATGTCCCCCACAGTCAGGATGCAGCTGCTGACCTTGGCTGAAGGGGCCATAGGAGGCGGCAGGTAACAAGCAGCCTGTCCCCAGCTCAGTGGAGGGGACACCAGTGCAGTGCTGGGTGCAAAGGGCACCTTTGCTGCTGGAGTGCTGTGAGAGGTCTCCAGGCCTTGGCAGAGGAGGCTTTTCCTGTCCCCAGGCAGGACAATACCCGGCCAGGCGGCGGAAGGGAGCTGCCGGCCACTTCCCCCGAGGAAACGCACCCGCTGGCTCTGGCTCCTGTTCCTCTCTCTTCCTCTTGTTTGATTTACAACATGTGTGGAGCCCAGCGGGAAGTTTGTCCTGGCCTTAGCACTGTTTAATTACCTGCAGCAAGGGCCATGCAGAGGAGGAAGCCAAACTCTTCCCAGGGTGGGAGGGATTGGACGAGGTGGGGGATATGTGGACCCTCTTGGGCATGAAGCCAGCAGCTTGGGAATGGTGGATGCCAGCATGGAGCCGGGATGTTCCCAGGGGAGGTGGGATGATTACGAGGGAGGTGGAAGTTGGGATGTGCATCGGCTGCAGCTGAGTTGGCAGAGGAGTGAGCGAGCTCCAGAATCCATCCTGGTGACTAGTGGGAAGTGTTTTATGTCTGCCCAGCTGGACTCAGCCCCCAACCCTGTGCACTGGACTGGGGGCGGGAGACCACCGCGGTGCCCAGCCCAGGCCCGGCCTGGCGCTGCCACAGCTGCTCTGCTGGCTCCACGGGCTCAGGGCAAGCCGAGGGCTGGCGGCTGCAGCGCCGGGGCTGGGGAGTGGCCACAACATCGGCATGAGCGGCGGCTGCGAGGGGCGGATGTGGATGTTTCTGTGCAGCCGAGGCCAGGTCATGCGCTGTTCCCTGGGCAGTGCTGAGCCTCACCTTCCCTGAGGGCTGTGCCCAAGCCCCCATTCCTCTGCGGCATTCCTCCTCCCCTGCTTTCTTCTGAAAATAGCCCAGTGCCAAATGCTTTGCCCACCAACAGCTGCTCAGCCCCATGGCCACCTGTGGCCCCATGGGCAGAGCCATCAGGACCCTGATGCCATGCACAGCACCAGTGGCTGCTCCCAAGGTGGCTGTTGTCCCATCCTGCTCCTGCCAGGAGCACTTCACACCTGGGCCTCAGCATCCAGATGCTGCCAGATGTTGTAGCAGGTCCCAGCTCAGTGCTCACAGCTGGTGGCACCCCCAGCCGTGAGCTCACTTCTGGACCACAGCCGTATTCTGTTGGCTCTTCTCCAGTGTGTCCATGCCTGGCTCCTGGGAAAACCAGGCTCCCATTTGATTGCCCTCTGCCTTATCCCACGTCATCAACAGGGAAAAGCAGCCAGGTCCGTCCTGCGGGTCATCAGCCCCCCAGGACACCCCTGAGGCCTTGTGGGGCACCCTGGGTAGCAAGAATGGACATCACGCCCAGCACTGATGGGTGCTGGCAGCTCCCTGCAGTCACGTGGTTTTGCCAAAGCATCGTTTCCCTTTATCCAAAGCAAAATTCGCACTGAATATTGCACCTATACAGGTTTCAGCCTCTTTCTTTTCCTGGCCTGCTCCCACTGTATGGCCAAGCTCCAACTCGTGACCCTCAGAGCTGACAGCACGGCCATCCCAGCCAAGATGTGGAGCATTCCTTAAATGTACAAACAATCCCAGCCCCACAGGCAGCACCGCGCTCGCCCAGCCACCAGCTCCAGTGTCAGCCCTGGGCTGGGGGAGGCCAGGGAACTTGGCAGACGGTGGGGGGCAGCCACAGGGCTCTCCCCGGGTGAGGGTCGGGGCTGTGTGGCTGCCTGGGGCTCGCCAGCCCTGGGGTCACAGGGTTTGGCTGGACGTGGTCTTGTTGTTGCAGGTTGATGGTCCCCTGGTCAGCAGCATTCCAGGGAGAAGATGGCTCAGCCGGCACCCCTGAACCAGAACCTCCCAGGTAAAGAGACCAGGGTTGTCACCAGGTAGTGACAGTGGAAGGGGTGCAAGGGAGGTGGGCAGGGCTGAGCTGTCCCATCCCATCCCATCCCATCCTATCCCATCGGAGTTCCTCACCCCAGCACCAACCCTGACATGGACTGGGTGCCCCTCTGTGGCACTGAGGGTGCTGGAGACAGACACATCACACATTGTGGAGGGGAGGGGCCTGCAGGCTGTAAATTCCAGTATAATCCAGTTGGAAAAGCCATCCTGTCTCCACCAGGTCCCTGCCTAACCGTCCCTGCTCCTCTTGCAGATCTCGGGGGCCCATTCTTGTACAGGGACCAGGACGATGGAGAGAAGAGCTCGTATTCTGTGGAAACCCCCTATGGCTTCCTGCTGGACCTTGATTTCCTGAAATATGTTGATGATATTGAAAGTGGCCAAACACTCAAGAAAGTGCCACTGCCTCGCAGGATGAAAGGGTCCCGTCCACCGCCCAGCACCCTGCGCAGCCCCAGCAGCCACACCAGTGCCTGGACCTCCACCGAGTCCCTCACCTCTGTGGCCAGCGAGGAGGGCAGGACTGCGCTGCTGCTGTCCCCGCACGGCCGAGCACCCCTGGAGCCTGCGAGCAAGCCAACCTCCCACCCCATCTCACCGCCACCAGTACGGCTGTTCCCACCTCCCACCCGCAAGTGCCTCGCACCAAACCCACGGGTGGAGAGGACCTTGCTGGAGACGAGCAGGAGGCTGGAGCAGGAGCAGGGCCATTTTCAAGATATTGGCGGTCCCTCCCACAGTGGCCTGCCAGGTGCCCTGGGCCAGCCACCCCACTGGGTGCCAGTGGGCACCGAGGGCCAGGCGGGCTGGGGCCGGGTGAGCCCTGGCAGCTCGGGGCGCAGCACTCCGGCTGCGGGGCTCAGCACGGCCCCGCTGCAGCACGTGCGGGAGCAGATGGCTGCAGCCCTGCGGCAGCTCCGGGACCTGGAGGAGCAGGTGAAAACCATCCCACTCCTGGAGATGCAGATCTGCGAGTTGAAGAGGGAGAAGGCAAAGTTGCTGGAGAAGCTGTCGGCAGAGCCGGGCGAGGCATTGTATCCCCCTTCCGGCTCTGACACAGGGGCAGGGGGTGAAGAGCCACCCCGCACAGGGCCAGAGAGTGAAGCAGAGACAGCGAAGGGGCGAACGAGCAAAATTGCAGAGCTGAGGAAGCTGACAGAGAAGCTGGCTGTGCCGGAGCGGAACATCAGGGCTTGGCCAGGCAGGAGCCCCAGGGTGGCTGAGAGGCCGTGCCGTTCTGTGGCAGTAGGTGAGGACCGGGCCATGACAGATGTCGTCTTCTACTACCGGTCGCAGCAGGAGAGTGGGGACACGCCAGACGGTGGCACACGGGGACGCAGGGATGTGGCCGTCTGGGTGCTAGAGTCCTCGCTGGGGCTGGCCACTGAGGCGGAGCGGGAGCTGGAGCTGCTGCAGCAGACGGTGGGGCACCAGAAGGAGGTGATCACCCTGATGGAGGGGCACCTGCAGGAGGCCACGCGGGAGCTGGAGGAGCTGCGGCTGGAGGTGTGCGCCCGCCGGTCCTGTGGACAGGTGAACAAGGAGGTGATGGCCAAGCCACAGGTGGCCGAGGCACTGGTGGAGGCTGCAGTAGTGACACAGAACCGGGCAGCTGGTGACCCCCTAACGACGGCAGAGGCAGGTGTGGAGTGCTGCCCCCCGACCTCCTGCGTCGCCGTGGGCTGCCGCCCCGACGGGCGGGATGTGGCAGTCGGACCCGATTCAGCAGCCAGCTGTGATGACAAGGGCAGCCAGACAGATGTGAGCAGCATTGTCCTGGCAGGAGAGGAGAAGGAGCCTGGTGCAGGCAAGGAGATGGAGCCTGGCCTGGGTGATGGCCTGAGCAGCCCCTCAGCGCTGGGTGCGGGAGCAGCAGCGGGGAAGTGCCCAGACAGCCAAGCCCCAGGGCCAGCTGGGCTGGAGATGACACACAGCAACCGGGACCCATCCCCAGCGCAGGACAGTGGAGCTGCCCCAAGCCCTGCGGCCGGTGAGTGTCACCAGGGATGACTCCAGGGTCTGGGTTGGAATGTTCCTGCAGGAAGGGAGAGGATGGCCTCGTCGGGGACAATGCCTGCAGGGCCAACGCTGCCTGTGTTCCAGCAGTTGCCCATGTCCCTTCCATGCCTGCCTGGCAGTCTGGTGGGTTTGGGGTGCTTGGCTAGCCCCAGGAAGAGACTGTTTACAAGAGCATGTAGTGACAGGAACAAGGGGGAGTGGTTTCAAAATGACAGTAGGTTTAGATTAGATATTAAGAAAAATTCTTTACTGTGAAGTGGTGAGGCCTTGGCACAGGTTACCTAGAGAAGCTGTGGATGCCCCATCCCTGGAAGTGTTTAAGGTCAGGTTGGATGGAGCTCTGAGCAACCTGGTCTAGTGGAAGGTGTCCCTGACCATGGCAATGAAGTTGGAATGAGATGATCTTTAAGGCCTCCTCTAAGCCAGACTATTCCATGATTCTAAAATTCTGTGATTCTTGATCACTGGCCCTTGACATCCATCTCTTTCTCTGTAGGAGCTCTGAAGTCCATCATGAAGAAGCGGGATGGTCCTCCCCGGAGCAAGGCAGAGGGCAGCAAGAAGAGCCTGCAGTTTGTGGGCGTGCTGAACGGGGAGTACGTGCTGAGGGGTTCCTGCCACCCGCGTGAACCAATCCTAGTCCCCTGCATCCCTGTCCTGGGCTGGGGCCAGTGGCAGGGCCTGAAGGGGGCCAGGCTGCTGCTGTGTTTCCACTGAGCATCCTCTCTCTGTGCAGGTATGAGAGCACATCCAGTGAGGAGGAGGAAGAAGGCAACAGCTCTTCTGAGAAGGCTTCGGCCGACAGCTCCAACAGTTCAGAGCAGGGAGACACCGAAACCTCAGAGGAGGAGGCCGGGGAAGGCGCATGCGAGCCCAGACTGGAGTGCAAGGGGACTGACATGACCCTGCTGGAGCCCCCTGAGGTGAAAGAAAAGTAAGTGCCAGTGGAGAAGGCTCCCTGCTCCCTGGCCCTGCACAGCTGGGAGCCATGGCACTGGCCCTGCCAGCTCGGGGCATCTGCCTCAGTTTCAGTGCCGCCAATCAGCAGCTGCAGAGACCATTCAGCAGGAAACAATCCTTCCAGTTTCTTGGGTCTGCTAAGGAAAGGATGAGAGGCCCCTCATGCCTGTTTGCTGCAGAAGATAGTTTAGAGGGGGACAGAAAAACGAACAGCCTTCAATAGCATTTTTCAACAAAAGGAAAAATTGTGGCCTAAGAATGGGTGAATGACGCTCGAGCACATCCATATAAGGCTCCGTTCTATGCCAGTTTGCAGAGGCTGAAGCAGCCAGGGTGCAGCCACCGGGCTGGAGGTTGCACTCTGGGGACCTTGTGGAGAATTACAGGCACTGGGGAGCTCTGCAGGGGAAATCAGGATGCTCCACCCCACAGGTTTGGTGGGGTGATACAGCCCCACACCTCAGACATCCTCATGCTCTCCACAGGTTCGAGCTGAGCCCCAGGATGCGGGAGGCCTGCCTCATTGTCAAGACCCACCTGGGCCACGCCGGTGCTGCCAAGAGCAAAGAGGTGGTGAGTGGAATGCTGGGGTGGGATGGCTTGCCCAGCCTCTGCCGACATCCCCCAGAGCTGACTCTACCCAGAGAGGGGCCAGCAAAGCCTGGCTCAGCACCTTCCCCCAAAATACAGCCCTTTGCTTCAGGGTTTATCCCAGAAACTCCAAAACCCCTGTGGACTCAGCTCAGGCCATGCCCAGCATGGGCAGTGCAGAGTCCTGCCTTCACCCACCCCCTCTGGAGCAGGGATTCTGCTCCCCCCAGCCTGGGCTGGCAGCAGAGGGTGGGTGCCAGGGTGCGAGGCCATGCAGAGACTTAGGGGGAGCTCAGCCCCTCTCTGCCCACAGCTCACCAGCAGCAGCCTGGTCCTTCAGGAGTGGTTCCGTCTGTCCAGCCAAAAGTCGTCCGTCCCTGACGTGGTTGCCAACCACCTCCTGGCCTTTGCCGAGGTCTCACCGGCTCTCCTGGCCCACGTGGTGAACCTGGCAGATGGGAACGGCAACACAGCCCTGCACTACAGCGTCTCCCACTCCAACTTCCACATCGTACGGCTGCTGCTGGATACAGGTCAGTGCCCCCCACCCCCAGAAACATCCCCTGGCCACCATCCCACTGTACCCCACATCATGTCCTGGCCATGTCAGCACAGCGGGAAGGCATTGGCAGCAGAGGGGCAGGGAGAGCTGCCCTGTGCTGTGTCCGTTTATAGGTGTGGGGGTGGGAAGTCACCCCAGCCCATTTGGGAGCCCAGATTTGATGGGGGAGATCCATCAGCAGTTCTGTGCCCATACGATGGCTCACAGCACCCTGGGCAGGACTGTGAGGGGGAGCCAGGCATGCGGCTTGGTCCATGTTTCCCACCAGCTCTGCAGCATCCTGAGCACCCTCTGCTCACGCCTGCAGGGATCTGTAACGTGGACCACCAGAACAAAGCTGGGTACACTGCCCTCATGCTGGCAGCACTGGCAGCCGTTGAGCAGGAGGAGGACATGAACGTGGTCAGGAGGCTCTTCAGCATGGGCAATGTCAACGCCAAGGCCAGCCAGGTTGGTGCAGGCTGAGGGCCACCACAGCCTGACCCTCAACTCCCACCCCCAGGCAGATGGCAGAGCCACGCTCAGCTCTTCCAAAGGCAGGACAACGGCTTCAAAACCTGGAGGTGTCAGTGCATGGGGAGGGCATCACCCTAGGAGCACCTCCTGCCTGCCAGCAGGGCTGTCTCAGCAGTGGTTCTGTGGCACGGGGACAAGTGGGTAGCACGGTGGGGGCAGGGGTGGCCTGGCAGTGTCCCTTCCTTGCAGGCTGGCCAGACGGCACTGATGTTGGCTGTCAGCCATGGCCGGCAGGAGATGGTGGAAGCCCTGCTCGCCTGCGGGGCCGATGTGAACCTGCAGGACGAGGAGGGCTCGACCGCGCTGATGTGCGCCTGCGAGCACGGCCGCGTGGAGACCGTGAAGCTGCTGCTGGCTCAGCCCACTTGCAACATCTCCATCGTGGACAGTGTAAGGTTCTGCCACTGGGGCTGGGCAGCCCACGCTATGTCCTGTCCCCAAACCCCTTTCAACATGCTCTCCCTTACTTTCTAGGATGGTAACAATGCTGTTGCCATTGCGCTGGAGGCCGGTCACAGCGACATTGCCACGCTCCTCCACGCCCACCTCAACGGCACGAAGGCGCAGGCACTCGTGAGTACTGCACCGCTCCCCACGGGAGGGGAAAGGGCTGTGACACAGACGAGTGTCTCCAGGAAGAGGCTGCAGGAGCAAGAGCAGAGCATTTCAGGTGCCACGTGCTCAGAACAGCCCTGCTGGCCCTGACCAGGAGTCACTAGTGAGGTCTGTAGTGACTCTACTCTCTTTGCAGCAGGGGACGTCACCGGCAGCCCAAAAGAGCCCTGGGAGTCCAAAGAAACCAAATTAGAGTGACCTTGGGATCCAGCCAGGGGCCACCATCAGCACTGGGCTGTGATTCACATCCCCTCACCTGCCACCCCTCTGTGCCCAACCACTCTCTGCAGCTTCAGTCCCATCACAAGCATCATCCCTGGGCCTCCTTCTCCCATCTCCTCCACTGGATGCACCCCACACGCGGCCACATCACTGCACCAAGTGACAGGAGCCCAGTGACCTCGGGGTGGGACATGTGGGGAGCAGAAGCCACTCCATTCCCTCTGCTCCCTACCACGACCACTGGAGCTGCGCCACCTCTGAGCCCTCTGCAAGGAGGAACAGCAGAGAACCAACCCAGCAGAAACAGCACCTGATTTGTGCTCTCTGGAAGCTCCAAGAAGGCAGCAGTGCCAGTGACAGGGAGCCAAGAGGGCAAGTGACGGGTCCTGGCTCCAGCAGGGACGTGCTGCTCTGCAGGCACATCCTGTGCAGCAATGGGAGAGGGAATACTGCCTTGGGCTGGGAGCATTTCCAGACTCAAATACTTGCCCTTCTTTTCTGGCATTTCCTTTCCTAGCTGAAATTGGATTTTTTTTTTCTCTTTCCTAGCACATGTACACAAAGTAAAAAAATTATATTGCTTGGCCAAAGGATGAAGTTCAACATGAAATGACTTCGGATTTGATTTGCTCAATGGGAGCAAAACCTCTGAGCAGTTTGGGTTGCAACCAAGTGACAAAAGGGGCTGAGGGCCAAGGATGCATTTGCGGACTAAGCCTGCCTACCTGATAACCCACAAGGGGAGCACGTCCTTCTCCCAAGTGAGAGAGACCAATTACCTCCTAAACATTTCCCCAATTAGGCAGTCGTGCAGACTGTGCAGACAGCCAGAGCCCACAGGCAAGTCCCTCTCTGCCCACTTTCCATCCCAAAAGGGAAGAGAGCAGCTGAGGACAGCACCAGGAAAAACACATGGGCCAGAAGAGCTCAGAGCACACAGGTAGAGCCCGCAAAGGGGAACACGTATGTCAGAGAATGTGTCTGTGCAAGTGTGTGAGCACCGTGTGGGGTGGGAACAGGGTAAGGACAAGGACTGGGAGGAAAAAGGGTTTTGCATGGGAAGGCAGCTCTGCTCTGAGCCCTTCACAAAGGAAATGTGTTGTGCCCCCCATTCCTGCTCCTTGGCCCAGCCTCACCACTTCTGCCCCTGCCTGAGCTAGGGAACCCCACAACCCTCCCCAGAAATTTGCTCTCAGCTTTGCACTGGAGTTAATATACAGCGCTCACTGCCACTCCCTAATACACTACTCTGTTTACTGGTATTTTAATACTGATGTTTATTTTTAAGATATAAATAAAATTTAAAGTTATTTTGAAATATTACAGTGACATCAGCAGTCTCCTGCCTTCTTGTCTGGCTCACAACAAACTCATCAAGAGCTGCAGCAGAGGCACGGCCCCCGACCTGCGCGGGTGACCCCACATTCCATCTCATTCGCTGCAAGCTTATGCACTGGCTACATCCCTCAGTCTGGTTTTCTTCCTGCTGAAGTGTCCCAGGCAGCTGCAGTGGTGTCTTTGCCCATTTCATTCTGCAGGACCAGCTGCAGCCCTGCACCACCCCTGGTTCTCTGTGGTGCTGATATTACACTGCATCACTAAAGAGCAATCACCAGACCAAGTGTGAGGATGCAAATTGCCTCCCTCCTTATGTGGTCGGGGACCAGGCTGACCCCACAGGGATATTCCAGAAGGGACAGAGCTCTCTAAGCCACTCTGTCCCAGTCACCCAACACTCAGGGCTGGCAGGGGCCAGAGCAAACACTCTTGGGTCAGCACTGAAGCTGTGAGGGAATAAACAGCAGCCACAGAACTGAACTCTGAGAGGACTTCCAGCACACATGAGCAGTTCTGAGCTCTGCTGCACCACATGAGCCAGAGAGCACAGCCTTGTTCTAATGCTCTCAAACTGAAACACTCCCAAAGAATCACAAATGACATCAAGCAACAGCACAAACACAAAGGCTTTCTCCATTGCACAAACTCCACGCCTCATGTTGCCCATGAGCTGCCCAGGGCACAACTAAAACAGGCAGAAAGGACAAATCTCACAAACACTCTGACATCAGTCCTACAATCCTCAGTGCCTGCTCCAGTTCAGCATTTTGCATGTCTGTCCCAGCAATACTCTGCTCAGCTTTAGCACACCCAAGTCCTCAGTCACACCTGCCTCTGAACTGCCTCAGTCAAGCTCAGGACACTGTGGACACAAAACATTCCCGTCAGAGACCATACATGAGAGGCTGCAGATCTGACTCTGTGCAAACACACCACAAACCTGGACCGCTCTATAAGCAGATAAAAAACGCCAGTTCTTAAAAACCTGCCCTTGAACCAGCAGAGTTTTCAGGCTCATTATAAACTTTTCAGCCTTATTTTTGATTTATGTAATATCCTAAAACAACACATCTTGCTAACTAATTCTGTGGTGGAAGGGAAAGCCAAAGAAAGTGAGATGGAGGAGTCAGTGAATCAAAGAGTGACAAGCACTTGCTTTATGTGGATGACTGCCAGGATGGATATCAACTAGGTGTATTTATGGCAGCATTTACTGAGCAGTTTACTGAGGACAGACAGATAGAAGCAGCAGGCTGTTGCTTTACAAGCAAGCTACCAAGCTTGACTTTCAATTTGTGATTAAATTTCACTGAGGTCCAGTAAGTTTCCAGTGCCACTTCATCACATACAGAAAACTGCTTACCAGGAAAGTCAGGATTAAGGCTACTGTAATCATAACAGAATTCTTTTTGTTTTGACAGGTCAGTAAAGATGCAGCAACACAGTGATATTACAATGAAGACACTATATGTAACCCCAGTAACAAGCACGGCATGTTGCTACTGAACCCGAGGAAAGCGGCAGGTGCTCAGGTATGAAACAAACCAGAGATGTCAGGCGGCACTCGATGAGTGAAACCCGGGCAAGGGGCTACTGGAAAAACCTTTTATTGCAGTGACGCGGCCGCCACGCTCCTCCCCAACCGCGCCCCACGGCCGAATGAGCTGCCGTAGGCTCCATCCCCCGACGGACGACCCGACAGCAGGGGCGGCCTCGGGTCCCGCTCAGCGCAGCCGCCGGGCCTCGCGCTCCGACTCCAGCAGGGTGAGAACGTCGCCCTCGCGCACCGGCCCCTTCACGTTGCGGATGATGGAGCGGCTCGTGTCGTCCATGAATTCCACGCGCACCTGCGGGGCGAGACCGCGTCAGCCTGGCCGGGCCCGGCCCGCGGCATCGCGCCCGCCCGGCCCATCCCGCTCACCTGAGTGCACTGTCCCTGAGAGCCGGTCCGGCCCAGCACCTTGGTGACCTGCAGGGACAGAATGGAGGGTCAGCGCGGTGCTGCAGCCCGGCGCGGCGCGGCCCGGCCTCCCTGGCCCCCGTACCCACCCTGGCCAGCTTGATGGGCTGCACGCGACTCGTGTCCATGACTGCTCCAGGCCGCGGAAAGGGGCGGCCCCGCCCCGCTTCGCCTTATATAGCTCCAAGTCTCGCGAGACCCAGCGTTCCGCGCGCGCGCTCCCGGCGTCCCCCGCGCCTCTGCCCTTCACCGCGGCCAAGATGGCGACGGCAACTCGTGTGATTCAGCGGCTCCGCAACTTCCTGGCGGGGGTAAGAACAACCCCGGGCTCCGGGCTCCGGGCTCCTCCTGGACGCGGGACGCTGTGCTGCGCCCTCGGCTCCGTGGAGCCTCTGGCGCAGGGCGGCAGCCCCGCCTGAGCTGCTCTAGCCTTGCCTTGCAGCGAGACCTCCAGGCGAAGCTGCAGCTGCGCTACGAGGAGATCGCTAAGAGGTGCCAGGCTGGGCCGGGCGGCGGGTGGGGCGCTGAGCCGCCCCCACTCCCGGCTCCGCCGCTGACGCTCGGGTCGTTCTCTGCCTAGGACCCAGCCGCCCCCGCGGCTCCCGGTGGGCCCCAGCCACAAATTCGCCGATAACTATTACTGCAGCCGGGACGGGCGCCGAGAATCGCTGCCGCCCGTGGTGGTGGCGGCGGCGCAGAGAACCCTGCCAGCGGGGGCACAGGCCGGCAGGTAGGTGTGATGCGGGCGGTGCTGCACCGCTGTCGCCGCGGAGCGGGGTCAGCCTTGTTCCTGGTTTATACCAGGAACACAGAACGCGCCCAGCAGCAGTGAGGAGTTACCTGGATTGGCAGAAAAATGTGGAACTGTTTATTTGGGTCTATATTTCCTTGCAAATAAGTGAGGTGAGAGGAAGTTCACTTACTCTGCTTTGGTGAGACCCCACCTGGAGCATCCGTGTCCCGCTTTGGGGCCTCCAAGAAACGATCTGTTGCAATGAGCCCAAAGGAAGCCACAGAAATGCTCCGAGGGCTGGAGCCCCTCTGCTCTGGAGCCAGTCTGGGAAAACTGTGGAAGTTCAGCCTGGAGAAGAGAAGGCTCCGGGGAGAGCCCCTTTCAGTGTCTAGAGTGGCTCCAGGAGAGCCGGAGAGGGACTTGGGACAAGGGCCTGGAGGGACAGGACAAGGGGGAATGGCTTCTCACTGCCAGAGGGCAGGGCTAGATGGGATATTGGCAAGGAATTGTTCCCTGTGAGGGTGGGGAGGCCCTGGCACAGGGTGCCCAGAGCAGCTGTGGCTGCCCCTGGATCCCTGGAAGTGTCCAAGGCCAAGCTGGACGGGGCTTGAAGCACCCTGGGATAGTGGAAGGTGTCCCTGCCCATGGCAGGGGCTAGAATGAGATGGTCTTTAAAGTCCCACCCAATCCAAATGATTCTGGTACTCTGCTTAACAAACACCTCCAGCACTACTTTGTAGCTTGGACTTCTGATTAAATCCAAGTGTGGTTTCCAGAGTGTTACTAAATCCTCTTCTTGCTCCTCCTTTCTCTACCCCAGTTCAGGCGCTACAGTGACAACAACGGGGAAAAAACCAGTGACACCAGGACCACCACTTAGGAAGTGGGAAATTTCCAAGGATGAGCCCTACTTGTGAGCAGGGAGTGAGCTGAGGGTTTATGATGAGCACGGGTGGTTCCAGAGCAGCTCTGATGGTGAGGCTGTGCTGGATGTGGCTCCAGGCTACTGCAGGAAGCTGATGTCTGACTAATAAATGTATATAAAGCTGTGATTACTATCCCCATTTTGTCTATTTTATTTGATTTGTTCAAGTTACTGCTGTTTAATACCAGTGAATTTGGTTGGTTGGAATAATGACACAACACAGAGGCATTTGTGAGCTGTAGTCAGTCAGTGAAGAGCAGAGCTGAGTAAAGCACAGCCTCGCTCACAGGGCTCCCCCGCCATGCGCAGGTACTGCGAGAAAAGTTCAGCAGCCTGGGGCATTTCCCCCAGTGCCAGTGTCCTGCTGGACAGCACCTTGCTCGGTCCAGCAGAGCGCTGTCCAGCCCCTCCCCGGAGTGAGCAGGTCACTGCCGACTGCGGCGCTGATGGATTTCAAGGGAACTGCGGGAGAGCGCGGCTCTTGCTGGAGCTGAGAAGGGGCTGAGCCGGGCGCTGGCAGCCCCGGGCGCTGGCAGCCCCGGGCGCCGGCTCCAAGGGCGGCTGGAACAGCTCAGGCTGCGGAGGCGGCGGCGCTGCCCGGAGCGCGCTCGAGCCGCGCTGCCCGAGGCCGGGGGGCGGGGGTCCCTCCCCCGCTCACGTGACACGGCCCCGGAGCCTGGGGGGGTGGGCGGGGCCTCCTCGAGGGCCCGCGCCCCGCCCTCGCGAGCACCCCATTGGTGGAAGTCGGGTTTAAGCGCGTGCGCTCTTGCGCGCTCTGCGTTTGTAGCGCTGCGGCGGCCCCAGCGAGTCTCTCCGGTGCGGGCCCGCAGCATGGCCGGGCCGCGGCTGCTGCCGTCGGGGCTCCCGGTGCTGGTGCTGCTGCCGCTCGTGCTGCCGCTCCCGCCGGTGCTGCCGCTCCCGCCGCTACCTCCAGGCAACGGTGAGCTGGGGGAGCGGCCGGGCGGGTGGTGCCCATTGGTTCCCTGCGCACGCCCTTCGCTCTCATTGGCTGGAGCCCTCGTGCGCCCCGCGCGCTGGGGGCTCTCCCCCAGTGGGGTCCCCCGGCCTCCCCTCACGCGCCCTTCCCCCCGCAGCCGCCCCGTCCCGCTGCCGCCCGGACCAGTTCCAGTGCGCGCCCGGCGCCCCCTGCTTCCCCAGGGAGTGGCGCTGCGACGGCCACCCCGACTGTGAGGACGACGGGGACGAGTGGGGCTGCGGGACCGCGACCGCGGCGGAGCCGAGTCCCGGCGGCCCCGCGGTGACCCTGCCGAGGAGCTCGGCGGTGCCGTCCGCCGGCAGTGCAGGTGCGGGGCCGCGGGGTGTGGGCAGCGGCGGCCTGGGGGCGGGGGCGGGAAGCCGGACCGCAGCCTTTGTTCCCCGCCGTTTCTGGCCGATCCGAGGCGGCCGCGGTCACCGCGGGTCGCTGTGAGTGGAGGAAGCGCTATGGGGGACCCGCACCTTCAGCTTCCTCTAGTGGGGACGGTGATGACGCCCCCCAGAGCTCCCTCGGGAAGGGCCTTTGAAGTACTTCCTTCCTTCCTTCTTCCAGAACATGCAATTCCCAGCAGCTGCTTCGAGAAGACACTGGAATCTCTCCACCTCCCGAGCTCCTCTGATCTCTGGGGAATGGGCAGGCTGAAGGGAAGAGGATGAGGAGGAAGTTCTGGGTCATCCGGGCTGGCCAGGAGCTGCAGACACAGTGTCTGGGCTTGTGTCCGGCTGTGTCTGCACCCCAGTACTGTCGGTACCAGAGCTACTCGGCTCTGGAGCATCCTTTGTCAGACCCATTGGTTGTCTGAGGTGCTTGAAAGGGCTGTTCTGGCTTCCCTCACACGGGGGTTTCCGAGGGTGTGGAGAGGAGGGGGATTACTGCAGATTTGGGTTTGGGTTTGATGCCTGCACCAGTTCAATTGGCAGGTAAGGTGAAGAGCTGCATTTTGGTTGTACCTGTGGCTTCTCAGTGCCACGAGGACAGGCTGGGATGCTGCAGTTCCAGCTCCAGCTGGGAAATTTCCCACCTTTCCCTGTTATACATTTCCAGTAGGACGTTTTTTCCTCCAGTGTGGGTTGAACACAGTAGCGGCAGATAAGATTTTGCTTAAATTGAAAAAGACCTCTTGGTGCTCTTGAGGTGAGCTGGGAACTCAGCCAGGTGTGGATTGAAGATTGCTTTGAGTGCTGAACAGAAGGTGAGTTGGAAGCCTCATGGACTTGTTTCTCTTTCCTCACAGAGGCTTCAGCTACACCTGAGCCTGAGGTCTCTGTGCCATCGAGGAGTCAAGGTTGCACGTGGATCTTGATTGTTGCAGGTATGTGACACTCAAGAGTGCTGGAGATGGTCTTGGACCTACCTACCTTGGGCTATAAAATGAGTATCCTGATGGGGTCAATTCCAGACCTGTATCAGTAGCTGCTTTTGCTGGGCTGGGAGGGCTGAGGGAGGCCTGACACCACAGCCTAATTATTGCTGTGCCTTGGATGTGCTGTGTCCTTGGAAAGGCCATTCCGTACAATCTGGCACTAGCTTACCTCCTCTCTGTCTGTCCCTTGCCCTCAAGGGACACTGCTTATCTCTGGCTGTTGGCTCAAGGTGTTGATCAGCAGAGCCCAGGCCGAAGACCAGGGCAGTAAGTGGGTCTCTGCTTGTGCACTCTCCTCTCCAGAGCTCCTGATCATCCTGGTAGCTGCAGGTTCTGTTGCTGTGTGGGGTCTGTCCAAAGCAAAACGCAGATCTGACACCTTCAGTCTTGATAAAGCATCCAGGGAACATCTGATGCCTGGTAAGAGCCAAAAAGGCTCCTCGCCCTGAAGGGTAAGTGTTCTGCATCTCATGTACTCCATGTGCCTAAGGGAGAAATTCCTTCTTGTCCTGTGTTTCTGGCTTCTAGAGCTTTCCCCTTTGGGGGTAGGTTTTCCCAGCTACTCTGATGCTTGCCAACCATGTGCATGGGGTTTCAGTCTGCCCTGAAGCAGCAGAACTCTTCCCTTTCCTCTCTGCTGCCAAGGACATGGAGCAGTCTTGCTAAGATACTGATCTTCTGGTGTGGGATTTTTTCCTCCACTTTGCATAAACTGAAGTCAAACCAGCTTTCTTCCCAAAGGGCTGTCAATAACCAGGTGTTTTTCTGGCTTTGTAACAGGGATCCTTATCCCAAGGTGATAAGGTGCGACTAGCCTGGTCTCCTGCTCACCACGGAGCCTGACTGAATTGGACATCAGCTCTCAAATATAGGTTGTTACACTGGAATACCAAGAAGATGCTCCCTTTGTAAATGGATCTTAGATTTTGGGACTACCTTGGCTCCAGAAATAGCACAGGACCTTCCCTGGCGCTGTGACATCAGCCCTCCCAAAGGTGGTAGAAATGTCTCCATTGTTCTGTATGACGGTCGTTAATGCTGATGCCCACCAGTGTGGCCTTGGACCCGAAGATGTTTTCCTCCTTGAAATGCCTGGTGCTGTTCCACTGTCTCCTTCCACTTCCAGCCAAGAGCCTTTTTTCATCTGCCCCATTCTTCCCCCTGGATTTTGTCAGGGAACAGGAGCTTTCTCACCTATTTCTGTAGGCGCTCACTGGCTGCACAGATCAGATAAATACTCCATGTTTGCACTACTGTTTGATGCTGCTCAGTCCTGTGCACAAGAGGCTTTTACTGACAGTCCCACCATGGGGGTGACAGTTGCTCTGGCTTTGCTGTGCTGTCACCCAAGCCTGCATGGGGCAAGGAGCTCCTCGGCCCTGGGCCAGCAGCTCCTCTCACGCTCCCTTCCACAAACATCTCCACCCTTGGCAGACCTGCTCTGCCCACTCGAGTGCTGAATGCCACATGGGTCTCTTTCTAACACTCTTAATGGTGTCTTCTTTAAAACTATTCTGACATGAGTGGTGTCCCTCGAGGGTCCGTACTGGGACCAGTGCTATTCTGTGTTTTCATCAGTGGTGTGTAGAATGGGATCAAGTGAACCCTCAGCCAGTCTGAGGATGACACCAAGCTGAGGAGTACAGTCATCCAGAGGGACCTTCAGGCCCACAGGAACCTCATGAAGTTTGATAAGGTCAAGTGCAAGGTCATTCACCTTTGTTAGGGCAAACCCTGGAGAAGAGACAGCTCCAGGGAGCCTTGTTGTGTCTTGTCCATGTCTAAAGGGGGAGTGTAAAAAAGATAGAGAGGGGCTTTTCACCAAGGCCTGTAAGGACAAGGGGCAACAGGTACAAACTGACAGAGTGGGCTTATGTAGGACATGAAGGAGGGTTTTATGGTGAGGGTGGTGAGGCCCTGGCACAGGTTGCCCAGAGCAGCTGTGACTGCCCCTTCCCTGGGGCCAGGCTGGACAGGGCTCTGAGCATCTTGGTCTAATGGAGGTGTCCGTGGAAATGAGTCATGTCTTGGGTCAAACACTGTCTGTGTGGCACGCGGAGCCCCAGCCAAAGGACTCAGTGCTGTGCACCTCTCAGAACTGACCGTGCAGGGGCAGAGTAGTGCCCAGTGCCTCTGCTTCAGCGTTGGCCACGTGCCCCTTCCACCAGTGTTCACTAAGTGCGCCAAGCTGCTGCCTTGGCTCCTGACCTCCGTGCCTTGAAGGTGGGAACTTGGCTTGCCAAGCAGACACCAGTCATCAGCCTTGGAGTAGGAGTCTTCCGCTCCTGGATAGCATGTGAGTGCTTGCCATACCTTATGGGAGAAACTTCTATATGCGGGATGGAGTCCTGAGTTATTCCAGGGCTGCTATTTTTAGTACCAAGGAGTCATTTGCAAGGGCACACGCAGCCTTCTGTTTCCATAGGGACAGGCAGAGATAGCTGTGGTGACTGACACAGGAGAATAAAGAATGTGAAATTAACAAGTTCTGGAGCTTTTATTTTTCCTGGATATGTGCATTTGCATGGATTCTGTATTTGGGAGACCATGGGCTGCATCACCTTTGGATTGTCACATCCTGGGAAAGAGGACTTGGGATGGGTGGGCTGGCGTGGGGGCTGTGGGGAAGCCAGTGCTGCTGTGCCTGCTTGGGACAGACAAAACTCCAGCACACGGCAGCTGTAGCAGAGAAAATGAAATACAGGAGCAAAGCAAACAGAGGGGGTGGGGACAGGAAGAACAGATGCCACAGTAGCACCAGAGGTGCTACTGCTGAACCAGGGATAAGTGGGGAGCTCAGCCAAAAGCAAGGTGAAAAAATTGCCTGAACCTGTCCCTTCTTTGCCAGAGCAGAGCACGAAGCGGGGAGTGCTGCAGGGCGGGAGGGGCTCCAGGAGTCCCGGCAGGACAGGGCTGAGCTGAGGCCGGTTGAAGCGCTGGTGCTGGCAGGGCCACGTGGCCGAGGTCAGCTGTCACCAGCCGGTCCCAGATCATGCTCTGAGCTGCAGCTGCCGAGCCAAGCCCGGCTGTTCTGTGGTACAAGGCAGAGCACTTACTCCATGCGATGGGGAGTCAGGCCCTGGGACAAACTCACAAGATGTTGCAGGTTTTGCTTACTGCTCCCTGAGCTGAGTGCTTCAGGGTTGAAAGAAACACATTTTATGGATCTTGTGCCAAAACTTGGGGCTGTGTTTCTGACAGCAATTTCCCTTCCTCTGTCCGGTGCTAGAAGTGTTTTTGTTGTTCTAATCCCCAGGCTCAGAGACTTCAATTGTAGTGGAGCCCGAGCTGCTTTTCAGGCCAGGAGCATCTTTGTGCTCCATGTCTCTTTATTTAATTAGACCAGTTCATGGAGATCAATGTGATGTTTTACATGTTGAAGTAGGATCATATTCCGGGATAAGACCTCAAAGATCAGCCTATTTAATTTTGCTTCCCCTTTTAATTGCAAATCCACCAAAGGATTATTTCCTCCTTTTCAGTTCCAAGAGTTCAGAGGAACTTTTGCTCCTACTTGCATTTCCAGTGTCCTGTTCCTGCCCCTGCCTGGGTGAGTCGTGGGGCTAAAGGCTAATATGATGGCACAGGGCAGGAGCACAGGAGCAGCCTGTCCCACAGGGGACCTTCTTGGACACTGTGTGGAGGCGGAGGTGGTTCTTTAACCTCATCCCCTCTAAATCTGCACTGTGGGACTTGAGGGATGAGCTGGGAGGTCATGACCATCTCCCTTCCCTGGCTGTGACAGCTGACAGAGCCGGGGCAGCTGCATTAGCCTTTAACAAAGGCTGGTGCCAAGAGCAGCATCTGGTGTGGGGGTACAAAGCCAATACAAATCCTGCATGTCTGCACCTTCCTGTCCCATCAACAGAGGGTAAATTGAGGCAAGTTTGTGCTGTTTCCAGTTCGCTGCCATGGATGTCCTTCCAGGAAACAGCATGCAGCAAATGCAAACAGCTAATAAGAACAGAATAAGGGAAAAGAGAAGCACAGAGCTGGAAATAGTTCCTTACATAAAGGACTAGTGCCTCAATCTCATTAGTGTCTTAAGGAGCGGGCACTTGGCCACCTCCTACTGCTGCGATGCAAACCCCAATCTGATCAGCAATCGGCTTTGGGACCCTGGCAGGTGCCACGTGGCACCAGGACACAGCTGTGCCCCTCAGGCCGCCACTCCACTGCCCTGAGCTCTCAGCACTCACCTCAGTCAGCGTGTGCCCAGTGGGAGCGTTCCCATGAAGCCAGAGCTGCTGTCCCGCGGCCCGTAACAGGAGTCACTGCTTCGGAAGGCTGGGCACCATGAGGCAACAGTGGACCAGGCGTGCGAGTCTCTCGGCCAGCCTGAAGATAGGGGATCACCGGGGCCACTGCCGGACCCCAGAGGAAGAGGAATCCTACATCCCATTTGCACAGGATAGCCTGGTAAGGCAATGGAGTTCCCTGCAGAACGTGGCAGATAGTAACCAGGAGAAGAGCCAGACTCCCATCCAAAGGAACAAGTACCTGCTCAACATTAACGTAGGTGGCAAATTGTTCCAGATAGCTTACAAGGTACTGGTCCAGTATCCCATCACCCGGCTTGGGAAGCTAGCCCTCTATACAGACCCTGTGAAGAAGCTGCAGCTCTGTGATGACTACTTGGTGCAGAAGAATGAGTACTTCTTTGATAGAGATCCTTCAATTTTCCACTACATCTTCCACTTCTACCGCAGTGGAGTCCTGTGGGTGATGGATGAGATGTGCCCCAGTAACTTTGTTGAGGAAATTGAGTACTGGGGAATCCATCTGAAATACTCCCAACGCTGCTGCCGGATCCTGTTCGAGGAAAAGCAAGATGAACTCAGTGAGTACCTGAAAATAGAGAAGGAGCTGGAGGCAGAACTGGAGCCCCTGGAGTCAGGGGCGCAGTTTGATGGCAAATTTCTGGGTCGGTTTCGGAAGATGGTCTGGAACCTCATTGAGAACCCGTACTCTTCTGTTCCAGCCAAGATCATTGCTGTCATGTCGAGCTTCTTTGTGCTTATCTCCATTGTGGGCATGACACTGAGCACAGTGGAGGAGATGAAAAACAAGACAGGGAAAATGTGGATAGAGCAGATGGAGATGATCTGTGCCATCTTCTTCACCTCCGAATACCTCATGCGGCTCATATCCTCCTCCAGCTTCAAGAACTTTCTGCGGGCAGCGTTTAATGCTATAGACCTGGTGGCCATCCTGCCCTTCTACATCCAGATCCTCTTTGAAAATATGGACGATGGAGACATGCATTACCATGAGGAGCTGCACAAGGTGGAGAATGTGAGCAAGCTGGGCAAAGTCCTCAAGCTCATCAAGCTCATGAGGATCTTCCGCATCCTCAAGCTGGCGCGTCACTCCACCGGGCTCCGGGCCTTCAGCTTCACCATGCGCCAGTGCTACCAGCAGGTTTGCTGCCTCCTCCTCTTCATTGCCATGGGGGTCTTCACCTTCTCTGCTCTCATACACTCGGTGGAACATGATGTCCCCGGCACCGACTTCACCAGTATCCCCTACGCCTGGTGGTGGGCAGCGGTAAGGTGTGAGCAGCTTCTTCCAGAGGGGGTGGGGAAGGCTCTTGGGTAGGGGCTGCCCTGGTGCTCAGGGAATTCACCACTGCGGCTGACCAGGAGGCAGGAAGGACACAGCGTTCCCACCAGCTCAGTAATGGTGGGGAACCCAGAGCCCTGCATGCTCTGAGAAAAGAAATCAGAGGTTTGGACTAAGCTCAGAAGCTCAAAGGTGCTGGGGTGGGATGGTGGGACAGAGGTGATGGCTTGGGAACCTCCAGGCCTGAGTTGAACAAGGGGGATGTGGCTCAGCTTTATCTGTTATGGGACGAAAGTGTTGAGTAGATGCAGCCTGTGGGCATGGGGACAGCCACCCTGGAGAGCCTGAGGCCTGGGCAGCATTGCAGCCCTGCTGAGCTCGAGAGGCACAAGAGCTTGTGGATCTGAGATGGGGACCCACAGTCACACTATGCCTCAGCCTGTGTCATGAGAGTGGACACAGACTGGGGTGTGCTGCCGGTTTGCCGCCCTGCTCATGCCAGGAGCTGGCAGCTCTGCAGAGCTGAGCACTGTGATAAACCTGGGATTACCTCTGAGATGGGGAGCAGCTAAAGCACTTGAGAGCCACGGGTTATGAGGGCATTTTGATTTACAGATTAAATGATCCCACAGATCACTTCTGCTCTTATAATCCCCCTTGGCCACCAAAAGCTATCTGCTTCCAATTCATCTCTCCTCGAGGAAGAGCAAAATCACTCAGCAACATCACCAGGTTCTAGCGTTTCAACATCCTGGACTGAGCCTGTCCCTGAGAGCACAGCTCTCTGCCAAGCCCAAACCTCTCTGCCTCAGCTCTCGCCCTGTCCCCATAGCCCTGCTCCCCATTTACTAAACATGGTTCATTCCCAGGCAATGCCTCTATTTCCCCTTGAGGGAGGCTCCAGGAAGCTTCTCTGGCACCAGGCAGCTCCCAGCCGGGAAGCTCTGGAGCCACAGCTCAGAGGGGGAAGGAAGCTCCAGCAGACACCGACTTCTGGGAAAGGCTCAGCTCGGGGGTGTCCAGCTGCCTTTGAAGAGACACACACAAAGCAGTGAGGGAGCAGGGTCTGGCCTCTGATCTCTGCTTCTGGGGCTCAGCCAGCCCTTTCTTTCGGCTCTCCAGGCGTGCTGGCCACAGCCTGGACAGTGGAGCCCTGACCATGCAGGCTCTGGACAGGGGACAGCTCAGCTGGCTGCCGTCACAGTCTGGCACTGGTCGCAGGGAACTCGTGGCTCCACAGAGGGGCGGGAGGGAGTGAGTTCCAGCACCATCCGACAGGGTTTGCTGGGCTTGTTCCCGTGGGATTTTATCCTTTTCTGTCCCTGCACAGGTCAGCCTCTCCACTGTGGGCTACGGAGACACTGTGCCTGACACAATACTCGGCAGGATGGTGGCATTTGTCTGCATTTCCTTTGGCATCATCCTCAATGGAATGCCCATCTCCATCCTCTACAACAAGTTTTCTGACTACTATGCCAAGCTGAAGGCCCATGAGACAAGCCAGTCACTTCAGCTTTCCAGGAGGATCCGCTTGAAGGAGCGAGTTCTGCGGAAGTTCTCAGAGTGCTGGAGAGCTGACCCCCACTATTACCACTGACCACAGGCTCCCCACCCCCCAGACATCCCCTCCCAACAGGTCCTGTTCCCCAGGGAGGCTCCAAGCTATGGGCAGAGTCACAGCAGTGCCGGGGCTCTGCTGGTGCACAGGGGCTGCTGCCAGCTGGGACCTCCGTCACTGCTGCATGCCGGACACTGCTGTCCCGCAGAGCGGTCAGTCAGAGGCGGCTCGGGAGCTGTTTGGCCAGGGCAGCGTGTTTGTCTGCCATGGGCTCAGGTAAGGGGCACCCTGACATCACAGGGAGCGAGTGGTGGGACTGAACTGTCACCTGTCTGAGGCGGGTGGCCCAGTGTGACACATGTGCAGGTGCTGCTCCGTTCCCCGTTAAGTGGGACACACACAGGCTCCCCCTGCCCAGGGCCCTGTGACTCCCTCCCAGCCAAGCAGCCAGGCGTAGTCTGGTGTGGGGATTTGGGTGAAAGCCCAGAGGAAAGGCTACACCATGCATCCTTCCAGCCAAATCTGGTCTTCTTCCCACTGTCCTGGAGTTTGGGGCACAGTCCTGACTGGGGATGCTGCTGTGATGGGACCCACAGGCACTATAGGCATACAGAGCTTGTAGCTAGAGCACCCCCAGGAACAGGCATTTAATAAACCAGGCCCAAACTTTTCATTGTCATGGATTCTTGTCCAGCCACAGTGTGTGACTCAGTAAACTGCTCATCGTTTGGGGTGAGGAGGGGACATCTCCCCAGGGCTTGCAAGTCCATCAGTGCAAGGACAGGGCTCTCAGGGATGCAGATGAGCCTGTCCATGCATTAGTTTTGGAACAAGGTGCTTGGGCCTGGGTGCATTGGAACTGGAGCTGGGACATGCATATGATCAGGACACACCAGTTTGCTCTGCCCTGTGTCCACATCATGGGAGGCAGTGGGGGACACGTCTGGGGACACGGGAAGGATTTACCCTCTGGTGTGGGACCGTGTCTAGTCAATGGGCCTCCTGAAGGGATACACCCTTCCCTTTGGTGGGATGGAGAGAGGGACCTCGGGCTGCAGGGAGGGTTGGCATGGGGAAGGGCCAACAGCTGCTGGTGCTGCTTCCAGGTGAGCAGGGGTAAGAAACTGGTGCCAGCCAGGCCAGAGTGAGATTCATTCACTTATGAGCTGGGCTTGGAGATGCAGGGGTGCCAGGGGACTCCTGGTATCAGCCTGGAACTGTGGCTAAGCTGCTGATGTTGGAAACTTGGAAAGAGACCTGGAGGGGCTGAGTGCTCTGGCAGGGACAGCCACACTCCCACTGAGAGCTGGACTGCAGGGGACAAGGGGGCTGTCCCAGCAGGTGTGAGGGGACCCCTGCCCTGACCACCAACACCTACACCCGCTCCCCGGTGCCCACATTGACACCTGCCCTCTGTACACCTCCCCAGCACTGACCTGACCCCACAGCATGGGGCAGCTCTGGTTTCCACCTTATTTCTCTTCCATGAGGAACCTTCTCTCTGGGCACAGTGGTTTCCTCTGACCGTCTTCCCCCAGAGCTGTCCCACCCCAGAGCTGTGCTTGTTTCAGCTGCAATATAGATCATTCTCTTCCCAATGGCTGGTACAACACTGTATTTTGGATCCAGGACGAGAATTTTCTTGGTCACACACTGATATTTTGGTTGTGGCTTAGTTGTGCTCACCCCAAGTCAAGGACTTTTCAGTGTCTCATGCTCTGCCAGCGAGGAGCTGTACAAGAAGCGGGGGGGGAGCACGGCCGGGACAGCTGACCCAAACTGGCCAGAGGGATATTCCACACCATAGAACATCCTGCCCAGTGTGTAAACTGGGGGAACTGCTGGTGAGGGGCTGATTGCTGCTGAGAGGCAGGCTGGGCACAGATCAGTGAGCGCTGAGCAACTGGGTATTGGGCATCATTTGTCTGTCCTGGGGTATATGACTCTCTCCTTTTGGTGTCTCCCTTTTCATTACAAATATCATTAAATATTACCATATTTTATTTTATTTCCATTATTGAATTTTCCTTATCTCAACCCACAGGTTTTACCTTTTCTTCTGGTTCTCCTCCCCACTGCACCAGGGTGGAGGGGCAGGCCAGTGGCTGCATGGTGCTTAGTTACCATTTGGGGTTAAACCACAACAGCCACCACCCACCCGCCCCAACAGCATCAGCTCCAGGCACCTCTGTACACATCCCCGTCCCACCCCAGACCCTGTCATCACATTCCCCCAAGCACCCCCATCACCTGCTCATCTCCCTAAACCCCCAGCTGCAGCCTGGTGGATCCTGAGATCATTCAACTTTCAAGAAACGGGGCACACCAACCTTGTGCCCTTGCCCCTGGAGACTGAGCCATGACTGGATCTTCATCACTCCATGTGCACCCCCTTCCCTGTGCCTGCGAGATGTCTGCTTGCCCTGTTCCTGGCAGCAGATCAGAGTCCACAGGCAGCCTTTGAAGAATGGCACTTTTAAATAGTTGCTCTGAATTAATTTTACAAGTCACAGCAATGCAGGAATGTACAGACATTTACAGGACACTGTACAGGCGGTTTCTGTCATATATTAGTGCTCTTGCTATATACATATAGTACAGCCTGCAGGAGCCTCTGCACGGGCAGGGACGCTCACGCCCCCACACAGGGCACCCCAAAATGGAGCTGCTGCCCTGGGGCTGCTGGTTCACACGGGCTCATTTGGGTTGATTTAATCAGAGCTTGGCCCTGAGCCTTCCTGGGCTGG
This sequence comes from Callaeas wilsoni, assembly GCA_013398955.1. NCBI lineage: Eukaryota > Metazoa > Chordata > Aves > Passeriformes > Callaeidae > Callaeas > Callaeas wilsoni. Next base: position 27,235 of record VWPU01003741.1, read on the forward strand.
CACTGTCAAGGGGTGACACCATCCAGGGCAGAGCCATCTCGCCCTTGCTTTGCTCGTCCCAGTCTCTTTTAGACGGTTTGTGGGACAGAGACCCCACTGATGCTCTGGAGGGAGCGTGTGCAGTCTCCACTGCAGCGGCGTTTCCAGCCCCCTGCTCCTCCTGCCTCAGTGGCAGCCGCAGCTCCCGGCCACCATGTCGTCATACTGCTTGAGGACCACGTTCTCGTCATCATCGAAGTAGAGAAGGTTGATAGAGTAGAGCTTGTCGGGCACACAGCAGGGGCTGCTGACGCCCTCGCTCAGCTTCAGGGCGTTAATGATGGACTGCACCGTGGCGTGGTTCGTTGGCCGCATGTTCTCGCCCAGAGGGAAGGGGCAGGAGCCTTTGCAGTGGAAGGCGTTGTACCCCCGTGGTGAGATGATCCAGCCAGACCAGCCGATCTCCTCAAAGTCCACGGACAAGGGATGCCTCTGGCAGGGCTGGAGCCGATCCAGTGAGCGTGTACTGCGTGATCTGCCCACCTTGGGCACTGGCATTTTGGCAGGGAGATCAGGAGCCTGAGGCTTTAAATCTGTCAGAAAGGAGCATATGATGCCATTAGCCACTGTGTGAGCCTGGGTGGAGGGAGAAAGTATTGCAGCTCCCCTGGCCACCCCTCCCCGCAGGTTTTGTCTGCAACCCTCTGGTCACAGCCTGTCACCAGCCCAGGCAGAGCCACCAGGAGGTGATAGCCTCAGTCTCATGGCCAAGCTCAAATCCAGCTTCTCATCTGCAAGCAGGCAACACCCTTGAGCAGGCTACACCAGAAAGGAGAGAGCTTCTCCCTCTGGCCAGGAAAGGAAGTTTGGATTGGAGGAGCCCACATGTGGGGAGCACCCCCTAGGAAAGGGATGTTGACACCAAGGGAGTCATGCCAGCCATGTGGGACCCACCTGGGAAGCCGGCTGTGGGCAGTGACGCTCCCCGGCGCCCGTCGTCCGTGAACAGGACCAACATGGGCTTCTTGCTCTCATGGTGGCCCCGGCCAGATGCAAACTGCAGTGGTGGGGGGTCGAGCAGGCTTCCCCCCGGGCCCTGGACTGTCACCAGCAAACCCTGGTTGCTGCTTTCATCTTCGGTCCAGTCACGAACCTGGGGAAGCAAACCAGTGTCACCATGGACCGAGAGAGGCACTGCGCTGGTGCCCCCACAGGCAGGTCCCAGGCCAGCAGCAGGACAGCATGAGCCGGGAGCCCCTCAGGCCACACTCTGTGTGCCGCGGGAGGGAGTTGCTCCGGGGCTGCAGCACAGGGGACACTGGCAGGAGCCAGCATCAGCACTCCCTGCAGAGCAGTGAGACAAGTTCAGGGAAGAATGAGGCAGCTCCCAGGGCTCTTGGCAGGACTTTTGCCTCCCCCTCCCAGAGGATATATCCCCCCATGTCACTGCAGAGACTGCAGACAGGAAACGGCACTGGAGCCTGAAAGGCTGCTGGGGGTGAAATGGGTTATAAAACCTCCTGCATGTGAACCCCAGGATTCCCTCTGCGCTGCCCAAAACAGAGGAAAAGCGACTCACAGCCGGCGTGATGGCAAAGACCTCCCAGCCCGAGGTTTGCAGTGAGACAAGCCGGGCTGCCAGCAGCTTCTTCCCTCCAGGGGTGTCTGGCTTGTCTTTCTCCAGCACCTGGTAGACACTGACCTGGGGAAGGCAAAAGGTGGTCACCCCGGCATATTCTGCCCGAGGGGTTGACCCTGGACAGAGGTGTGGGGGGAGATGGGGAATTGTCAGCGTGGATTTATAACAACCTTGGTGTGCTTTTGCTGATGTTTGCACAAGCCAGAAGGATATTTAAGAACCTGCCACAGTTAAATCATCGTGATTCTCTGTGAAACATTTGTTCATGTGATCCCAGACCCAGGCCATGTTCCCACTGCAGGCAAATGACCACGGTGTGCCAGTGGCATCCCTGGGCGCAGGCTGGGGGACAGCCCCATCCTCATTCCCATGCCCCTCCTCACCTGGCAGAAGTGGTGCCTTTTGGGCCCATCTGTGACCCTCGGCCAGAGGCGGAAGAGGTGCAGCTCTGCTGTCAGGATCTTCTCGTTCTTGGCCACACTGGAGAGGACAAACAGGAACCGCATCTCCTCGCCGTGAGCTGGAGAGAAGGATGGGTTGAGAAGAGCAAAACATGGGGTAGTGCGGCCACCATCCACATTCGGCCCCTCCCCACAGCCCCATCCCAGCACCACAGGGAGCCTCCCTTACTTTTATCCAGGAAGCTGCGAACGGTGTTGCCCTCCAGAATGTCAGGGTTCTTGGTGACACCATCCGCATTGGCAACAGTGTTGAATAGATCCACCATGTACTGGGGCGGCTGCTTGAAATGAGCTGGCGGGGCCGGGGGGTCTTCCATGCCAAAGACTTCCAGGAGTTTCTTCAGCGCCTCAGCCCGCCGGCTTGCCACACTGACTGGGTTCGGGCATGCCGTCTTGGCCAGGGCCAGCAGCAGCAGGACAGTCCCTAGCATGGCTCTGCACTCCCCGTCCCGGCACAACTCCCCCAGCCTCCCCAGTGCTGCATTTATAACTCACTGGAAAGCTGGATTGGAGTGAAATATGCACAGGAGCAATCAGGAGAGTAAAGAGAGCTAATTGCCATGCTAACAAGGTGAGAAGCCCGGCTCCCGGGCCCCCTGCACCAATTAGTCCCAGTACACAAGCGGGAGGGAGGACGGCTCACCAGGCACTCCCGGGGCTGGCAGCGGACACGGGGGTCTGGGGCCACCAACCCCTTGCCAGGGTCTTGGCCGGGCTGCATTTGCTCTCCGTAGGAGACTAACTGGATTTTAATGACGGCACTAATGGGACAAATCGGAGGACCTTTGTGTGGAGGAATGCAGCCCATCAAGATGAGCATCCCCTTCCCATCCCGGTCCTGCCGCAGCAGCTCGTGCTGCCCCTCTCGCAGCCGCTGCTGAGCGAGGATCGTGGCGGGGGCTCGGTGTCACACTGGCGTCCGCATACCAGGTCCCTGTCAGGTGTGCAGGGTGGGGTGCCCGGAGTCCCCTCTCTCAGTGGGGGCAGCCCAGGCTGTGCATTCCGCCGGGGAGCCGGGGCCACGGGGCAGATTTTGTTCCAGCGGTGCTGCGGCCCCGACCTGTGGGGTCACACCACAGCAGCAGCGGCACCTTAATAAAACCTTTTCTTTTTTTTTTTTTTTTTTTTTTTAAAAAGGCAATTGGCTTCCTGGGAATTAAAAGGTATTTGCTGCTAATTCCTTAATGCTTGAACATAATGAAATATCTGAGTGGTGGGATAAAACCCAATTCTTTCGGTCTTGTTCCCCAGTCACAGAGAAACCAGGCTGGTGCAGGTGGACATGACACACAGTACAGCTGCCATGGGAGTGAACGGGAAAAATCAGCATTAATTAACTAATTCATCAACCGGCTGAAGCCCTGCTAGGACCACCTGATGGGAGACAAGGTGAAGGCTAATGTCCAGTGGTGCCTACAGTTTATTCCAACCTAAAGGGCTGTTAATTATGCAGAACAGGCACGGCGGCACCGACAGGCTGGCGTTAATGGAGAGAGTAAACTATCTGTATCCCCGGGATCCTTTCCCTTCTCCTCCCAGCTCACCAGCAGCATGCCCCACAGGGTATCTGGGGGTGCCTGCAGAGGAGACAGCTCTGCCCCAACATGCCCAGCTCCTGGTTCCCTCTCCTGACTCCGGCTCCACAGTTTGTTAACCGGGAGCAGCCAACCCGTGCCCCCCCAGCCCGAGCCAGACGGCTGCATCATCCTGGGATGCTGGATGCAGAGGGGCCGTGGAGCTGCACAGCGGAGCCCCAAGGACCTGCAAATTGCCCATGATGTTTATTTTACAAGCTGCAAAACATTTTATAGAGAGTTCATTTATACCCGCTGGTTAAAGTAGCTTTTATTCAAAAAATAGCCTTCTCTCATTTACATATCCTACAGACAGTCTGGCGGGGTCTCCAGGAGCCCCGCCCGCAGCTTCCAGCCCCGCTGCCCCTGGCACTTGCACTCCCGGATGGCAGTGACTGTGCAGAAGTGGTCCTGGCGGCTCCGGAACCTGTACATGGCATAGCCGTGAGGGGCACAGCGTCTCGGGGCAGCTTGTGCCCAAACCAGGCACTCCTCTCCGTGACTTGTGACTCCCTGGAGTTAGAGAAAAAACAGTACATCCCCAGTAGACTTCCAGTGCAGTCAGAGGAAAACCAGTACATCCCCAGTACATGCCCAGTCCATCACCAGCCCCCCACACCCTGGGCCTTCTGTTCACCCTCGGGAAAGGGGCAGATGCTCCGGAGCAGGATGGGGGAGAAGGGAGGCAGCTTTTTTCCTGCAGCATCTATTCCTTACTCCTGGAGTAACTCGTGAACTGTCACCTCCCTCTGCCTGAGCAGAGCAGATCTTTCTTTCTGCATGGTTTGATTTGCTTCCCTTTGCATGCAAAGAATCTCAGAATGGTTTGGTTGGAAGGGACCTTAAAGCTCATCTGATCCCAACTCCTGCCATGGGCAGGGACACCTTCCACTATCCCAGGCTGCTCCAAGCCCTGTCCAACCTGGCCTGAAACACTTCCAAAGATGGGGCAGCCACAGCTGCTCTGGGCACCCTGTGCCAGGGCCTCCCCATCCTCACAGGGAACAATTCCTTCTCAATATCCCGTCTAGCCCTGCCCTCTGGCAGTGAGAAGCCATTCCCCTTGTCCCTCCATCCCTTGTCCCCAGTCCCTCTCCAGCTCTCCTGGAGCCCCTTCAGGCCCTGCAAGGGGCTCTGAGCTCTCCCTGGAGCCTTCTCTTCTCCAGGTGAACACCCCCAGCTCTCCCAGCCTGGCTCCAGAGCAGAGGGGTTCCAGCCCTCAGAGCATCTCCGTGGCCTCCTCTGTTCTCACTCCAACTTGTCCATGTCCTTCCTGTGCTGGGGATCCATGTTTTTATGTCTATGATCAACACATAGCCCTGCCCCTTCAGCCTGAAACAACTGCCTGGACCCACCCTGCCCCAGCAACTCCCCACTTCCTGCCCCATAGCTTTGCCAGCAGGTGAGGGACAGAAGTGGCACATCCCAGGCTGCAGAAGCCACTGTCAGGATCTGTGTCTGCTGTCCTGGGACACCACAGACTCTGTAACCACCTGCCCAATTCAGCCCCATCGGGCAGATCCGGCTCTGCCCCCGGCACAGCACAGCACAGCACAGCACAGCACGGTGGGTGAGCTGGGGGTGATACCCAAACCCTGCTCCGTGTCCCCCCCACCCCGGGAGCTGCAGATGCGTTGGGTGAGAGGACCGGGGGCAGCTCCCACCTGGCCCGCGGTACGGATGTGCGGGAGGGAGAGCGGATGGTGCCCGGCAGCTGTGCTTACCCAAGCAAGCAGAGATCCCCCGAGGAGCAGCTGCCCAAGCACCTTCCCACATCGATTTCCTGCAAAGATTTGCAAAACAAAGGCACAAAAATCCCCTGCAGCACCTCAGCAGGGACACCCCAGCACCCTCCACCCTCCCTCCAGCCTCAGGCTGAGCATCCATCCCCAAAGCAGGGCAGCAGCCAGGCACAGCTGGTAAGAAGTATCTGGGGGGCATAGCAGTGTTTTTTGAGTCAGAGGTCCCTGTGCACAAAGGTATGCTCAACTAGGTAACGGAGTCTCTGCTGAACTGAAGACATACTTAGAACTAAATATTTTTAAAAATAAATATAATGTTCCTTAATTGCTTTTTAAAAGAAATCCTTACTCCAAAGAAAAATCCACTTGTTCCTTTATGGCCCTGATGTAAGCACAAACTAGTGGTAGCAAAATACATTTTATAGCACGAGAAAATATAAATGTGAGATTTTTACCACTCCAGTTTGATGCCAGTATGAACCTGCTGAGGGTAGAGCATCCACCCAGCAGCTCGAACCCCGCATGAGGGCCCAGCTGAGCCCACCAGAGAGGAGCCAAACCCCTGGAAACCTACCTTGAGCCGTTCCTCCCTGTGTCCTGCAGAGCTCTGGACAATTTCCTAATAATATTCCACCTGGGAGACATGATAGCATTTTCCTATCATTTCGCAGTTCTCCAGTGTCTGAACCACCTCCCCATCGTGTGGGTTTTTGACCAGAGCAGTGCTGAACTTTGTGGACACACAGAAAAGTCCATCTGCAAGGAAACAAGAAGGAAAATTAACCTTGAGCTGCACCCGAGGTTCCTGCAGCAGCAGCACAGACCATCCAGCTTTTGGCATCCAGCACCCGCTGGAAAAGGCTGTTCTCTGTGTCAGAGCCCCAGCCGGGAGTTTGGGGCTCATTCCTTCACCAGCTCAGGGCCTCTGTGGTGGGTTTTGTTCCTCCACCCCAGCTTCAGACCATGAGGAAAGGGAGGTTATTGTGGGTGCAAGTTGTGAATGCTGTCCCTGGCCCTGTGAAAGCCCCAGTTCTGGGGAGCGAGCACAAGCCACTCCATGCTATCTCTGAGAAAAACTGTATTTGAACACAAAATATTGATGGCAGCGCTTTTCCCAGAGCCACACTCTCACACCAGGGAATGGGGGAATGTGATTTGCATTTACTCATTCAGCATTTCCCTCTGGATTTGCCAGGGACTGTGCCCTGAATGGGCTTCTCGCATGCTGGAGCCAGTGTTACCGGCTCTCCTGGAGATGCATTCCCCAGGCACCTCCAAAGGCATCTGCCACCGCGGGATGGGGGAGGGGAGGGGGGGGAGAGGAAGGGGAAGGGGAAGGGAAGGCTCCAATTCTGCGGTGTGGGATGAAGGAAGGCTGGTACCAGAGGGGTAGAAGGGGGAGGTGGGCAACAACTCCAGCTCTGGGAGTGCAGAACAAAGTCCCGCCTTGCCTTTTTTTCCCCTATTCCAGCTTTAACTCAATGAAAAATTCCCAAGGCACAAAGTGGTTCTGTCTGGATTTGACATTCCCAGTTCGGTTGCAGAGAGCAGGGTGGGGGGGCTCTGGGTGGGCATATCAACAGCCACATCCCTGCTGCCGTGTCACCACCACAGCAGGATGTGTCACCATGTCACCACATGCCACCGTGGCAGGTCCTGATGGCTCAGGCAGGGCCTCAGCAACTGGAGAGAACGGGCACGGGTCCTCCAGCTGCAACTACATCCTCGTGGAAGGGCAGAGGCAAGACTGTCCTGCCTGGCTCAGTCTGAGCTGATGTTCTGTGCAGAAAGGAATGACATTGTTTCTGTGCTAAATCTCCTGGCTTTTCTCCCCTCATCGAGTAAATTAGGGTTAAAAATCTCCATTGCATGAGCTACAGGAGGGGGAGAAGGATGCCTCAGCTGATGGCCAGGTGGCTTTGGGCTCTATCTACGACCTGGTCCTGTCCTGCCCCAGCCCTTGGGTGTGGATCCTCCAGGGTTTGTGTTTGGCTCCTGGCTTTGAACGGGTTTTGAGAGTTTCCTGCCTCCTCCCAACTACTTCAGCAGCTGCTGGAGGAGATTTCTTTGTTCCAGGATGGAGCTGTTTTCAGGGGAAGGAAAAGAGATTTCTGAAGCAAATATCTCTGGGATGCCTTAAGAGTGGGACACAAAATGACAACGGATTTCTGGAAGTCAGTATTCCTGGGTGAGATTTTAACATCCTTCTCCAGCCCGCCGCCCCCATTCCTCTGATGTTTCCATGTCTTTACCATGACTCTGAAAATATCAGCCCGACTTTACAGGGGAAGATCCAGAAGGAAAGTGCAGAGACCTGCCCTAGGGCAGAGGCGAAGCCGGCGGCGAGTCCACATTTGCCAGCCCTGGGCTATTACCATGACTGAGATTCTCCCTCCCTGCTTCATGAGTTTCCCCCCGCGGGGCAACAGAATCGTCCAGCACCTCCCACTAATACGTCTGGGAAGTAAATGCTGATTCTCCCAGCTCTGGAAGAAAGCACTTCACGCTGCCTAATTGCCTTTTCCACTTGCAGCTGGATAACCAGCTGCTGCTGCCGCCTGTGCAGGCCCTCCTGGCGCTGCCCTAGGAGGGGACCCGGCCACAGGCAGAGCCCTCGGGGGGCTCTACCGCCCACTCCCAGCCCCTCCGGCTCACAGAACCGTGAAATGAATCCCCAGGCCCCTGCGCTGTGCTCCAGGCTCACTTCAGCACTCCCGCGGTCTCTGTCCCTCTCTAGTGGCGGTGCCACAGCAGCTGCCGGGAAGTTTGAACGGGCTGGGCTTTAGAAATGCCAAAAAAATTACATCAGCCAATTCCAGGACAATGGAACTTGTCAAACAGTTGTGGTAAATCATTTCAGCACCACTTTCCTTTCTGATAAAGTCAGTTCATCTCCACTGACATGTCTTGGGTCATTTTATGAGTGAGCTCACAAGACAGCTCACCAGTTCACAATGAACCAGTTCAGCTTTGTCCCAGTGGGAGGTTTTGACCCATCTGGAATGATTTCGTTTGGAGTTTCCATTTCCAAGTGATTTTTGAACCATCAGTGTAATTCACTGGTACTAAAAGGGCATTTTAGACTGTCAGTAAGGAAACTGCACTTTCCAGGGCTCTGTTTCCAGCAGAGCTTTTATCATCAGGTTGGTTTCCTTGCTTTGATTGGGAGGATTGGAGCAGAGACCCCCGAGGTCCCTCCCAGCCTGGGTTACTCTGATTCCATGCTCTCTGGCTAGAGGCCATTTCCCTGTACATGAGGTGGTTGTATCCCCATGCCCGCCCATGCAGAGGGCAGAGAATTATCACAGTGCCTGCAGACCTGTGCCGCACAGGCCCAGCAACAGAAACTCGACACCAAAATACAATCCCAATACCCCTAAAGGCAGAGGCTCTGCTCAGCAGACTGGGTGCCCTGAGCTTGGACATTGGTGCTGGTCACACAAGAGGGCTTGTTCCCGTATTCCCAGAGGGAGAGAGGGAGAGGAGCTCTCCTTGTTCATACCTGCACTGTGGGTCGGGTCAGAGCATTTCCCCACGTCGGTCGTGACCTCCCAGGGAGAGTCCGGAAAGAAGGTTTTCGGGGCCGGGAGCCGAAGACATTCCTCGGGGCAGGTGCTGCAGCGGCAGCCCTCGGCCACCTCCACCTCCCTGAGGTCTTCGAGGAGCAGGAGCCGCTCCAGGTGCAGCCGGGCGGGCTCACAGCACGGCCCCCGGGGCAGGAACGTGAGGCTCTCACCTGCAGCGGCACAGAACAGGGCCAGGGGACACATCCGGTAAAAACACAGCACAGGAACAACCTCCAGCATCAGCTCGTGACACAGACCTCCCCTGACCTGGAACTGGCTCAGCTTTTACTTCTCTCTCTCGCCCTGCCTGCCTGGAGGATGCTGCACCAGCAGTGCCACGGTGCTGATAACAATGGGACAAACGGTAACAAGATTTGTCTTAGGTACAGGTGATCCCTCACAGGACACACACGTGCAGCACCCACAAAGCTTGTTTCCACCCCTCGCCAGGGTCTTTTATCCCAGTGGAGATGGGACTTTAGGCAATGCCAGCTCTCCTGGAATGACAAGAGCACCACATATGTGTCCCCAAATGCACAGGCTCCTTCGAGTCCCTCCTAGGAGTGACACATGGCGCATCATGTGGGAATGACATCCTGCCAGTCTTGCTCAGAGAGGCAGAAACAGGCCTCCAACCTCTCTGCACATGGGAGAGCAGCTCTCAGGTACAGCAGAGGTGGCTGAAAGAGCTGCTGGGCTGGGAGCTGCCAGAACCACGCTCAGATGCTGCCAGGGCACCTAGGTGGGCACTGCCACAGCCCCTTCCTTGGCTGAGCTCTGGCCCTCCCTCTGCTCCGAGGTATCCAGCACTGCTGGAGAGTTTCCATCTGTCTCGCCTGCACAAGCCACTGCTCGGGCCAGGGAGGACGAGAGAATCAGTCATGGGTTTTCCCAGAAGCCAAAACCAGGTCTTTTAAAACATGTATAAAACCACAGCTCCAGTCACCAGCACCTGACCCTCCCCCTGCCCCAAGCGCTCACCTTTCTGCTCCGTAGGAAATCGAGCACGGAGGACTGTCTGGAGAGCCCTGGGAGGCCGAGGTGGAGGGAGCTGATCTGCTGGGACGGGCAGCTGGTGCGGCACTTCCCGACGTCCATGCTGACAGGACTGCCAGAGACGTCTGCGCAACACCGGGTCCAGCAAGGCTTACCACTCGTGTGCTGTGTGATGCTGGGGAGCCCAAGGCAGGGCTGAGCACCACACAAACACTGACAAAAAAGACATGGCCCACCCCTGGGAAGTCTGCCTGGGAGAGAGATTCCTTCAGTCTGAGGTGGAAATTCCTAAGGGACAGTCTAGCAGTAGCAGTGCAGTCACACCAAACTGATGTTTGCAGACCAGGAGTAAAACACTTTGTATTAGACTGCTCAGTGCATACAGACTAAAAAAGAATGCAATTAAAATCTCACTAGGAAACCACAGGCTTTTTCTTTAGTGAGTACGAGGGATGGGGTGAGAGCAGGTGAATGCCCTGATTAGCAAAGGGAAAAGGGGATCCTCAGCCGTGGCTGAACCGCAGACCTTGCACATACTGAGCGAGCCTCAGCCCAGCGGGTCCAGGGCAGAGGCCTCTGTCTCTCCTGGAGCCCAGCGAAGCTGCTCGAGCTGGAAACAAACCTGTCCCCCCCTGCCAAATCCCAATTTCGCAGCTCTCCACAACTCCTGCATTGGCACATCAGCTCCGCATCAGAGGATGGCAAGGTGGGATCGGGTGTGGGAACAGGGGAGACACAGGACCATGGCATCCAGGTTTGGATTGGTTTGCTCTGCTGTATTTTGAGTTTACAAATTATCAGTGTTTATTGGCTAAAGGCTGTTTCTTCTGGAAATCCTTTTGAAATGGGCTATTTTTCCTTAATAGCAGTGTCTGTACCCCAAGATTTATTGATGTAAATCCTCGTTTTGTCAGATAATAGGGAAGAAAACTTGCACGAAAAGTGCCCACAGCATCATCCAACACCACTGTAATCCGTTTGCTTTGACCTGCTGAAGTCACAGACCCAGTGTGTGTGCTGCAAAAATGTAAATTTTGCATTGACTTCAAAATGGGTTTTCAGTGTCCCCAGTGCCAGCTGCAGGGGACCAGGAAAAAGGAAGGGAGATTTGAAACTCACTCTTGGGGTACAGCTGCTGCTGGCTGCCTGAGGGTCCCTTTGCTCAGGGAAGGAGTGAGCAGGAAGCCAGACAGCAACTCCCTGCTTATCAGCCATTCCAGTGGTGACCCCTGTGGATGCTCCTCAGCCACAGCAGGGCGCAGACAGCTGGCACATAGCAAAGGACACTGTGCCAGCTGAAGACACTGTTAACCCCTCTTCGCCCAGCTCTGCTGCCATACTAGCTGTGATTTTTATTTTTAGGCAAGTATTTTATATATATCTCTCGATGATTTTTGAGCATTCTTGGGAATCCAAAGAGGTTGCAGCTGCCCGAAAGCTGGTGAACTTTGTCCTGATTTTCAAGAACAAGAAGGAGGATCCCAAAAACTACAGGCCTGTCAGTGTCATTTCAGTGCTTGGTAAAGTTAGGGAGAAAATTATTCTGGGAGGTGTTGAAAAACACCTGGAAGACAACACAGTCACTGGTCACAGCCAAGCACGGCTTCCTGAGAGGAAAGTCCTGCTTGTCATACCTTTTATGACAAGGTGACCCACCTGGATGACCCAGGAAAGCCAGCTGAAGTAATCTTTTTGAATTTCAGTAAAGCTTTTGATACTGTCTCTCCCAGGATCTTTCTGGACAAACTGTCCATCCCACAGCTGGATAAACATATCACGGGATGGGTAAGCGACTGGCTCGTGGGTCAGGCACAAAGGGTGACAATGACTAGGGTGACACCAGGCTGGCATTAATCACCAGTGCAGTTCTGCAGGGCTTCATCCTAGGCCCTGTGCTCTTCAACATCTTCCAAATATCTTGGACGCAGGACTGAAAGGAACACTGAGCATGTTCACAGACGATACAAAACTGAGAGGAGCTGTTGACTCCCTCAAAGGCAGGGAGGCCTCCCAGAGAGACCTCACTAAATCAGAGGGCTAGATCATCACCAACCATATGGAATTCAACAAAGGAAAGTGCTGGTTCCTGCCCTGGGACGGGGCAGCCCTGGATGCAGGGACAGACTGGGAACGAGCGGCTGGAGAGCAGCGCCGCGGGCAGAGACCTGGGAGTACAGGTCGGTGGCAAGTTGGATCTGAGTCACCGGTGTGTCCTGGCGGCCCAAAGGGCCACCGTGTCCTGGGGTCAGCAGGCCCAGGGAGGGATTGTCCCGCTCTGCTCTGCACTGGGGCGGCCTCACCTCCAGTGCTGGGGGCACTTTGGGCACCACAAGATCAGAAGGATCCAAAGCTGCTGGAGAGTGTCCAAAGGAGGGACACGGAGCTGGGAAGGGTCTGAGGAACCCCTGAGAGCACTTGGTGTGTTCAGCCTGCAGGAGACTGAGGAGAGGCCTCATTGCAGTTATACCATCCTTGTGAGGGAAAGAGGAGAGGCAGACACTGATCTCTCCCCTGCGGTGACAGTGACAGGACTCCAGGGAATGGGCTGAAGTCACGTCGGGGAGGTTGAGGCTGGGTATTAGAAAAAGGTTCTTCCCCAGTGGTCAGGCACTGCCCAGGCTGCCCAGGGAATGGTCACAGCACCAAACCTGACAGAGCTCAAGGAGCATTTGGACAATGCTCTGGGGCACATGATAAGACTCTTGGGAATAGCTCTGTGCCGGGCAGGGAGTTGGACTTGATGATCTTTATGGGTCCCTTCCAACTCAGCATATTCTGTGATTCCGTGATTATATTCTCATCATTATTTATTCTTCTGAAGTTGTTGTCTCTGGAGCTGACAAGCTGTCACTGCTTTTAATAGCTCTTAATTTGGATATGATTTTATCATTCTTACTGTACACAAGACGCTGCTATTTGGCAAACACTAAAGGTTAAATTTGTACAAATGCTGCTCTCGTGCACTGCAAAATCCTAGGAAACCTCAGAGCGTGAAGCTGTTGTGTCCTTACAGTCACTGCAAAGGGGAACTGGGCCCACAGGCTGCTCCTGAAGGCCACAGACTTTTTTCTGATGAACAAATGGAGCAACTTTCTACTTCCTCTGTTTTCTCTACTTTTACAGGGCAGCTTGTTGTCCTGCTGATAGCACTTACAACATCAACCCTGGGAAGCAAAAGTGTGCAGTTGTCCTGAACTTATGCAGCAATAACCAGGGAATTCAAACACAGAATCAAGCATAGTGCAGCTCAGGTCCAGGGAACTGAGCTCCTCTGTGCAAAGGAACAGACCCAGGAGTCAGGCTACTCATCAGTTCCTATGCTACAAAAGATGTTTAAGTGTTGGATTACCTGGGAAACGGGTCCCCAGCACACTTCTGTCCTTAGTCCTCCAAGGGAAAAGTCACTTGGAAAACTTCAATATAAAAAAAACAGCCAAGGGATGGGCAGGATGTGAGTGTAGAAGCATCAAGAATCTTGGTTTCTGGAGGGTGAAGGGGAACTCAGAGGAGCTGTGGCTGTCCTATCCCTGGAAGTGTTCAAGGCCAGGTTGGACAGGGCTTGGAGCAACCTGGTCCGGTGAAAGGTGTCCCTGCCTCTGACAGGGGGTGGAACAAGATGAGCTTTAAGGTCCCTTCCAATCCAAAACAACTCCATGATTCTATGAACTCACTGTGCCCAACGTGGAGGAAACGGCTCTGCCTCCTGCAGCAGCCCCTCTCTGCAAACAGATTTCCTTGCTCCTCCACTCTGCCGCCGGCTCCTGCACCTGCGGTCACAAACCACAGTGCCCACCGGTTACAATTCCCCTTTTCTGCCTGAGCTGGGATGAGGCACCGAGTGCCCAGCACAGCCTCAGCCGCCCCCTATCCTGAACTAAATGGCTCCAGCACAAAGAAGAGATTTTGTTATAGATGGAAATGACATATCTGCCTTGGCTGGGTGGGCTGAACACCCTGTTCAGTTACTCCAGGAAAACACTCTGGCACTGTTTATCTCACTGTCTATCTGCTCTCTTCTACTTCCACCTTACTGCAGAGCTGGGTAAAAGGAGTCCCCTCCCACAGCACACAGGAGCTCATGGGCACTAAATCCCCCAGATTCCTCCACAGCAGCTTCCCCCAACACAAACCCTGCACTGTCTGCCAAGCGCAGACACTGCTCCGCGCCGTTCACTGTGGAAAGCACGCACCAGCCACAGCAGCATCATATGCGAGCAGAGCCCGCCACAGCCCCACACCACAGCCCCTCTGCTCTCCCATGCCAGAGGCCAAAGCAGTGCCAAGGACAACAAGGAGGAAAAAGGAACTTACTGTCAAAGATGGGAGCCTGCGAGAGACCTGCGAGGAAGACCACAGCTCACGGGTCCTGCATGCTGCACCCTGGTAAGCGCAGGAAAGTCTCCAGTACCTCTGACACTCATAACTACCCTCCCTGGCAGGTGAGAAGGTGAACAGCTCCGAGCCAAATGGGCTTGCAAATCCTGGCAAATGTCCCCAGACCATGATCTGAACAAACACCTTGGCAGCCTGGGCAATGAGCATCTCTCCCACATGATCAGGATTGTGCTCCCAGAGCGATCAGGCTTGGATCAGGCTCCCAACAAACTTCAAAGTGCTTCTTAAGAGCCACTGGATTTGCTGATAGCCTGGGGAAGCTCCCTTGGGGGTCTGTTTTCTCACCACCACTTCCAAACTAATTTAAGTTTGTGGCAACTGGGAGCCACTCTCAAATACGCTCACTTGAAAGAAACCTGCATCCTTCCTCCTCCTTCATCCCATTCAATGGCTTTACTGGGGGACAACCCTGTCGGGTCCCTCCCCGCACCAAATGGAGTCAGAGCTAGCACTTGGACAACGCTGGCAACACAGCAGGATGTGTCACAGCAGCGATGGCAGCGTGTTCCCCACAACCACACAGATCTGCTGTTAACTCCACATAGGAAAGCACCGGTCAAAGCAGGAAAGCTCTAGTCACCAGAGCCCTGGAAGCAGCAGAGGCAGCGCTGGTGCCCATGTGCTGTCAGGGGCTCTCAGACGCAGCCGACGGCAGCAGCGCTCCTGAACACGGGATGCACACGGCTCCTCAGCACAGAGCAAGGGACCTCTGCACCAACCCGTCCAGGGACACGGGGCAGGGAACAGATCCGGTTCCCAGGGAAAACATTTTTGCCAGATTCTGGAGTGTGAGCACACAAGAGAACAGCAATGGCAGCATGGACACCCCTCTGGAATTAAAAATGAGGTTCAGGGGTTGGGTTGGGGTTTTTTTTGCTACAATTACTTACAAGTGCAACAATCACAGACACTTAGGAAGCTGCACAGCACTCGGAAAAGCCGAGTTCCCCTGGAGCTCATCCCCAGTTCCCGGAGGACAGGTTTCTCTGGGATGGATGCCTTGAGAAAACAATTGGCAAAACCAAAATGCTAGAGAAGGCATCCTATTAAAACCACACCATTTACCACCAAGCTACAGGAACCCCAGCCCAGAGTAGAAATCAGCACAGCTGCTCAACGATGACAACAAAAAAAAATTTAATTGTGTTAAGAAACAAACATATATAACAAAACCCACACTTCCATTAAAAAAATTCCTTGTGCCTGGGCACCTGAGCCAAGCCACTCTCTGTTCACAGCTGCGTGGTGCTGCAGAGTACCTGGATAGGCTGGGACTGCTGCTGGGAGTAACTGCTGTGTAACCTGGCCAGAGCAGAGAGCTGCACTGCAGCCACATGGGAAGGGACGTACAAAATAGTTATGGAAAAATATGCACTTTAAATAAAGAACTTACAACAACTTCAACTTTATACAAAATATCATGGCTGCCATGTCTCAATTTCAGTGTCTGAATTCTAGGAATTACTTTTGAACTCTCAGCATCCTGTTTTCCATCTCACACCACCTTTGCAGTCTCTTTCTCCAGAGAGCTCTGTCTCTGTCCAGCTCAGTCCAAAGTACCTGAAAATGAAAAAACACATTATAGTCTCAGGAATCAGAAGTGTGGTTCTGTGAACAAATAAAACTTGTTTACAAGCTGGCAAAAGAAAGTGCAGTAACTTTAAAGTGTAAGCAAATCACACATGAGTAAAACCAAATCTAGCCAAAATTGTACTGCACGTGCCTCAGGGTCCAGCTGAGCCACTCCAGTGCTCAGAGGGGCATAGCAAGCCACACTAGGAATTACTGAAGATGTGGAAGCAGAGAGCTTTGCAAATGATTCAGTTCTTTCTCTCCTAAGTAGGTGATTACATGAAATACTGACATCAAGTAGAAACTCACCTTCCAAAAAAGCAAATTCATCAATAGCTTCAATGGCATTATCTGAAAAGCAAATTGAGAACAGTTAAAATAGATAAATCAACTCTATATTTGCATCCATTTCAAACTGCAGCATTTGAAATTACATCACAGCACAGTGACCAGTTTCAAAGAGATTTACTTGTTTTGGAGATGGTGTGTGAAATTATTAGTGTAGTCTTTGGTAGAAGTTTTTGTCTCCCGTTTTCAGGGAAAGAAAGAAAAGAATCCATAATTGCTTCAGCACCTCCAGACAGGTGGAAATATCCCCCATCCCAGCAACCCTTTGCTAAGGCCAGCACAGAACATGCTCCCATACCCAGGTCTTTCCTTTGCAGAGTTTTCCTTTTTCCTTGCTGGGCATACACGTAAGCATCTTTGGCTATGGTTTCAACAAACAGCTCCTGCAAGGCAAAACAGGACAGGTTCACATAGGAGATGAGAGAGAGAACATCCTGAGGAAAAAGAAAGGTCCTACAAGGCTTCAGGATTAAATCAGAATCTTCACCCTAACATTACCTCTTCCCAGTAAACAGCTCCAAAAATACCAAAGGAAATGGCTGGACAGTGATGCACAGGACAAGCAATAAGGGAGAAAGCTGGGAATGTGGGTTCCTCAAAAACCACATTCTCTGGGAGACCCACTCCACACCAGGGGCTCCCAGGGCACCTTCTGAAGGGGGAAAGGTGTCCTGTGCTCGGGAGATGAATCATGAAATCCTTCAGGTGGAGAAATACCTCTAAGATCATTGTGTCCAACCATCAACTCAGCACCACTGCCATGTTCACCAATACGTCATGTCCCCAAGTGCTACATGCACCGTTTTTTTTGAGCAGTTCCAGGGACGGTGACTGCCCTGAGCAGCCTGTGCTAGAGCTTGACAACTCTCTCCATGAAGGAATCTTCCCAATATCCTAAAGCTCCACTGGTGCAGCTTGAGGCCGTTTCCTCTTGTCCTGTGCCCTGTTGCTTGGGAGAAGCGACCGACCCCCACCTGGCTGCCCCCTCCTGTCAGGGAGTTGTGCGGAGCCAGAAGGTCCCTCCTGAGACTCCTTTCCTCCAGGCTGAGCCCCCCCAGCTCCCTCAGCCACTCCTGGGGCTCCAGACCCTTCCTCAGCTCGCCCCGCGGGTCCCTCGCTGTGAGAGCCGTGAGCTGCCGCGGCCCGGGAGGAAAGGAAAAACCTCCTGGGAAAGACCGAGCAGCATTCCCGCATCCCGCAGCGTTCCGGCCCCCAGGACCCCCGGGGGCCGCCCCTCACCGTGGCCCGCGCCAGCACGAACACGGCCTCCTGGCTGGCCAGGGTGACGTCCGGGTCCGCCTTCACCAGCGCCTTCACCCGCGCCAGCGGCAGCCGGGCCAGGCGGGCCGGACTTGGGCCCTGCGGCCCCGCGCCCGCCGCCTCCTCCCCGGGCGCCGCCGCCTCCGCGGGCCC
>VWPU01003742.1:0-86768 GCA_013398955.1 Callaeas wilsoni
TAATAATAATAATAATATTCTACATTGAGAGGCTGGACCTGGAGGAGCTGAAGGTCAGCACCTGGGAATTGTCACTGGGAGAGAGTAGAAATCAGCATTGTTATTATTGTTATTATTGCTATTATTGTTAATATTATTATCAATATTCTACACTGAGAGGCCGGACCTGGAGGAGCTGAACGTCAGCACCTGGGAGTTTACACGGGGAGAAAGTGTTACAATCATCATTAGCATAATTTATTTTTATTATTTTTATTATTTTTGTTTTTAACAAACAGCATTTCACATGTCAGCTTGCAGACGCTGCCGAGCTCATCACAAAATCAGGTTTCCCTTGTATGACAAATATTGAGGTTTTTTTTTCCTTCAGCCTTCTCTTTTCTCGGTATTTTGAGAACCCTTGTACTGCATTTTCAAGGTTTTTCTCCCAAAAATTCTTTTTATTTTCTTCTTCCTCTTGTGACTGAAAGCTGAGATTCTCTTTACCTCAGTTTTTTTCCGGACTTCACAGATCTAATGTTGGAGGCAGGATTAATCTCAATTTTAAGCATTTATGATAAAGGGTTCTCTCTGTAAATATTGTGAGGCTGGTAATGATATTTTCCTCTTCTGGTTCTTCCTCCCACTCCTTTGTAACAGGCCAAAATATTTTCTCTCTCTCTTAATAAGTATGGCTTTAATTTCAAGATAATTTTATAAAGAACATCCTCTCTTCTGAATACGCTTTTAGCAACGTAACAAATACGCGTAGTACCAAATATTTTCTGAGAGTGGGAATAAATTTACTGTACATATTCAGTCAGGCCGGGCTGGTTCTGTGATAATCCTTCCACTCCGTGAGGTTCCAAAGTACCTTGGCTGGGCAGCCCTAAGGTGGCATCGCGTGCCAACGAGGCAAAAGATGGCACCAAAAACGCACGAGGAGCTGGTTTGATGTGTGGTCCAGGGGTGCCATGCTGGGGCCAGGATATGAATATGCTGGCATGATGGGCGGGCTGGGATGGCAGCAGCTTGTCCAGGAGTGCCCAAGACAGAGGGAAAGCACCCTGTGGCACCTCGGTGCCTCACTAGCCAGCCCCCAGCCTAACACAAAGGGAGAGCACCCCTAGGTGCCTCGCTAGCCAGCCCCCAGCCCAACACAAAGGGAGAACACCCCGTGGCACCCTTAGGTGCCTCGCTAGCCAGCCCCCAGCCCAACACAAAGGGAGAACACCCTGTGGCACCCTTAGGTGCCTCGCTAGCCAGCCCCCAGCCCAACACAAAGGGAGAACACCCTGGGGCACCTCGGGGCCTCGCTAGCCAGCCCCTCAGCCAGCCTAACACAAAGGGAACACCCCGTGGCACCCTTAGGTGCCTCGCTAGCCAGCCTCCCAGCCCAACACAAAGGGAGAACACCCTGTGGCACCCTTAGGTGCCTCGCTAGCCAGCCTCCAGCCCGTGCGAGCCCTGCGCTTGATGAGAAAGCTCCCTCGCATCCCTCAGCCTATTCAGCAAACATTTCTTCTTGCCCCTCCCTTCCCCTCCCCTCTTCAAACTCTCCTCCCGCCTGGATGCAACAGTAATTTGTATGTGAATGAGAGGGAAAAGGGTGTGGATGGAAAAAGCAGCATCTTCAGCCTTGCCTGTCTGGTTTGGCTTTTTTATTTAGCGAGTCTAATGCCGGTTGTTTCCTGTTTATGGCGAGGGAAATGCAAAGGCACAGCAATAAACTTTGGCCAGCACCGAAGGTGCACAGTACAACTGCTCGCCACTTAGTTGTCCCTTTTTTAATCATTATTATCATCATTTACCATTATTACAGTATTTTACTTTGTTTCTGATGATTAAACTGTTCTTATCTCAAGGTAACAGTTTTCCTTTGTTTCTCCTTCCCATTCCAGTGGAGGGCATGGAGCCCAGCGTGCCTGGGGCTTATAGATAGCCCAGGTGTGACCAGAAACAAATGAGCAGAGGAGGCTCCTCGGCCGGTGCTCCAAGGGTTTATTGTAGGAACTCCCTCGCAGGGGACTGGAAGCGAAGAGGACCAGATAAGAGACTGAGGGGCTTTTAAGGGATACAGGGAAGGGGGCGGAGGTGACATAGCAGGGACCTATAGGAAGAGGGGAAAGGCGGGACAGGTCTGGGGTAGTGGAAGGTGTCCCTGCCCATGGCAGAGGGTGGAACTGGACGGTGTTTAAAGTCCCTTCTAACTCAAACCATTTTAGGATTCTGTAAAAACACAGGAAATTTTTTCCCCCTCTGGTTTGTGGTGTTAAAATAACACGACAAAACCAGCAGAAGGGAAAAGGAAAAGTGGCTGCTGTGGCTGAGATTGGAAGGCTCTGGCAGTGAATCCTGCAGAGCTGGCCTGGAGCTCTGGGGAACTTTTTTCTCCATGGAATGAAGTTTGGAAGGCTCTGGGGGTAACCTATTTCCCAGAAGTAGCACTTTGCTCGGTCAGCTGTGAAACATCAGCTAATGAGCTGCACTGCAGAAATAAGGAATGATGACCTTGCTGTGCTGCAAGCCTTGACAGGATGAGGCTGCAGCACCCACGGGTGCTGGGGGCACCCAGTGGTGTCTGGGCAGCTGAGGGTGCTCCCAGAACCTGTGTGGGAATTCCAGACAATCAGAACAAAAGTCCACTCCCTCCTTATTAATAACTCACAGCCCATGGGCTGCAAAAAGAGCTCGCAAAATGTCACTTCTCAAGGCATGCTATGCTTGGATGACACGAACGCACACAATTAGCCACGTTAGTTTTCTGGTTCAAGACTTGTGAAATATTCACCACCACCAGGAGCAAATGCCTGTGTGTAAAGCCAAGAGAAAAGGCCTTTAAAACAGCCCTTTCCAGCTGAAATCCCAACGCAGACACACTTCAGAGCCCGCTCAGCAGAGCTGCCGTTAGCATGGAATGAGGGTGGGCATGGAATTTCAGCCCATGTATTGAAAGATGAGTTATTCATGACAGAATCCCTTGATCTGCTGGAAAACCTCTGACAACAACTGCTACGGGCTGTCTTCTGCATGGTGGGATTGGGAGAGCCGTAGGGTTTCACATTTCTCCTTCCCGGGCTCCTCCAGACCCTACAGGGGAAGATGCTTTCCCAAAACTCTCTTTGGAGCATTAGATTGGCTTATGGCGCTGAGTCCATCGTGTGCCAGTTGCCCAGGACTTGTCTCAGCTCCACATGCCCCACGCCTGCTGTTTCACAGAGCTGCTGGGTTCTGCAGGGCTGTAAAACACTCCTTTGCAAGTTCCTTGAGTTTCTTGGTTTGCGTCACTTCGATACAGTCTGAGGGTTTGAACCGAGTGTCACCCAGCAGTGTTTTCCATAGCAGGTGTTGGCACTGACTTCACCAGGCCCAGACCAGCGTCTCAATCAGAGCTTTCCCACAGGGGGTTTTCTGTGATAACTCTAAAAATAGGTGTTCACAATAGGGGCATATTGTGGAATGCCACAATAAACCTGAGAGCCAGGAGTGTTCTCTGAGCAAACACACGGAATAGGGCAATCACATCTCAGGAGAGAAAGCCTGGAGCAGCAGTTCAGAAAGGAGGCAGAGCGGAGCCTTTGATTCCACCAGGAGCAGTGTTCATGACTGGTGCTCCTGCAGGGGAGAGGGAGGTGGCACCAGTGCCTGCAGAGGATGGAGGGAGCCCTTCAGAGACACGGGAAGAACTTGCTCTGTGATTCAGAAATCTGCCCGTGGCACAGGACGGTTGTACTGGCCTGAATCTGCTTGTCCAGCTTTAGCCCAGTAAGCCACTGGTCCCAGTGGGCCCTCGAGGCCAGGATACAAACGGGAGCAGGACAGGAGAAGCCGTGGCTTTGCCCTCAGTTCTGAGCCTGAGATCTCACCGTGCTCACCTTGGCACCTGAGGGACTGTGCTGCTGGTTTTGCCATCAGGTTTTAACCCCATGGCCCTGTGGAGAGTTGCCGGGATGAACCACACATACTCATAGAGTTATTGGTGGAACTCCCTTTATTGATTATTACAGGCCTGGTTATATACATTAGTCAGCTGTTCATCTGCCACTTTGTAACTTATGATTGGATAATAGCTATTTTCACGCGTGTAATAGTTAATACAGATTGGCTATAGTTGAACAGCATGTTTTTTCTTTATTTTTCTTATGGTTACATTCACCTGTTTTCTTATCCAATCTCCCTATCTTGTTAGTTTCCTACCAGTGACTTTGTTTCTTCTTTCTTGCTTGTTAAGGATAATCAAGGTTGCTGAGGCCTGGGTTGTGCACATTCCAATGAGCAGCTCCCGTGAGAAACTGCTCCCAGGATCCATTTTCTGTGAGAAACTGCTCAACAATTACTGCAACCTGGGTTGTGCACGTAGCTCAGCTCTGCATGTCCTTGCCCAGAGAGCCATTCTTCTACACGGCCCCATTGCTGGTGTGACTGGTGCGGGGTGGAGTGGCAGGGGCAGAGGTTCAGCAGGAGGGTGGGGAGCAGCAGGGACTCTCCAGGCTGACTTGACCCCAGGAAATGAGGTACAAAGACACAGGATATGTGTTTGAGATGGGGATAAAGGTCTTTTCCTCCTGGTTGATTTCCAGCATTTTCCTACATTCCTAGCATTCCTCATTTCTCCTGTTCCTTTCTGTGCTGCTCCAGGTTTCTCTGAGTTGCTATATTATTGCAATAAGGAGTGATCCCAGATCCCAGAACTCTGTCCTTTCCCAGGACTTGCAGAGAGCAGGAATAAGCACTCCTGGATTATGGCAATTGTCAGTGGGAAGCCTGTTCCCACGTGAAGGTGATTAATCCTTACTTTACCACATCCTTTGTGGCTAAAGCTTTTTGAATTTATTACTTGCAGTCAGATCTCACGAAGCAACAGAATGGATTCAAGATCACCTTGAAAACGTTAGAGGACAACTTGCTCTCTCGGCTGTCATCAGCATCTGGGAATTTCCTGGGAGACACAGCACTGGTGGAGAACCTGGAGACCACCAAAAGGACAGCTGCAGAGATTGTGGAGAAGGTACAAAGATGGTGATAGCCTGGAGAAAAGCGTGTCTGTGTTCCTTTAAGGATTTCTGGGTGGAATGTAACCTCTGCTCTGCCCATCTCTGCTCCGTCTGCTGAGCAGGGAACAGAAATTGGTATAAATTGTAAATGCTCTCCGTTCTGGAGAGCTCCAGGCCATTTAGTTCTTTGGAGCTTTTTTGTGTTAAATGACCTATTTAAGACCAAGAGAAAACATTGGTGCCTGATGTAAAGACAATAAAATTTACACGCTGTGTCAAGGCAGCTTTAAACTGTTCCAGCATAATTCTGGGTACATCACACTGCCTCAATTAGGCTGGATTTTAGTACTGACCAGGGATTGGAATCTGGTGAGTTTGTGATCTCGAGTAAATCTGAAAGAACTCAGGTATTTCAAACCCTTCCATTCCTCAGAGTATAAATCAGCATTTGTGTGAGCTGTGTGAGCACTGCCACCTGCCCAGCTGCCCTTGCTGGCTCCGTGGGCTTAGGTAAACGCACAGAGGATTTTCCTAGCCACTGAGGGAACTTGGGAAGTGTGGTTCCCATGCCAGGATTATCCCAGAACTCCAGTGGGGCCGTTCAGCTGCTTTCATCTGCAGTCCCCCCATCTCCAGAGCCTGCCCTTGCCCTCCCCCAGCCACTGGCCCAAGTTCTGCCTGGCTGGGGCTGGAACTGCCTCTCACTTCCCAGCCGGTGACCAAGAAACCGAGTGATCCTCCCTCCACGTCAAAAATCAGAATTATTTCTACCAGTCCTTCGTGGTGCATCAGGTGCATTCAGCTCCCTGAGGAGGGGTTGGTCGAACCCCCAAAGGGGGTGTTGAAGGGATTTTTTGACGTGGAAAGCTTGGCATCTCCCCCTTGAAGAAGGTGTTTTGGAAGTGCTGCACCTTCTAAACCAGCTGTGCTGTACAGCTGCTCACTGCCAGCAGTGCCAACAGGGCATGAATTTTAGAGTTTGCACCTGGATTTTATGAAGTTTGTTCCCACCTGGAAGGCTGTGGAAGAGCCCTGTTAGAGGTTCAAGTCAAGCCTCACTCTCTTTTTGGTCTGTCTGCCCAAAGAAAGGTGTTCAGCCAGCATTTTCCTTGCTATGGCAGTCCTCCCTGCTCGACAGATGAAGAGCCCCTGTCCGCCCCACCTCTGGCTCTGAGTTTCCCAGAACTGTTTGTGAGTCCAGCCCTGCTCAGGGGGATGCTCAGGCTCATCCCACAGCCCCCACACGTGGTGGGTGCACACAGCAGATTAGGGCTCAGCCTGTGCTCCCTTGGGAAGGGTTGGGGTGCCCCAGCCAGGTGTGCTCCCAGCAGCTCAGGTGACAGCACAGGGCACCCCGTGGTGTGAGTTTTGGCTGGGGCTGTGTGATGCTGTGCTGGCTTGTTCTGCCATAGAAAGCCTAGGAAGGGCTGGAGAGGGTCTTCTAGCAGTGACAGGACAAGGGGAATGGCTTCAAGCTGAAAGTGGGCAGATTTAGAGCAGATGTTAGGAAGAAATTCCTTCCCTGTGAGGGTGGTGAGGCCCTGGCACAGGGTGCCCAGAGAAGCTGTGGCTGGAAGTGTCCAAGGCCAGGCTGGATGGGGCTTGGAGCAGCCTGGGACAGTGGGAGGTGTCCCTGAGTGGAATGAGATGAGCTTTAAGGACCTTTCCAACCCAAACCATTCTGGGATTCCATGATCCCCTCGCATGGTTTGCCGGGCTGGCTGGGTCAGCAGTGTCTCAGCAGCTCCTGCCCGTGGTGTAAGACATGCCTGTCCCCAGCCAGGGACTAAAATAAACCCCAGGAGGCTCAGGGGTGTCACTTCATGCTGCTGAGGTGGAAGGAAAGAACGAACAGGACCGAGGTGATGACAGGCTGGTGTACCTGCCAAGGAGATTTTCACACGTCCCTCAGAGCAGCTGCAGAGCCCTGCCCAGCGAGGCCGGGGGAATTTGGTGCTGCTGAGGAAAGGCAGCAAAGAGCTCTTATAAATTAGCAGCTCTCAGCCGTGGGGAAGCTGCCTGAGAGCAGCACTGAGGCTGCACAACCCAGGCTTGTTAATGACCTGCACAGGAGGGGGGCAATTAGCACGAGAAACTCATTGATGAGCAAATCAATTCCTGTTAGCAAAGAGCAGAGAACCTAGGGAGAAGTTTGGAGGGGACTCAGGAAAGCGGGGGATTGGGCAACTGGATGGAAAACGCAGTAGAACAGAAGGTTCCAGAGGGGGAGGATGCTGGGGAGGGCAGCTGGTGCCACGGTGGTCGCTTGTGGGTTGCCCTGATGACTTTGTGGGCAGTGTGCCCCCTCCCAGGGCTGCAGCCACTGCGCAGGGGTGTTCTGACAGGAATTCTGTTCCGTGTTTCCGTGCAGGTGCAGGAGTTTAAGGTGACAGAAGGCAGGATTAACGAGGCCAGGGAGCACTACAGGCCCGCGGCCTGCCGCGCCGCCCTGCTCTACTTCACCATGAGCGAGCTCCACGCCGTCCACCCCATGTACCAGTTCTCCCTGAAGGTACCTGGCTCCGCGGGGCCGGCGCGGGGCTGCTCGCTCTCTGTGGGGCTCGTAAAATCGGAGTCACAGAGACATGGAATCACAGAGTCACGGAATCACAGGGTCACATAATCACAGAGACATGGAATCACAGAGACACGGAATCACAGAGTCATGGAATCACAGAGTCATGGAATCAGAGTCACACAATCACAGAATCATGGAATCACAGAGACACGGAATCACAGAGACACGGAATCACAGAGACACGGAATCACAGAGTCACACAATCAGTCACACAATCACAGAGTCACACAATCAGTCACACAATCACAGAGTCACACAATCAGTCACACAATCACAGAGTCACACAATCAGTCACACAATCACAGAGTCACACAATCAGTCACACAATCACAGAGTCACACAATCACAGAGTCACACAATCACAGAGACACACAATCACAGAGTCACGGAATCAGAGTCACACAGTCACAGAGTCACACAATCACAGAGTCACACAATCACAGAATCACGGAATCAGAGTCACACAATCACAGAGTCACACAATCAGTCACACAATCACAGTCACACAATCAGAGTCACACGAGGTCTGAGTTGCGAGGGGCCTTAAAGCCCATCCCATCCCTGCCATAGGCAGGGACACCTTTCGCTATCCCAGGGTGCTGCAGACCCTGTCTAGAAAATGTTACGTGTTTAATGTTTTATGAAACGGAAAACATTTATTTTAGATATCATATAAGAAAGGCATTTTGGGGGATGGAGGGTTAAATGAGCATCCATGAGGTCTATGACTTCTTCCAAACGATTTCTTACCTTGGCAAGTGACCTGGAAAAAGGAATTGAGGGGAGACTACAAAATGTTGAGCCTCATCCGCAAAGAAGCTTTTCCTTTTGATATCTATGACTTGTTTGTTGAAGTAATTTTATCAGAAAAAATGTACAGAATATCTTCTGTGCCTTTTGAAAGATTCATCCCCTACATATACATAATAGATACAGGGGTTCCTGAGGTTTCACCTCTAATCTGCGTCTCCCATAGTTAGTTTATGTTTCCCAGTGAACATTAGCAGCGTGTATAAATACACAGAAAATTATTGGGTGAAATGTTTTTATCTAATAAATTTTGATGACAGATCATAAAACATTATGTAAAGATGCACAGGGATGATTTTAGAATACTTGCCACACAGCTGGAAGCCCATTATAAATTAGAACACAAAGATTTATGTGCTGCTCTGCAGCACGTTTTAACACAATTTAAAGAAACGTTAAGCAGGAAAATGCATCCCGCAATTATTTAATAATGCATTAGGTATCAATGTTACTTTAATTTGTTGAGGCATCATTTTTTTTTATAGAACCCTAAAAATAAGGCTGCCAACACGGTCATGCCTTGTCCAGTTGGTGCCATCAATGGGTATTGGCCTGGTTATTTCCTTCAGCTGGGCCCAGCACACGGAGCCTTTGCATTGCTAGGGTTTTGTTTTCTTGTTAATTTTCTTTTTCCAGTTGCATTTGATAATTTGCTCGTGCTTTGAGTTTGGATGGCTCTGAAAGTTTTTTGTCTTTTCTCATTTAGATCAGAAAGGTTGTTGCAATAATCCTTAATCTCTTATATAAGAGGGTTTTTCTTGGCGCAGACATCCATCCTGGGGGGGACTCCAGTGACTGCTTCAGCTCACTACCACTGCTCCCTGCCCTCCTCAGCCAGTCCTTTGCTGGATCCAGACAGTAAAATACTCATGTGACTTTTAAAAAAATTTTATTTATTTATTTATTTAGAAGAATTTCTCTTCTTCGAGTTGAAATATTTGTGCAATGGGAAATGTGCTTTCCTCCTCTGCTCCACTCTGGTGAGACCTCGCCTGGAGTAGTGTCCAGGTCTGGGGTCCTCAGCACAGGAAAGATGTGGAAATGACTGAGCAGATCCAGGAGAGGCCATGGATATGATCCAAGGGCTGGAGCCCCTCTATGGAGCCAGGCTGGGAGAGCTGGAGAAGAGAAAACTCCAGGGAGACCTCAGAGCCCCTTTCCGTGCCTAAAGGGGCTCCAGGAGAGCTGGAGAGGGACTTGGGACAAGGGATGGAGGGACAGGACACAGGGAATGGCTTCCCACTGCCAGAGGGCAGGGATGGATGGGATATTGGGAAGGAATTGTTCCTTCTGTGAGGGTGGGGAGGGGCTGGGATGGAATTCCCAGAGCAGCTGTGGCTGCCCCTGGATGCCTGAAAATGCCCAAGGCCAGTCTGGATGGGGCTTGGAGCACCCTGGGACAGTGGGAGGTGCCCGTGGCAGAGGTGGAATTAGGTGAGCTTGTGTTGGAGATTTTTCCCATGGAAATCATTCTGGAGTCTACGTGTCCTCTGGGAACTCCGCTCTCTGCTGGCTCAACGTCTGCAGAGAAAGCTCCAATGGGAGCACGTAGGGCACAGAGACATTTCCCGTACCCTTGTGTCTGAGCTCCCTCTGCCCTGTCTGTGTCCCAGGGAATGTCACCCCTGCCAGGCTGCGTGTCCCTGAGGAGCAGCCACAGGCAGAGCCGGGGGCTGGTTGGTCTCTGTGTGTTCCCCGTGATGCAGGACCTGAGTTGGCATCACTGTGACACCCCAGGGGTGTGCAAAGGGCATCTCCCGCTCCCCATTCCCGCTGTGTCTCCCCTCCCAGGCGTTCCACGTGGTGTTCCAGAAGGCCATCGAGAGGGCAGCTCCTGCTGAGAGCCTGGCGGGGCGGGTGCTGAGCCTCACGGACAGCATCACCTTCTCCGTGTTCCAGTACACGGCCCGGGGGCTCTTCGAGAGGGACAAACTGACCTTCAGTGCCCAGCTCACCTTCCAGGTAACAGCACCGCCTCGGGCACCCTGAGTGCCAGGATTCAGTGCCAGAGCAGCCCAGACAGGGGCTGGGGACTCGGTTGTCTTCTCTGCCTCTCTTGGAATCACGGAATCATTCAGGCTGGAAAAGCCCTCCCAGACCATCAAGTCCAACCTGATCCCCACCTTGTCCCCAGCTCAGAGCACCAAGTGCCACCTCTAGGAATTCCTTGGATATCTCCAGGGATGGGGGCCCAAAACCTCCCTGGACAGCCCCTTCTAAGGCCTGACCACCCTTTCCATGAGGAAATTCCTCCTGATGTCCAACCTGAGCCTCCTCTGGCCCAGCCTGAGGCTGTTCCCTCTGCTCCTGTCCCTGTTCCCTGGGAGCAGAGCCCGACCCCCCCGCCTGCCCCCTCCTGTCAGGGAGTTGTGCAGCGCCACAAGGCCCCCCCTGAGCCTCCTTTTCTCCAGGCTGAGCCCCTTCCCAGCTCCCTCAGCCGCTCCTCACAGGATTTATTCCTGCCAATAACAGGCACAGATTCCGTGCTGGATTTGAATTATGCTGACAGAGGTTATCTGAGAGAGTAATTCCTGCTTGCAGGACCTGGAAAAAAGGGCAAAGCAAACTGGCCTGGAAGGCTTCTTGCATTTAACCTAGAGAAGTGCTTGTTGCAGAGCTGCTGCACCATGTCCACTGTGTTTGTATAATTTTTAGTGTCCAATCTGGCTCTGCTGCCAGGGTCTCCTCCTTAGGATGCTCTCCACCCACCTGGAACTCAGCCTTTACCACATGGTTTTCCCGACTTTTTTCCCGTCCTGTTGCCCATCTCCACACTCATTCCTGGTCCTCTTTTGGGAAATCCAGAGCACCTGCATGGTGCACCTCCATCACTCCTCTCCAACATGGGGCACCCTGTGCATTTTAGCCACACATTTTTCAAGCACGTGAATTAAATCATTAATCTGCTGGAGTTCGTTGCTGCTTTGGATCCTGGCTGCTCTAGGATATCTTGTTTGTTTGGAATTACAGATACTTCTGATGAATAAAGAAATCAACCCAGAAGAACTGGATTTCCTGCTCAGATACCCAGCACAGCCCGGAGTCACGAGCCCTGTGGAGTTCCTGTCTGACCATTCCTGGGGAGGAATCAAGGTACCTGACCCATGGGAAATCAGCTCCCCTGATCTCCTCTAAAAGCCCTTCAGCCCTTCGGGTGGGTCCTTGTGGCATTTGGTGAGCAAAGTTCTGCCCGTACCTGAGGGGCAGCACAAAAAGGCCACAGACGTGGAGGGTTCTGCAGGTCCAACACGGATTTCGAGGGCTCTTCCTGTGCCCTCATGTGTGTCTCCAGGAAGATGGTTCCTCCCTCTGAGATTTAGGCTTCTCCCTGTTAAACCAGATTGAGCATACCCTCAGGGGTTTGTGATTATGGTTTGTAAAGGACGCAGAGATGCCCCTGAATTTGGGAAGAAGTGGGAATTTCTGCAGAGATGTGCTGGGGTTGGAGTTGTGACAGCTGCCAGACCTGCAGAGAAATTCCATCATGGAAATGGACAAGTCTGGCACCTGCCACATGTTTGGAGTGAGAGGGGACGAAGAGCAAAGAGATGAGAGCTACCCCATACTTGCTCCTCTTTGTCAACCAATGTGAATTGTGCTGGGTTTGGACCTGATTCAGCAGAGTGGGCTTTGTTTCCTGAGAAGGGTCCAAATATTCCCCGCCTTCGGCCTGTTCACTCACCCCTTGCTGGAGCTGGGATTGTGTCCCTTGTCTGACTGTGGTGCTGATCAGCCTCTGGCACCTGTGGTGATGTAAGAATCAGCTTTATTTGCAGCACGTTTTCTCTGTGGGATGTTTTCCCAGTGCTGTGAAGTAGGGAGTGAAGACATCCCAGTTTCATTGGGATAGTTCTCAAATTTTCACCTGGGGCATTGGGTTTTCCCTTTCTCTCCCTTCCCCCTGCTGAATGGAGAATTTATCTGGTTCCTGGAGGGGTCCAGACAAAAATCTTCATCCAGGCCAAAGATGTCTCTGAAGAAATTCCCACTTCATCAACCTGTGATGTCAAGCAATGGAGCTTCTCACTAAACCAACTCTGTTCAGCCTCTAGAAGGTCTATTTCCATAATAATGAAGGAATTAAAAAAACCCTACACCTTTTCCTTGATCATCTTATGTTCAGCGGTGGCACCTGCCTGTTCAGACAGCAGCAGCTTTAATTTTGTTCTTTATTTGAAGAGAAATAAATGGGCACTGAGGGTCAACACACATAATCAGGAGGACTCAGCCATCAAACCCATGAAACACCTACTTTGTAACAGCGTATTTTGTCTTTGGGCTGTGCAGTCTGTGCGGATTTGAAGTGTGCATACACGTTATTGCTTGGCATCACAGGTTTTCTCAACTCTGCTCTGTCCCTGCCCCTGTTCAGCCCGGGAAAACGTGGGTTGAAAGGTGCATTTCAGTTCTCTGGAGCCCCTCTGGGTTCTCATTCTGCACTGCCTGGGAGCATCCTGTGCTGTAAAGCTTCTTTCTACCTCAGTCCTTTAAAGGGGTTTGAGAGATTTCAGAGTCTAATCTTTATTTTGGAGATACTNTTCAGTCCTTTAAGCTTCCTCTGGAGCGTGACCTTCCTTCTACCAGAGGTTTGAGAGGTTTCAGACTCTAATCTTTATTTTGGAGATACTTTCATGCGTCTGAGGAAACACAGACGCTTCTTGGCACTTGAGGACGGACATGGGTTAGTGCTGGTGCTGGGTTGATGGTTGGACGTGGTGATCTTGGAGGTCTTTTCCAGCCTTTATGATCCTGTGATTCTCTGTTACTCCTCTAGTGCCCAAGGATGCCTTTGTACCACCTGCAGGTGGTACATTGTCCAAAAACACACCTGCTAGGTGTGCAGAGGGTTTTCTTTGTGAGGTCACCCCTCCTGTGCTGCCGTGGCCTTTCCTGTTCCCTGTGTGATTCCCTCCAAGGTGAGCCCTTCCCTCTCAGCTTCCTCTTCCCCGCTGAAGAGGGTTTGTGGGTTTGTGGTTGAGGTGGAAGCCGTGGTGCCCACAAATGCTGCTCTGCACGTCAAGGTTTCCAGGTGTGCTGCACACCTCAGGTGTCCTCAACCTCAGCCTGCATCTGATGGCCCCAGGAACTGCACGTAATTCCAAGAGTCATTGCCCAGTAATCTGCACTAATTTTATCAATTTCAGGGCTTTCTGGTAGTGAATTCTGCATTATCAGGTACTGAATATCCTTCAGATTGTCTTTTGTGATGATTGCAGTATTGATTTTACTATAAATAATACGGTTGGTGTCAACTTTATTGGTGTTTATGTTGATGTCTGTTGGTTTATTACCCTTTGAGTTTTTGGCAATTCTAGTTACTTGGGGCATGGGTTTAGTAAAATCATATTTTGTCACAGACTGCTATAATTAGGTTAATTAGTCATGGCTTCTACACAGCTTATTAGCAGGCTAAAATCTCCTTTTCTTGTATCAAGAAGATTAAATGCTATAATAAATTGTTTCTTCAACAAAGCTCGAGCAAAGTACACTTCAGATTTATATTTCAAATTCAAAGTGAAATTTAGCATTGTGCTGATTTTTCACAGAAACATTGAAAATGCTCCAGCCCAAAGGGCTCCTTTTGCCAGGGGGTTCTGGCCAAGACAGTGCCAAAAGAAATCAATATTGATATTTGTGGCCCATTCTGAGCCTCCCACTTTGGGCACATTAGCTTCCAAGGAAACCTCATTAAACGTTGAGGGCTCTGGGCATGCAACTGGCCTTGTGTGACTTAGCTTATTATTTATTGTTGGAGGTTGATTAATAATATATAGAGGCCAATAATCCTTTGCAGTTGTGTGGCTGTTTGCAGCTCGTGGTGCTGGAGCATCTCATTTAGGAAACACTCATTTATGATTTAGTTTTCCAGCCTCTTTCCAGTTCAGCTCCAAGTTTCACAGAGCCTTTTGCTGTAACGTGTGTGCCAGGGAAGGTCGGTATTTACCCCTGCATAAAGATAACCATGGCCCTGACCAGAAGGACATGGTTTGTAGGGAAAGGTAATAGCTTTTATTATATCTGCTGATAGACTTGGGAAAATAGGCACATTTCGGGCTCTTTGGTGCTTCTTTAAACCTGAAAAAG
Organism: Callaeas wilsoni; assembly: GCA_013398955.1. Classification (NCBI taxonomy): domain Eukaryota; kingdom Metazoa; phylum Chordata; class Aves; order Passeriformes; family Callaeidae; genus Callaeas; species Callaeas wilsoni. The sequence goes on from VWPU01003742.1 coordinate 14,446, forward strand.
GAATTGAATTCAAGCTAAATAAAGGCTGAGAAAAGCTGCCCTGAGCTTGGCTTGATTCTGTTCATCAGTCAGATGTGTGGGAGGGAATGGTACCTGTGGAGCCCCTGCGGAGGAGCTTTATTGGCTCTGGAGCAGGGGAGATGTTAGCAAAGGGCACAGTCATTGCCTCGGCGCCAGTCCTGCCTCTGGGTCGTTGAGGGAGAGTTGAGAGCAGGAAGAGAACAGAATTTTGTCATTTAATTAAAGCAGTGCCTTTGCCGAGTCCCTGGCTTTGGTGCTCAGTAGAGTTGGTCATTTCAGTCCTAAGGCCTCTCATTTGCAGGGGCTTAGCAGTGATCCCTTGAGAAGGCAAGAGTGTTCTTTTACTCCTAATGAGGTTTTCTGTCTCTTTTCAATTTCCTTTATTACAGCCTGTTGTACTGTTCTCCCCTCTGTGTTCCCAGTGTCTGCCTTGAAAGTTTTTATTTCTGCTGGTACTTCTGAAAACATTTTCTGTGTCCGTGCAAGGTTGGCCGTTTCTCCTGGCTTGGCTGGTGGTTTCCTCACCAGTAAATGTGCGGGCACACCTTAGACCCCAGTGCTGCTGCTGCTGGAGCTGTGGCCACAGCCAGGTGCAAATGCCATTTGGGAATTCTCGTTGTGTGATTGAATTAACACAGAATCCATGCAGAGATTGTCCTCTGGAGGGTGAGTATTCTGTGAATTCATCTCTCAGTAGATGCTCTGTGGTCCCTTGAACCCTGTGTGAAGCCCAGGCTGCCCTGTTGAGCTGTTCTTGATTATCCCCAGGGCAAGGACAGACAGCTCCTGACATGGCTCTTCTCTGAGTGTGATATTGAAAGGATATCATTTGGTTTTAGGGTTGTTTGGTCTTTCAGACTGTATCCAGACTAACCAGTAAGATGGGCCAGCAGTTGTTTGCTGGCCCTGGCAGCACCCGACTGCACACAGTGAAACTCCCCTGACCTCCCAAACCAGAGCCACCTCACCTCCCGCGGGCAGCCCTGCAGTGTCCTAGCCTGGGTCGTGCCCAGCCATTTCCTGAGAGCAGGAGAGTCCACCAAAACCAAGGGTGAGCCAGCAGGACACTGGCAAATTGTGTGGCTCACCCTGAGCTTGTGCCTGGCCACGTTCTGGAGGCACAGACGGAGGAGCAGACCAGCAGGGAGGGAACAGCGCCGTCCCCTCGCTGTGCTGGGCTCTGAGACCCACAGGCAGAAACTCCTGCCCATGGTCTGACCCAGCCTTACTCTGGAGCAGCCCTGTGGGTGCCTGGGTGCAGGTTTAGGCCTGAGTTTAGACCCTGAGCCCATCAGTGGCACAGCCTCACACACGGCACGGTCACTCCTTCTGCTCAGACCAGGCTGGTGTTCCCAGGGGTGCAGCGGAGCACTGGGTGTGCACAGGGCAAAGACCAGCCGAGCATCCCCTGGGGCGAGCAAAGACCACCCGAGCATCCCCTGGGGCGAGCAAAGACCAGCCGAGCATCCCCTGGGGCGAGCAAAGACCACCCGAGCATCCCCTGGGGCCAGCAAAGACCACCCGAGCATCCCCTGGGGCGAGCAAAGACCACCCGAGCATCCCCTGGGGCGAGCAAAGACCACCCGAGCATCCCCTGGGGCGAGCAAAGACCACCCGAGCATCCCCTGGGGCGAGCAAAGACCACCCGAGCATCCCCTGGGGCGAGCAAAGACCACCCGAGCATCCCCTGGGGCGAGCAAAGACCACCCGAGCATCCCCTGGGGCGAGCAAAGACCACCCGAGCATCCCCTGGGGCGAGCAAAGACCACCCGAGCATCCCCTGGGGCGAGCAAAGACCACCCGAGCATCCCCTGGGGCGAGCAAAGACCACCCGAGCATCCCCTGGGGCGAGCAAAGACCACCCGAGCATCCCCTGGGGCGAGCAAAGACCACCCGAGCATCCCCTGGGGCGAGCAAAGACCACCCGAGCATCCCCTGGGGCGAGCAAAGACCACCCGAGCATCCCCTGGGGCGAGCAAAGACCACCCGAGCATCCCCTGGGGCCAGCAAAGACCACCCGAGCATCCTCTGGGGCGAGCAAAGACCACCTGATCATCCCTGGAGCCAGCTGGGCTCTTCCTCAACTTCACCACCGCTGATGGGAGCCAGTGGCTGTGCCCTCAAGGTCTTCACCGTCAGGGTTGCCTTGGCCAAAACCAGAGCCAGGAGAAGGTGAAGGTTGTTCTCCAGCCACACAGACCAGCTGGAGGAGGGGTTCCCTGGGACCCCGGTCATCGCAGCTGCCAAGTTCTCCCCAGCTCCAGCTCCTGCACGTTGCTCTGTGGTCCCTGGCTCCCCGTGGTGCACGTGGCTGTCCCCGTGTCCAGCTGTTCCGGGGAGCCTCGGCCGGGATGCGCGTTTCCCGAGGCTGATTTCCTTTGTGGTGTTTCCTGCAGTGCCTCTTCAGTGCTGAATGCAGATGTGTCCCACGGGATAAGTGCAGCGAGTTAATGCACAGCAGGAGTACACCTGGCCAGCTTGGATTACTTCTTATCCCAATCACTTCCCTCATCTTTTTCTGAAGAGGAAGAATTTTCATTATGTAGATATGAAAACGGCACTGAAAGGGCATTGTTTAATAAATGTGATGTTGAATAATGAGCTCTAAATACCGAATTCAGCTTTCGAGGAGGAGAACAGCCCTAGACAAAGTCGTATATTAACTCCATATTTATAATTTTGCAGGATGCAGATGATAAGATTGCGTGTGTGGCTTATGAGATAAAATACCGAATCATATATTTTGCATTTAAGAAAACTGGATTTCTTTGGACAAAAGAACAGAAATCTCTCTTCCAACTTTCACTTCTTGCACTTTTTAGATGAGGAAATTTTTCATTCTTCTCCAAGATTCATTGTGACACAATCTGCTGCATACATTGTGCTCTCTGTGCATATGCAACGTCCTTTGATCAGGCTGGTCAGACAGGACAGGCTCGCAGCTCGCAGCTTCCCTTCTACATTCAGAATTATTATTACGCCAGAAAATCATAGTCTTAATTAAATATCTTCCATTAACTCGGTTCTTCAGATGTACAGCCTTTTAGAGCATCTTTGATAGAAAACATTGATTGTGACACTTCAATAGGCATTTATCTGCTCTCATCTAGAAGTTTCCTAAGGACATTCTTCTGTCCTCTGTATCAAGTCTCAGAGAAATATTCCCAATGTCTCACAGAAATGCTACTTGAGAAGATTTTACCTTTTTTTTTCCCCCTTTCCTTTTCCAACCTGCTGGCTAACGATCTGATGCTTATCTGAAATACAGCAGAGATTGTGATCGCATCAAATATTTAAGGACGCACTTTGTCGGTTTGATTGCAGAGTGGAAATTGAGTTTTTCTGGATGCTCTACAGCCTCTGTCTTTCCCTCTCCATCCACGCTGACACAAAGCCTGCTGTCAGCTGAGCATTTGGAATGTAAAAGCCTCTTCACCCTCTAAATGGAAGAAAAGAGAAGTAATGGCTTCATCCTGCCCTTGGGTCACACCAACTCCAGGCTGGGGCTGGAAAACTGGGAAAGGCCTTAGGAGTGCTGGTGACAGAGGCTGGACATGAATCCAGGTGTGCCCAGGTGGGCAAGAGGCCAGTGGCACCTGGGCTGTCCCAGCAGAGCCTGGGCAGTGCCCATCCCTATGCTGGCACTGCTGGGGCACCTCCAGTGCTGGGGACAGCTCTGGGACACTCAGGACAAGCAGGACCCTGGGGGGCTGGAGCGTGTCCAGGGAAGGGAACGGGGCTGGGAAGGGGCTGGAGCCCCAGGAGCGGCTGAGGGAGCTGGGAGAGCTCAGCCTGGAGAAAAGGAGGCTCAGGGGGGCCTTGTGGCTCTGCACGACTCCCTGACAGGAGGGGGCAGCCGGGGGGGTCGGGCTCTGCTCCCAGGGAACAGGGACAGGAGGAGAGGGAACGGCCGTGTGGATGTGGCATTTGAGGACATGGTGGTGCTGGGTTCATGGTGGGACCAGGTGATCTTAGAGGTCTCTTTTTAACCTAAACAAATCTCAGATTCTGTGATAAAGGACCTGTTGGAGCGCCTCACTGCGCCTCATTGTGTGACAGAGCCCTCTCCCTGTTTCCTTTCCCTGGCTGTGGTGGTTCTCATGGGGAGCTGTGGCGATTGCAGACACAGTGCTCAGCTCCATTTTGACTGGCAGTGACCCCTGGAACCCTGGGGGTAACACCAAGGCTTTCCCTGGGTTAGGGAACGTGAGGTGGCCTCTTGTGGAGGCTCTCATGGTCTGTGATTTGTTCCCACAATGTGATCACAGAGCATCAGTGGACCCCAGTACCCCAAGAGGAGCCCTGGGGCCACACTCTGCCCTTCACTCAGAGCCGGCCAAGCCTCTGCTGCAGTCTGGGGTGATCTCTGAGCATTGCATTCCAGGGTGGGGACCTTCTGGGGACAGGGTAGAGCAGAGTGGTGAGAAGTGTCAGACACCTGAAAACACAACTGTGAGAAGAAATTGAGGAGAGGGAAAGAGGAAAGGTTCTCAGTGAGGACCTCAAGAGTGAGAGGACAGGAGGGTCTGATCTCCAGGAGTGTCCTCTGGAAGGGAAGAGCAGTTGGCTCCCTGTCAGTACAGGGAAGAGCCAGGGGCACCTCCAAGTGCTGCAGGAAATACTCAGAGCAGAAAGTCCCTGTGACCCAGGGCACGGCTGGCAGAGAGTGCTGCAGCTTCCATCCCCGAGGTTCTTTGAGCAGGGCTGTGACCGCGGGCGGGGGATCTCAGGGCTGGGTGCCCCAGCTCTGGGAGGAGCAGCTCTGCAGCTCGTTCCCTCTGTTGCCTGTTCTTGAGGCCTGCTCTGGTGCCACCATGAAACCTCTGGTGAGACCATCATGGTGAAGAGCTGGGAGAAGTCATCAAGGGATGAGTCCATACGTCTGTGTCCATTTGTGAGGACAGAACCATGGACCTTGAGAGCTTTCCAGCAGGGGACATCTGGAACAGCTGCTCCAGCTGAGTTCTTGCAGACAATGGGACACATTTTCTCCTTCAGTTTTGCTGTGAGTTGGCCCATCTGGGATTTATAACAACCAAATCCAGGAGAGTTTTCAGAAATACACAAGCACCACCTTTCAGCAGCCATGCTCAGCTTCTGGTCTGTCTGTGTGTCCTTGATTTGCTGAGAGGCATCCAAGAGTGAAGAGGAAAGATGGAAAGCATGGCTTGGGAGAACAGCCTGGCTTTGCAAGCCCCGTTCTCAAACGCACTTGAACAACCTTTGTAGAAAATGCAGAGAAAATGTCAACATGAACCCATCTCAGGCAAAATGAGGAAAAGATGGTGGGTGGTTGTAAGCAATAAGAATACAAAGATTATGACTAACTCTAGTTTCTGTTACCGACCTTTCCCATCAAGAGGAGCTGGCTCTAAGAACGCCCTGGTAGGAAGGAGATGAGTGCCGAAGCCATCATCTCCTAATTTATGATATTTCACTGGAAACTTTCCAAGGGAAGCTGGTGAGATCCGACCCATCACTCATCAGACTGCGTCTGGTGTCCACCCTGCATGTTGTGACGCCCTGGGACCCTGCAGATAAACAGGGTGGGTTTGTACAGCGATGTGTTGGGGCTCTACTCACCTTCCGTCCCCATTAAAATGTAGAAGCAGCAAGGAGGAGTCTGAAGGGAGACAGGGGCATACGGTGCCTTGAGCTTGTCAGTCAGCTTTTATGAAAGAAATGAGGAGGGTTAAAATAACATTTTTGTGTTGAAAGGTGATTGAAGCTCAGCAAACCCCATCAAATCTTTATTTTCACTTTTGGTAGAGATTTTTTCTTACGAGTTAGATTATTCAGGTAGTGCGGCTAAACAGAAAATAACACCTCCAGTGTGTGAATAATGCAACCCAAAACCTAGGATGGGAGAGATTGTAAATAATCCATCATCTGCTACATTAATTCCTCTAGTTAACAGTAGTATTTAAATGGAGCAATTCATCTGCCTGTACGTCTTTTTCCTGAATGATCCAATCTATCAATTGAAGCCAGGTGCAGGTCTGCCTTTGCCATTCTTCCAGGAGCTGTCATTTCCCAGCTGTGGGGATGCTGGTTTTCCTAACGGCTCCTGGGCCAGCTGCAGAAAATCAAAGAAAGGAATTACGAATATTCACTGAAACCTATATAAGCAGTGCCCATGGACAGTGTAAGACCTTTACAAAGTGCTTGGGGGATCACAGAATTGTAGAGTTGTTAAGGTTGGAAAAGAGCTTCAAGATCTTCCAGTCCAGCCTTCTCCTGAATCTCACCATGGTCACTAAACCCCACCACGAAGATCACCCATGAGCCACTTCAAACCCCTCAAGCCCATGGAGAGACACTGAGAATCTCTGAATCCCTGCTTAAAAACTGTGTAACTCAATTCATAAAGCCACAGCTCCTTAATTCTGTGAGTGAAATGGTGACTAATCATCAGGATTTAATCATCTCACAGATTATTACAACTGTGAGAATATTAAATATCATTTCTTTCCAGTGTTGTCAGGTTGTGTGATTTTTATAGAGAGAGGTTTGATGTTCAGTGTGTTCTCTACAGAATGTAATTTTTTAAAGTAGAGGCTCAAGGTTTTTTTTAAGAAAAGCAAGACATACAAGTAAAAAACTGAAAGTAAAAACCAGATATAAACTGAAGCCTCAAAAGATAATGATAGCTTTTACAAAACCCCTCAAATTCCTTTATTTTGATTTCCTTCTGTCTTTTAAAAGGCAGTCTCGTGGCTGCTGGGGAGGTGGGTAACTGGGTGTTGGAGTGTTCTGGCAGCACTGCCTTTACTGGCTCTGTGTTATTTTCACCCTGTTCGTGTCAGCACAGGGCACAGCAAGGAGGTGATTTTGTCCTGCCTTGCCCCAGAGGTGCTCTCTAGCCAGCTAACTCTGAGGAGGGGGATTTTAAACCATGGAAATATTTTAAAATGCAAAACAATCTCCTTTTTTTTTAAAGGATAATTCCTTTTGGAACTGAGGGGAAGAAAACATGGTGCTAATTTGCCTGTTTGTGGGTTTTTTAGGTTTTATGACACCTTATGAAGAAGCACCTAACCCTGAGGCCAGCTTGAGCAGGTGTTTTCCTTAGAACAGTTGCCTTTAGTGATCAGAGCAAGTGTTCCCTCTGATACACGCCCAGAACTTGCTGTGCTGTGTCTGGCACTAGCAGATAACTCGTGTGCAGCATCAGTGGCAGCAGCCCTCTGGAGCTGTTCTCTTCTCCAAAGACTCTTCTGGATTCTGAGGGTTTCCTCTCCTCCGTGGGTGTCCTCCCTGTCCCCCTAGACGTTGTCACTGCGAAGATCCCCCCGTTCCCTCGGATCCTTGGCCGTGTGTGGAGGACACTCCCAGGCTCTGCCACGGCACCCGGGATTCCTGTCCCAGAGCCAGTGGCTGATCCATGTGGTGTTTCCTGCAGCTGTGGGGGAAGGAGAGAGCTCTGCATCTGGGAATGTGTGAAACCCACGGAGCTGCTGACGCTCCAGCTCCACAGTAACGCTGCTTCTGACTTACACAAGGAGCTGTCAGAGGAACCTGAAGTGATAAAGCAACTTGTCTGTGACTCAGTGAATGAAAAACCATTTTCTCTGAGAAGATGGTGGATCCTCTGCTTGACATAGTGTGAAGAGCCCTGTTTTGCTGAAAAAGTCTCATTTTGAGATATAAACTCAAGCCCCTCCTGTTTTCAGCCATCAGAGTTGATCACAGTGTGGGTTGCAACGATGAGAGCTCGAGTCCTCCAGCCCTTTGGGTCATTTTCTATTTTGACCAATATTTTTTGTCTCCCTCAATTTCCATGACAACTCTAAGTGACAAATGTACTTTTCCTTATGTGGACAAAAATAGATACCCTGCACAGGTTGGTGTGCCGTTCCCATCTGCTGCCCCAATGTACCACTCCTGCCTGGGAACAGGGATACGTTAGTGCTGGACTAAGTTTTCTTGGAAAAATTCACAACAGAGGTATTGAAAAGCAATTAATATTCACAGAAAGATTACTGATTGAGAGAGCTTTCACTCCACTGGCTTTTAAATAGAAGCATCTCCCATTAATACCATCACTCCTAATAAACGCTATTAAAATTGTTGACTAATGAAAATTTTAGTGTTAATTTATATAATACAGAGTTTTTATTTGCAATTAGAGCTTTCTTGATTCTGCAATATGCTGTTCAGGGAGAGAGGGAGACTATCATTCCTGATTACATGTCTGTCATTTAGTAAGAAAAAAGCAATTTTTCAGAGTCTCCCTTGTTAACATCAGCCAAGAGACTTCTCGAAACAGCAGCAGCAGCCAAAGTTCTGAAGTGATATTTTAAGTAAATCATGTCAAAAGTCAACAGTGAGAAGATGTTTTATATAAGCACTTGCACTGAGAAGTCCCCAAATTCAACATTTGCCACTGTATTACACTCAGCCATGAGAGGTGCACTGAATATATTTATTGCTGCAAGGATCAGGGCTTGGCAGGTCAGAATTTGTGGCATCATTCCTGAGAGTTTCAGTTTCTCATGTTCGGTGCTCTGGTTTCTGGTTTTTCACAGAAATCAAGATATGGAGCTGAATTTGGAGCAAGCCCTTCTGTGGCTGACATTTCCCCTTGTTAGTGCAAATCCACACATGGAAACAACAGCTGTTGGATCCCTCCTCTGCTCACGGTCTTCATGAAATCCCCTGGATCTGTGGGAATCTGGCACGGGGATGGTCGGTGGGGAGCAGAGCCCGTCCGTGGCACTGCGAACACTCTGCTCTTCCCCGTGCCTTGGGTGCAGGTGTTGATTGAGTGCTGCCTTTGGGCAAGGCTGGGGTTGTTGCAGAGGAATTTGTGCTGCAACTTCTTCTCTGCCCAGAGCTCTGGTTCTGGCCCCGAGCTCACGGCCTGTGAGGGAAGGTGGGATTTGTCCGGCTAGCAGAGGACACAGCCAAGTTCTCCATCTTGGCAGTGTGTAATAAGGATCTGCTGGGACAAACTCCAGCTTGGGAGGTTCTTCTCGAACACAATTTTTAAAATATCATCTCCTTTAGTGTAAGGGCAGTGCAGCCCTAGAGCAGGGCACCCAGAGGGGCTGAGAGCTTCACCTGGGAGGGCAGCGTTTTGGTGGACAGAGCCATGGGCAGACCCAGCCTGAGCACCTCCAGGCGCTTCCTCCAAGCATTGCTCCAGTGAAGCTGTGAGTGGATACACAGCAAAGGTCCTGGGTCATGGCACGCTCTGGGAACAGCTCCACAATCTCCCTCCCTCTGTCATCCACAGGCATTCAGCCTGGGAACAGGCTGCCCTGAGAAGCTGTGGCTGCCCCTGGACCCCTGGAAGTGTCCAAGGCCAGGTTGGATGAGGCTTGCAGCAGCCTGGGATAGTGGAAGGTGTCCGTGCCCATGGCAGGGATTTGAAATGAGATGATCCTTCAGATCCCTTGCAATCCAAACCGTTCTGTGATCCTGTAATTCCCACTGCTAAAAACAAGAAGACGTTGAAAACGTGAAGACATTTGTTATCAGAAGCCCCCTTTTGTGACATCTCCCTCCCCTCGCTGCACTCTCTGGGACTAAATTCAGTCTGTTAGGAAGATCAAAGTTTTACACCGCTCTTGTCTTCTCACTGGGAAGCGTTCCAGAGGCAAAGTGGGGTTTTTAAAACAGTTTCATCCTCAATGTCTTCTGCCTTGTTTGCAACAGCAGCGTATCCCAGGCAATCCCTCACACCTCTGCCAGGGCCCTTCTGTGACTTTCCAAGCTCTGTGCAAGGGTAGATCTTCCCAGTGCATCTGAACGAGGTGTGAAAACAGCATTCCTCAAAGGGCTTGCTCAGGTGCTTCCCACAGGGAGGCTTTGTGGGGTGGGAGCAGGAGCACTGCTCTGGGGAACACCTCTGCTCATCAAGAAGCATGTGCTTCGCTCTGATTCCCTTCTCTTTCTGTAGAAAACAGCTCATTCACTGTCTGTTATCCTTCACTTGTCTTTAATCCTTCACTTGTCTTTTCCATTTCATGTTCAGCTGCTCACAGCTCCAGATTATGCAGAATGAAGATGTTTGTTTCAGCGAGAATTTTACTCGAATCCAGAAGAACCTTGCGGGCTCTGCAATGTGTTCTGCCACCACTTGTCTGAAAGAGAATTTGGATTCTTCACTTGTCTGCATAACATTTCTAGTTTCCACTTTCTAACTACGAAATCCAACTACATTTTCATTGTAATTTTAATTTATTTAATGCCTTACTGGGCTGGTTTTTTGGGGGCATTCCTCTACTGCTTGTTCCTGCTACAGACTCGTAGCACTGAGAAGTTCATCTGTGTGTGCACTTGGCAAGGAGAAACCCAGTGATTTGATTTTTATCATGATCCTGGATGGGCAGAATGCTTGAGCAGAGAAAGCACTACATCTTCACAATTGCCCTGTGCTTGTGGAGGTTCCTGGACCCGTGGTCACCATGAAATGAGTGGCAAGGCTCAGTGTTGTGGTGTCACAGAGGAATGTGGATGGGGGAACAGGGAGAGAAAAGCAACTCTGTGTGTATGAAATGACCCAGCCCGTGGCAGGGGGTTGGAACAACATGATCTTTAAGCTCCCTTTCAACCCAAACCATTCAGTGCTTCTGTGAAGACAATTAATATTCCAACTGTGAAATCCCTTTAAATAAGAATTTTGGTGAGCATGGCACGTCTGAGCCTTTGTTCAGCACGTTTTTTCAGCAGCTGCTGTGCATTTTGCTGCACAATTCTCCTCGTGTCTGTGGAATCAGTAAGGAGATCATGCAGCTCATGGGAACGCCAGCAATGTACTCTCATATCAGGCATGGCCTCCAAATTCCCAGCTCTCATAAAAAACAGTCGTTTCTGGAATAACTGACACTAGCAAGTCCTTGTCACCTGAGATTTTTCCAAACAGGAGAGGAGAATTGTTCTGGTTTTGGGTAATGAATAGGGCGTGCTGGTTGATGCCAAAATCTCATCCTTCCCTGCACTGTCCCTTCCAAGGAGAATGGACAAAAATTTGCTTCTGATGGGTTTCTGGCTGCGGTTGCCAGACTCCAGCTCCATGGTGGAGCAAAACAAGAGGAGTCAGTAACGCTAGAAAAATGGTTCAGAGGCATGTAGGATTGTTCTTCCTGACCTTCCTTGAATGTTTCCAGGCTCTCTCGTCCATGGAGGAATTCAGAAACCTGGATCGGGATATCGAAGGGTCTGCAAAACGTTGGAAGAAGTTTGTTGAGTCTGAGTGTCCTGAGAAGGAGAGGTTCCCCCAGGACTGGAAGAACAAGTCAGCTCTGCAGCGCCTGTGCATCATGAGAGCCCTGCGGCCCGACCGCGTGCCCTGCGCTGTCAGGTGGGGCCCAGGGGCAGCTCTGGGGCTGGCCTTTGTGGGGAGCAGGAGGAATTCGGGAATGTGCTTGGATTTGTGAATGTCGGTACATTTTTAGGATGCGAGTTCTGTAATGTGGTTTCCTATCAAGGGGTCTTGAAGGAACCCTGAGGGTGGGCAGGCCCTGGCACAGGGGGCCCAGAGCAGCTGTGGCTGCCCCTGGGACTCTGGGAGTGTCCAAGGTCAGGTGGGATGGGGCTGGGAGTGACCTGGGACAGTGGAAGGTGTCTCTGTCCATGGCAGGGGTGGAACAGGATGAGCTTTGAGGTCCCTTCCAACCCAAACCATTCTGTGATTCGATGACCTCTGAACTTTGCAAGGCAATCAACACATTGGGTTTAAGTGGAATTTCTTGCTTAGTGGGATCAAAGCTCCCTGTGACCAGCAGGGATGGAGCAGAGTAGCCAGCACTGGGTGAGGAGCAGACCTGCCAAGCCAGAAATGAGCATCACCACACAGGTGTTGCACATCTGCTGCAGTCCGGGTGACCAGTGCAGCATCTAGAGCTCAGTAACATCCAGTTAATTACTGAATCAGTTTTGGCTGCTTCTTAGACACCAGAATAAAGAGTAGAAGTAAAGGAAAATCTTATAGAAGTTTTCTTTTTTTTTTTTTTTTTCCTGTAAAATGCAAAATTTATGTGCTACTGGTTCTGAAAGTTGTAGTGGTAAATTATGTAGTGAAGGTAACTGGGCGAGGCTAAACTTCCTGAAGTTATGCAAAAGCAACCTGCTTGTTCCAGTACAAACTAAAGGTCTTTCGCTCCATTAGGAGTTGGTTTTCCCTTCTCTGGCCAATGTTCTGACATTTCTGCTCCTGTTTTTCCAGTACTTTATATTCCTGTGCCACTTGACATGCACATAGCAGGGTGCATCACTCAGTGTATGAACTACATCTCTTTGTGCTTCAAAGCCCACAGAGAAACACAGACAGGACTCAGTGAAGTCTCCCCGTGGTCAGTGGTGTTATTTTTTATTAGAATAAATACTACAGTTTATCATAATACTAATACTAAGCCATCTTCTTTTTCATTTCTTCTCTTACGGCTGGATTCTCCACGTGTCTCTCAGCTGAAAATATTGGTTTTCCTGTTGTTGTTTAGCTTGAGTAAAATAACCTCTTGAAATTTTAGGTGCATATTTCATTTAAGCAACATTAATTCATCTCTTACTCACACAGCTCAGAAATAACTGGAACATCAAATTTCAGCCCCTTTCATATCTCTCTTTTATGAAAAGGGAATCCAAGTTCAAAAGCTTGGCTGGATATTTTCAGGGTCTGGGCACATCAAGCTTTTCTGTTTGCACAGGAGTACTTAAATGGGTTTTCCTATTGTTTTGTTCAGGTTTTTTAATCTCGAAGTAGGTTAGGACACAAACATGTGCAAACAGTAACAGTTCACTGCACCTTCCCCAGGACTTCGTGGGCTCTTCTTGAAACACAGCTAAGTTACCAATATCTCAGTGTGCCGACGCTCAATACCTCACTGGTGATCCCTGGACATCACCACCAGTCCAAACCTCCCCATCTCTCTGGGGCCCTGACCAGTCCTTGGGCGCATTTTAGGAGCAATATTGTAGCCCAGGCACAGGTGGCCAGGGGGATTTTGGATGCTCTGGAATATCCCAACCTCATTTCCAGCCGCTCTTCAGAAAGGCAGGAGGCCCTTTGTGTCCCACCTCATGTGTACCGGCTCCAAGGTGATGGCGTAGGATTTCTTCGGGATTTAAAATGATCCAACCCTGTACAGGCCCTGGGAAGTTGGGTGTTCCAGCCACTCTTCCTAGCAGATCCCTGAGGGTGTTTGCCCAGTCTGGTTCATTCCCTAGGCCTAAGGAGACACCAGGAGAAGCCCCTCTTCCCCTGACTCACTCCTCAGGGCCAGCAGTGCACCAACTGTAATTTCCTGAAGAAGGATTTTCCCTGTAAATATCCATTTCACCCTTCAATCTTATTGAAGAACGTCAGCAAAAAGCTTCCTGTAGCACCTTGTGTTTCTGAGTCCCCAAGGCATCATTGCAAAGATCTGAGATGTGAGGTAAAACAAGAGTGTTGTGACCTCGGATCTGATGGACCTGGTTAAATTTTGTGAGCTGAACCTTTCCGGCAGCAATTTAGCAAAGCTGGACCCTGAGCAGAAAAATCTACTTGAAAGAGGTACTAAAATCGTGAAAGCTTTTTTTCTTTGTTTTGCAATCCCTTAGGCATTTCTATTCCAACTGCCTTTCACCAGTCCTTGAAGGAGGTTCTCAGCTCTCTTAGAAAGAATTTGGCTGCCTTCAAAAAGCCTGAGTAATCCATCTGCGCTCCAGCAGCATTCCTGGGGTTCGAGTATAACATTTCTGCCTTTGAATCAGTGTTCAGTGTGTCTCTCTTTGTAAAGCAGTGATGTCAGGAGCTCGCCCTGGGGGAATCCAGCCAGAACATTCTCCACGCGCCGCGCTCCGTTCCAGCAGCTGCTGCGGAGCTGAGCCGTTGCCTGTTCACTCCCTTGTATTTTTCCTTGTCACCCTCATGACAAGGCTCCATGCTCCAGATATTCTTAGAGCTCTTCCCTCTTAGCTTTCCAGATCAAAGCAATTGTGGAAATCTTCCGGACTTTCTGTGGATTGGTGCTTCCTCTGGAAGGCTGCTTGGATTGCGAAGCACGTGGCAGGTTCTTGTATCTTGTACCTGAACTTATTTCCCTTCTCCTGAGATTCCTGAGTCAGAATCAAGGCAGCGCTTGTATCGTACTGCTGAATGCAGCCCTGGGCTGGCAGCTCCCACTGCTCCCCCTCCCCACTTCCCTTTGTTTGTCAGGAGCTGCTGTCTCCTGTGGCATCCCACCCCTGTACAAACTGCCAGGCATTTTGGAGGGATCTGGGGGGCTCAGTCTGGAGAAAAGGAGGCTCGGGAGAGACCTTCTGTCTCTGCACAACTCCCTGACAGGAGGGGGCAGCCGGGGAAGCTGAGCTCTGCTCCCAGGGAAAAAGGGACAGGACCAGAGGGAACCGCCTCAAGTTGCACCAGGAGAGGTTTAGATTGAATATTAGGGAAAACTTTTTCAGTTGAAGGGTTATCAAACCCTGGCACCATCCCTGGAAGTGCTCAAAAAACCTGTGGATGGGACACCCGAGGACGTGGTTTAATGGTGAACACAGTTGGTGGTACTTGATAATGGTTGCACTTGATAACCTTGGAAGTCTCCCCAAACCTTAATGATTCTGGGGTTCCCTGATAATTAATGGAATATTTGCAGGGCAATCTGCATTTTGTCAGCAATAATAGACTGGCAAAAGTTTGTTCTCTCTGGCAGAGATTTTGTAGAAGAAAAGCTGGGCAGCAAATACGTGGTGGGGAGATCCCTGGATTTTGCAACGACCTTTGAGGAATCAGGGCCTGCGACCCCGATGTTTTTTATCCTGTCCCCAGGAGTGGACCCCCTGAAGGATGTGGAGAAACATGGTAAATAAATCCTGTCTCTAGGCACACCACAGCACTGCTATTTATCTGCTGCATAATTATCTTAGCATGACATGCCCGTTTTGTTGGGTTTGTTCTTTTTTCCCTCATCTCTTTGTAGATAATGAAGTAATATGTTAAAAATAGATAATTGTGAGAGGATGCGATGGGATTTTGGTTTGGTTTTATTGTTTTTCTTAAAGTTTTTTGGCTTTTCATCTCAAGTTTAAATTAAACTTGTCTCTTTCCTGCACTGCCTGGATTCCCAGTGTGGTTCCCACTGCAGCCATCTCTGAGCTGGGCTTGTGCACAACGTGTAATTTGAGTCAGAGCTATCTCACATGCTGTCAGATGCTTGTTGCCAAGAAAGGTTAAACCAGAGGACCCTTGAGGTCCCTTCCAGCCTGCTACTCTATGATTTTATGATAACTAAAAATAAGCAACAGCTCCCTGTAACAGATTGCTGCGTTATGGCAAAGTTTCCAGGTTTTCTTCCCATCCTTCCTGAGCTGATTTCCATGTGGATGGTCAGCTGTGGAGCTGTCAGCTGGCTCCAAACCCAAAGGGCCTTCTGTGAGATGCCTCCCTTGAGAAGGCACTGATGCCCATCCAGTGCTGTGCTCCAAAGCTGCCCTTGTGTAGAATTTGCTCTGGATCTCAGCTCCAAAATGTGGAAAAATTCCCATTTTCAGCCCTCTGGAGCAGAGGAGTCTGATGCCTTTGGAGTTGGACAGGACTAAACATCATCCAGGCTGGCACAGAGCAGGGCAGGAGAACAATGACCTTTCCTCTCCACAAGGCACCTTCTGAGTCATCCCAAAATAATGTCTGAGTGAGCCTTTACCCATATGCCCAGGAGCAGCACTCAGAGCTGTTAAAGTTGTGCAGCCCAGGCCACAGGCAGCTCGTTGTGGGGAGTTCTTGGGCTTAGCTTTGTATTTGAGGTTCTTTCTGCCCCCAAATCAGGTGTCATTCCTGGACATTGAAGGGACCCCCCCTCAAGGAGCTCCTGCCACGTCCCTGGCTTCCCTTTGGAGCCACATCGGTGATCCTGTCTCTCCCTGTTATTTCCTTGTATGGGAAATGAAGCACTAAAATCAAACCGTGAGCGGTTTAATTGGAATTGTAAAGATGAGTGTAGCTGAGCACCTGGGGTTAGTCAGCCAGAAAAGTTACAGCAAGAAAAAGCAAAAGGAGAAGTAATGAAATAAAATCATTGCTGCAGAGCAGCTGCACTGGCCTTGCAGCTGCCTGGCTGGGGCTGGGTTTGGCTCGTTATCGGGATTTTCTCTGTCCTTCATTAGGTTTTATTAAAGTGCAGGATAATTCCCGTGAATGGAAGGCAGCGTGGGTTTTTAAGCAGGGGTTTAGAGATGCAGTGAGGTAGGAGTTTAGAGCGAGGAATGAATTATTTATTAAATTTACAATACCATTTATATATTCTAGTTCTATAAAGCAATTGAACAGTGTTCACACTTCTCCTAGGGTGATTGGTCAAAGTTTTAGATACTCACTTAGAAATGTTTTTTCCTAATATAATGTACACACGGTTAGAAGATACCAGATATGAATGTTATTTACAAAAACTTTATCGTTTACATAGTTTACACAGTAAAGGAAAAGTTCTCACAGAATGAATGTAAGAAGAGAAAATTTCCTTATTAACAGTATTTCAGCATCCACAAGGCAGCTTTTTGCAGATGCTGCCCGCTCACGGGACTTTTCCTTGGCGTCACGGGAAGGGCCCTGCAGCAAACACTGGAGGGCTGGGAGAGCTTTGTGCCCTCCCTGAGTGCCCGTGCCCTCCCCTGCGCAGCCAGCGAGGAGGGAGCAGGGCTGGCACTGCCAGGGCAGGCTCACTGGTATCCCTCTGCAGTGCTGTGACGTGGAAATAACAACTGATACTCATCTGTTATCAATCACCTGGCTTGGGGTAGTGCCCTGGCTCTGTGCTTTGCCCCATCCCCTCTCGAGATGGTGGATCTTGAAGGCAGAGGAGAAGATCAGCAGCTTTCAAAGCTGGCAGCAGCCAGAGATGGTGGGAAAGAGAACTGGAAACTCCAAAACGTGTGGGGAGCTGTATTCCAGGGGAAGCTGTGGTGAGGCTCAGCAGAGAGCTGGAGTTTGGAGCTTTGTTCTCCTTCTGGCCATCTGTTTCCAATCTTGTACCACGAGATGGTTCCTCAGCCTTGCAAGGCAAATCTTTTCCTTGTTTCACTCTAAAACTTGCCTGCTTTGAGCAGGAATTGGGAATTCAGGGTGCAGCATCCGCAGGAAGGCAAACCTGCATGCAGAGATAAGTGTGGACAATCCCCAGGGATGAGTCCTGGCTCCCTGGCTGAGCCCAGCCCATCCCGGGGGATGTTTGTGGGGCTGTTCCCTCCGGCAGCACAAATTTGGGATTTTCTTCTGAGGAGCTCACAGCAGGGAGAGCTGGTTCTCCTGGGAGAGGAACAGCAGCGGGCGTGCTCTGTCTGTGGGTGACAGATTGCAAACCTGGCCAGGAGATTTGCAGCCATGAGCACGGAAATGATCTCAGCTGCTGGGATGCTCCAGAGGGACCAGGGGAGGCTGAAGGATCACCACAGACCAGGTGAGGGAACATGGAAGAGCTGCCATCCTTCCTCCAGAGCAGGGCAGACAATGACAGGGGTTTGGGGCTCCCTGCACCTGCCTTCAAGAGCCTCTGCCTTCAAGGTCCACCGCATCGAGAGGGGATGGGGCAAATCACAGAGCCAGAGCACTACCCCGAGCCAGGTGATTAATAATAGATCACCTGTTAATAAATAATAAATAATAAATCACCTGATAATAAATGTCAGTTATTTCCGCTTCGCAGCAGCGCAGAGGGGTATCAGGGAGCCTGCCCTGGAGGGACACTGGGAGGTGCCTGGGTGGCTCCCAAACCTTCCCACGGGCTTTGCTGACTCCATTGGGGCCTTCCCCCAGGAAGGCAACCCCAATGATGCTCCATGAGAAATCTGGAGGGGTCACCGCTCTCCAGGGCCCAGACACCCGGGAGGCCTCGCTCGAGGTCGCAGGAAGCTCACACGGATTTCCTTCCAGCCGCCCTCTCCAAACCGAGCTGCTGCACCCAGCCCGCATTGCAGGGGCTCTTCCCCACCCAGTGTGGGTGTTCAAAGCCTGGTTAATCAGCAGGAAAAGATTTTAATTTCTTATCACTGTAAAGTGTGATTTTACACGAGGTTGCAGGGGAATAACGTTCTTTAAACAAGAAGCACTTCGTAATGAGGTACCTTTGTGTGGATGCTGCACTGTAATTAAAAGAGTTTGGGAGAAGCTGCTGCTGTTTGAGCACTTGGGCAAGGAGTGGGTGAGAGCCAAGAGAATGAGACAAGAGAACTGCTCTCAGGAGTGCGATAGCTCATCCGTGAGGGTTTGGTCCGAGGGAGCTCTGCCTCGCTGGGCTGGGGCCCAGCCCTGCCTCCCTGCTGGGGTGCTGAGCTCACTCCTGGTTTCCTCCTAGGGAAGAAGCTGGGCTGCACCTTTAACCACAGGAACCTGCACAACGTTTCCCTTGGACAAGGCCAAGAGGTGGTGGCTGAGCAAGCTCTGGATCTGGCTGCAAAGGAGGGCCACTGGGTCATCCTTCAGGTACGGGGTCGTCGGCCAGTCCTGCCCATCTCCTGGCTTGTCCCGTGGTGTCCCCTCCACCAGGACAGGCTGCCGTGCCTGTCAGGGGACGTGGGACACGGTGCCACCTGCGTGTCCCAAGCAGCCACCTCTCCCTGAGTTGCTGCAATCCCTTGCTTGGATCAGGCTCCGTCAGTTTGGGTTTCTCCTCCTGGAGTTGTCTGCGGGGCGTGCTCGAGCGAGAGGCTCCACGGTGAGGTTGTGCTACATTTTCCTGTGCCTTTATTTGCTCCACGAATGAATGAAGAGCTCTGTTCTGACAGCCCCTGGACTTGTCCTCTGCCTGCTGCCCGAAACTCCCCCTGCACCTCAGTGAGCACAGAGGAGAAGCTCAGGGAGGAAAGTCTGCAGTGGGGCTGGCTCCTCTGTGCATCCCAAACCTGCTGCCAGCTCTCGTCACAACCCCACAATATGCTTCCGAGCCTGTTGGGGTGTGGAGGGAGCTCTGTCTCTGTCGAGTGCTCTCTGGAGCCCCTCATTTAGTGAGTGTTTGGCTTTGCTGATGTGCACTCGGTGATGTCAGCTCTCATTACAGGTTTTGGGAGCCCTTCTGATTTCCTTGATGTGGATTTTACAAACTTTTATTACCACTGAGTTGTTTGCATAAAATCAGATTAAGACAAAGCTCTGAGTCCTGATCTGAGCCCGCAGGCCTGGTTATGAATTGAAATTAAATACCCTTGATATTTTGATCTTAATTTTTGCCTTTTTTTTTCTGGCAAGCTCCCTCCGAGGTAAACAATGCTGAGCTTCTCTAGAGCTTTTAATATACAGAGGGCTGCAATCCTGGCATCTGCCTTTGAGGTGGTGCGGAAGGAAATACGCAGCTTTTTGAGCCATTCACTAATGCAGAGTGAAGAGTTATTTTCTACAATGCTGGTGTGCTGCCGTAAAGGGCCTGTCAGCAGTGCCAGTCTCCATGTGCTGTTTCAGTGCTAACAGACAAGCCCTGGGGGCCCGAAGGGTTTTTATTACATCCACTCCCATCTTCTCTGGTGGTCAGGGCAAGCGGTAAGAGGTCTCAGCAGACGCTGAAGGTTAAAGCAGGATAAATCCTTCCCTGTGAGGGTGCCCAGAGAAGCTGGGGCTGCCCCTGGAAGTGTCCAAGGCCAGGCTGGATGGGGCTTGGAGCAACCTGGCACAGTGAGAGGTGTCCCTGCACGTGGCAGGCGTGGGACTGGATGGGCTTTAAGGTCCCTTCCCTCCCAAACCATTCCACGATTTTATGATTCTGTGATTAAATGAGAAGAGCTGCAGAAATCAGGTTTCTATAAAAGAACAAGGTTGATGGTCAGGCTGGCTGGTTTTCCAGGTGTGACTGCCTCTGGCGGCCCCGAGCAGGTTCCCTCGGGCTTAGAGTGGAGCTCCCTCCAGCTGGGTTAGGGTCAGGGTGCTCTGCTGCGTGGGGCAGGCTCAGCAGTCCCCCAGTGGCCCTGGGGACAGCACTGCAGGTGCCAGTGCTGGGTCAGGGTCAGAGCGACATCTGGGATTGCCTCCAGCATGGTCACAGAGCTGGTGACCCTTCATGCGTGCAAATATTCCCGTTCCGTGCTGTGCTTGGTTTGGAGTAACGGGGTGTAGGCAGGAGGGGCTCAACACAGACCTCAGAGCCCTTCCTGCTTCTGCTTCTAACCCCAGACTCCCGAGCGATCCAGCACTGAGGGCCCCACCAGGAGCTGGAGTCTGCCTTGGTGGCACTTCCCTCTGGGCACAGACCCGGGCACGTCCAGCAGGGGTTTGGGGCAGGCAGCTCCGGTTCCTGCACTTGCTGGAGTGACAGCAAAGCAAAGGGACTTCGCTGTCACCCAGACCGGCCAGGCTGCTCAGCTCCAGAGCCTGCTCTTGGTGGAGTGACAGCAGAGCAAAGGGACTTTGCTGTCACCCAGACTGGCCAGGCTGCTCAGCTCCAGTTCCTGCACTGGGTGGAGTGACAGCAAAGCCAAGGGACTTTACTGTCACCCAGACCGGCCAGGGTGCTCAGCTCTTGTTCCTGCCCTTGGTGGAGTGACAGCAAAGCCAAGGGACTTTACTGTCACCCAGACCGGCCAGGGTGCTCAGCTCTTGTTCCTGCCCTTGGTGGAGTGACAGCAAAGCCAAGGGACTTTACTGTCACCCAGACCGGCCAGGGTGCTCAGCTCTTGTTCCTGCCCTTGGTGGAGTGACAGCAAAGCCAAGGGACTTTACTGTCACCCAGACCGGCCAGGGTGCTCAGCTCTTGTTCCTGCCCTTGGTGGAGTGACAGCAAAGCCAAGGGACTTTACTGTCACCCAGACCGGCCAGGCTGCTCAGCTCCAGAGCCTGCCTCTGCACCTCACTTCGTGTTCCCAGCTCCTCCCAGGGGCTGGAGCTCCACGGAACACGAGGAAGAGGGAGAGCAGCCTGAGGGGCTAAAGGTGTGACCCTGCATTGACAGCCAAGAACCCCTGGTCTAACAAAACTCCGTTAGAGTCGGCAGACTCCCATGGATCAAAGCACCCTTGGGACAAAGTGGGGTTTAGAAGGTTGGACAAAGCACCTTCTCAGGGCTGAAAGGTGACCTTTGGCAAAATCAGGACCCAAACTCACCCAGTGGGGAGGGGTCCCACCAAGGACTCTGCTGCCACCGCAGTCAAGGGTGCATCAGAGCAATATTTGCCATATGGTTTATCTGGCAAGATCTTCCCTGCAAGGTTTTGGGGACAAATGCCTCACAAACAGTTCCAGGAGTGTTTGTACAAGAGCTGGAATGACACAGATGACTCAATTTACAAAAGTGTCATGGGATTTGTGGATCATTGCATTAATAATAAAAGAGAGGACAGAGCAGATCTCAGGGTAATTTCACCCAGATTAATTAAACTCATTATCTGAAGGCTGTATCCCACCCACAGGACAGTTATACCCAGGCTTCCCATTTGGTTTTGAGCAGACAAAAAACAACTGTTAGCTTTGTTTCTGTGTTTTGCTATCCCCTGACCAACAGCTCAGCTCACGTGGAGCAGAGCTTCCCTTCCAGCCCCTGAACATCCTCCAGGACAAACACTTGAGGGGATGATCCAGGTGGCTTTTACACGTGTGGCTCCTTACTGGTCCTTGATTGGGACCGGACATGATGAGAGTCGAGTGCTTGGAGCAGTAACGAGCAGGGGAATTGGGTTTGTGGGAGTTAAAGGGTAAGGGAGAGCTGGGAGGTTCTTACTGGGTCACAGGAGCAGGATCCCTGCCGTGCTGGGAAGGGCTGTCCTGGGGCCAGTTCCTCTCAGTGCTGCTGCCTTCTGACACCGCAGGAGGCAAAAGAAAGACAAAAGCATCCATGTCTGTCCTGGGAACTCCAAAGCTTCTCAGCTCGTTCTGAAAACAGAGGTTTTCATAAATGACTCATTTTATGAGGGAGAACAGCAGAAAGCTACCCAATCCTTCATTCCCAAGGGAAGATAATGCCCCTGACCCTGGCAGAGCCTGACCAGCAGCTCCCTGCTCCTCTAGCACCAGGGTTGTTCCTGTCTGGTGGCTTCAGCTTTGCTGAGCCCTGGTACAGGGCGGTGACAGATGAGGAGAGAGTGAAGCCCAGAGCTAAAATTATTCTCTACAAATACAGATGGTCCAACTGCAAAACAGGAGCCCCTGAGGCAAAAGTGCAGCATTTAAAGGAGACTTTGTTACCTGAGGGCTGCAGGAAGAGCCCGGCTCAAGACCAGCAGCTGCTCTGCTCCCCATCCTTGGCACTGAGGAGCTGAGCCTGATCTCTGAGCTCCCCAAAAACCCATTTGATAGCGGGTTCAGCCTCTGGGTCTCCTTGGCAACAGTTCATAGGTTTGGAGGGCTTTGAAGCGAGGGGCAGCATTCCTTTGGAAGTGCAGGCAGAGCTCCCTGTCAGCTCCTCATGGCTCGGGGGGCAGGAACCGCTGGGTCCCGCAGCTGCAGATGCTCCGTGAGGCTCTGTGCAGTGCTGGGCATGGTTCAGCCTTGACAAGAGATGACCTGGGGATTCCATCGCCCTGGATGGGGGGAGTAAAGACCAGGCTCTCCCAGTGGTGTCTGGTGACAGAGCGAGGGGCGATGGGGATGACGTGAAATCCAGGAAATTCCATTTAAACATAAATACAGTCTTTTTTTCCATATGAATGGCCCAACACTGGATGGAGTTGCCCATGGAGTTTGTGGTGCTTTCATCCTAGGGCACATCCAAAAGGAACCTGAGCGTGTTCCTGGGCCACGTGCGCTGCCTGACCCCGCTTTGAGCAGAGGGCTGGAACTGGGGGATGCCAGAGGTGCCTCCAGCCTCAGCAGCTCTGTGATCTCTGCTTTCCCATGCCCAGTTATCCATGGATCTGGTTTCTCTGATGCCTGCGGTCTCCTCTGTGCAGGAAGGATCTTTGCACTAAGCTATGAGGTAGCACAAGCTGTGTCTGCTCTGTTTCCCTCTCAGGAGCCTTTTGCTGATCCAGTGGCCATCACAGTCACCAAATGGGGTTTATCAGCTTAACAGCAGAGACACAGTGAAATCCGTTTCTATTTGTTCAGATGCATGTTTGAATGCACTGGTGCAGGGAAGAGTTCAGACGTTAGATATTCCCAACTTAATTGTAGTCTTCATCCATTAGCCAAAATGTCACTTCCCTCTCTTTGTGATCAAGTTAATTTAATTCTAGAGCATCTTTCCATTTTCCTACGTTGCTGCTTCACTGAGTCAGGTTCATGTATTAAATAGAGTAACAGTGAGCTCCTGGAGCAAAACTGTGTGAGATTCATCGCTGTATCGTAAATCACAGAATCCCGGGATGGTTGGGGTTGGAAGGACCTCTGGAGATCATCTGCTCCAACCCCTCTGCTCCAGCAGGGTCACCTGCAGCACAGGGTCACATCCAGGTGGGTTTGAACATCCCCAGGTAGGAGCCTCTCTGGGCAGCCTGTCCTGGGGCTCCGGCAGCCTCACGGAGGAGAAGTTTCTCCTCATGCTCAGGCAGAACGTCCTGGGCGTCACTCTGTGCCCGTTGTCCCTGTCCTGTCGTGGGCACCACTGGCATCTGTCCGGCCCCGCCCCTGAGGTGTTTGGACACACGGACAAGGTCCCCTCCGGGTTGTGTCTTCTCCAGGGGGAGCAGCCCCAGCTCCCTCAGCCCCTCCTCAGTGCCCTCCTCATCTCAGTGCCCTCCCTGGACCCTCTCCAGTGGTTCCTGTCACTGCTGAGCTGGGGAGCCCGGGGCTGGACACAGCTCCGGGAGCAGAGCGGAGGGGCAGGGTCACTCCCTGACCTGCTGGCAATGCTCTTCCTCCTGCCCCCCAGACTCCACTGTCCCTGGCCCTCGGGACCCTCTGCTGGCTCAGGGACAGCTCGTTGTCCCCAGGACCCCAGGACACTCTGCAGGCTCAGGGACAGTTTGTTGTCCCCTGGCCCTTGGGACCCTCTGCAGGCTCAGGGACAGCTCGTTGTCCGCCAGGACCCCAGGACACTCTGCTGGCTCAGGGACAGCTCGTTGTCCGCCAGGACCCCAGGACACTCTGCTGGCTCAGGGACAGCTCGTTGTCCGCCAGGACCCCAGGACACTCTGCTGGCTCAGGGACAGCTCGTTGTCCGCCAGGACCCCAGGACACTCTGCTGGCTCAGGGACAGCTTGGTGTCCCCCTGGACCCTCTGCAGGCTCAGGGACAGCTCGTTGTCCTCCAGGACGCTCTGCAGGCTCAGGGACAGCTCCTGGGACCCCAGGACACTCTGCGGGCTCAGAGACAGCTCGTTGTCCCCCGGGACCCCAGGTCCTGCCCCTCAGGGCTGATCCAGCAGGTCAGCCCAGCCCGAGCTGGGATATTCTGGGATGTCCTGTGTGTGACAATCACAGCACACCTCAGCATTTGGCACTGAGCCTCTGGTTCAGTACAGAACAGACTCATTTCCCTTCCAGCCACAGCATCTCCTCATTCCTAGAAGAATGGAGGGAGAAATGCACACTCGACCCCCAGATCTCCATCAGCATTTTTGGATGAATGCTCTGATCACAGAATCATCAAGGCTGAAAGAGATCTTCAAGGTCATCCAGCCCTCTCATCACCCCAGCACCACCATCATCACCCCTAAGCCTTGTCCCCCGGTGCCACATCCATTCAGACACAGTGACTCCACCACCTCATTGGCAACTTATTCCAATGCCTGACCACTCTTCCAGTGATTTTTTTTTTTTCCTAGTATCTAATCTGACCCTCCCCTGGAACAATGTAAGGCTGTTTCCTTCCGCGTCCTGTCATGGAGATAAGTGCTTGGCTCCAAGGGGGAGCAGAGAAGGGCCCCTGCTTGCAGGTGGCACAGCTGATTAATTTGGCCCAGCACGAGTGAGCGGGGAACTTCATGGGCAGGACAGGAGGAACAGACAGTGGGTTCAGAGGAGAGGATGAAGGATGAGTTATTTCCACTGGCTCTTGTGTGCTGGGATCTTCCCCCTGACTGGGGAGAGAGACTCTTTATAGGGGCAGACACTGGCAGGACATGGGGCAGTGGTCTCAAACTGGCAGAGGGCAGGGTTAGAGTGGATGGTAGGAAGAAATTCTTTGCTCAGAGTGTGGTGAGGCCCTGGCACAGGGTGCCCAGAGCAGCTGGGGCTGCCCCTGGATCCCTGGCAGTGCCCAAGGCCAGGTTGGACAGGGCTGGAGCAGCCTGGGACAGTGGAAGGTGTCCCTGCCCATGGCAGGGGGCTGGAATTGGATGATCTCTCAGGTCTCTTCTAACCCAAACCTTTCCATCTGTGATTCTATGGCACCACATCCCAGGCCAGGCTGGTTCCATCCCATCCCCATCCCATGACCTGGGAAGAGCAGTGCCCTTCCCTGTCCTTTGGGGTCCCCCAGCACCACGCAGCACCAGGGCAGTGCTGGGCTGGCTCTGGCTGTGCAGAGGGATGGAAAACCAGGGAATGTTTCCCGAGACGTCTCACCAGAGAACGAGGCTTTGTAAAACCAACCAGCTCTCCTTGTTCCTGGAGGTGATTTGTGACAAGGCCTGAAGGAGAGGGGCTCTTCCAGGGATGGGCAGGGTCCCCAGCCGCTGCCAGCACAGGGAGGGGAGCGTGTGCTGCTTTATGTACATGTGGTGCTATTTCTGATGGTTTCCACGGCAACGCCTGCGTCCTGTGATATATGTTCTGCCTTGTGAAGTGCAAACACACAGAGGGGCTTGGGAGAGAGCTCCCGAAGAAAAGCCTCTGGTGCTCCCATGTTCCCGCACATGCACCCCAGCCCAGCCCTCCCCACACCCCCCCATCCTGCAGCAGCTGCTCTGGGAGGCAGAGTGGGGAGATGGCACAGGGGGTGGGCAGTGGGGATGGGCAGTGGGGATCGGCAGTGGGGATGGGCAGTGGGGANGTGGTCAGTGGGGATGGGCAGTGGGGATGGGCAGTGGGGATGGGCAGTGGGGACGGTCAGTGGGGATGGTCAGTGTGCAGGGGAGGGTTGGTGGGGATGGTCGGTGGGGATGGTCAGTGGGAATGGTCAGTGGGGACGGTCAGTGGGGATGGTCAGTGTGGCCGGTCAGTGTGCAGGGAATGGTCAGTGTGGGTGGTCAGTGTGACTGGTCAGTGTGCAGGGAATGGTCAGTGTGGGTGGTCATTGTGAAGGGAATGGTCAGTGTGGGTGGTCAGTGTGCAGGGAATGGCCAGTGTGGATGGTCATTGTGAAGGGAATGGTCAGTGTGCAGGGCATGGTCAGTGTGGATGGTCATTATAAAGGGGATGGTCAGTATGGGTGGTCAGTGTTGCTGGTCAGTGTGGCTGGTCATTATAAAGGGGATGGTCAGTATGGGTGGTCAGTGTTGCTGGTCAGTGTGGCTGGTCAGTGTGGCTAGTCACTGTGCAGGGAATGGTCAGTGGGGATGGTCAGTGTGGCTGGTCAGTGTGGATGGTCAGTATTGCTGGTCAGTGTGGCCGGTCAGTGTGGCTGGTCAGTATTGCTGGTCAGTGTGCAGGGAGGGTGTAGATGGTCCGTGTGCAGTGAATGGTCAGTGTGGATGGTCAGTGTGCAGGGAATGGTCAGTGTGGCCGGTCAGTGTGGCTGGTCAGTGTGGCTGGTCAGTGTGGCCGGTCAGTGTGGCCGGTCAGTGTGGCCGGTCAGTGTGGATGGTCAGTGTGGATGGTCAGTGTGGCCGGTCAGTGTGCAGTGAATGGTCAGTGTGGCCGGTCAGTGTGGCTGGTCAGTGTGGCCAGTCAGTGTGCAGGGAGGGTGTTTCAGATCGCCCACGTTGGCTCGTCACTGATAAGTGACACATCACTCCGTCACTGTGACCAGGTGTGTTCTCATTAGCTGTGTTCTCTCAGGTTTTGTTACCTGACTGCTGAGAATTAATCTGCAAAGTTTCCTTCCAACCTGTGAATCCCTTCCACAGCGTCTCTGTCTGGCCTGGGCAGATAGATTCATTTGAATTATGAATTCTTAGTACCAGCCCATGTTTCACTGCATCTTTTCCTCTTTTTCATCCCTTCTATCACAAAAGGACAGGATATAAATGCACTCAATTATCACTGGACTGGAAATATTCCCTAAGTTGGCTGTTAGCAGGCAGTGATACCCACAAATAATGATCACTGGTGTCATGTCAACACAAGCAAAAGCAATTATTTTTGAGCCATCTAACACCACAAAAGCAGATGTGGGAAGAAACTACCAATTAGAGATGAAAACACTTAAGGTCAGATATGCAGACTATGATTAAACTGATACTTAATGCCTGATTTTTCTTTTGGTATTTTGTTGAGCTCTTTCCCTGTTTTATTAAATCTCTGTGGTGCTGGAACCACTTTGGTTGCAGGTTTCAGTCCACTCCTGCCTGATTGTTTGACTTGTGTTTGTAGGGTGGGGTGGTTGTCTGGACCCTGGGTATGCTCTCATCCCCTGAAATCCTGAAATCCTGAAATCCTGGGTGCATCAGGCCAGCACTGGTGCAGCAGCGCTCAGGTGTAATTGCATTTTGTCTCCTGCTCCTCACACAGTCCTTGTTTGTGGGAAAACAACCCCAGAACACGATCCCTTTGCCCAGGCATCTCCTCTCATGTCCCCCCACACCCCAAACCCCATTTCATCCACGCAATGCGAGCACAACCCTAAATCATTTCAGGTGAGGAGTCTGGATTTCCGCAGTTCTCAGTGACAAATCTTGTTCCCAGCCCTGTCAATCAGATTCGGGGCAACAGAGCTGGGGCAGCAAAGTGTCCGTGGAGAGAACAATTCCCTTGGCTCACGCCCCTTGGTCCCTCTCTGAGTGCTGACCTGTCCCTCCAGCAGGATCCAGTCCCGGCAGCAGTGACAGCAGCCACCTCTCTGTCCCAGCCCGTGCCTAAAGCACCCCGGCTGTTCCTTTCCACAGTGTTCATCCTCTTCTCCAGCCCCAGCCGGGATCTCTCCATACGTAGCTCACCTGAAACCTCACAAGAGGCACCTGCACCCTCCACCAGGAAAGCCAGAAGAGGTTTCTGTGTTCCCAGGAGGGAGCTCCCGGGGTGTCCCTCTGTGGCAGCAGTCCCTGGACAGCCCACGGCGCTGCCAGCCCCGCTCCTGCCTGGCACAGGAGATCCACAGCCTCGGGGAAGGGGCTGGAAATGGTGCAGGGATGCTGGAACAGGGCAGTAACGGAACCACCATCCCTGGAAGTGTTCAAAACCCGTGTGAGTGTGGCACCTGGGGACATGGGTTAATGGTGAGCATGCTGGTGGTGCTGGGGTGATGGCTGGATTTGGTGATTTCAAAGCTTTTTTCCCCAGCATTAACGATTCTGTGTTTCTCTCTGTGACTTCCAGCTCAGCTCCACTCCGTGATTCTCTCACAGCTCCCAAAACACCCTGAAGCAGTAAATTGGCAGTTTAGTTCTGTGTCATATGAAAATGCACTTCCACTTTTCTTTCAAAGCTTGCAGCCTGCTCTGTTCACCCTTCCCTCCCTCCCTCCCTCCACCCCAGCCTCTGCTCTCTCCAGATGGGCAAGTCCCTATTGATGGAGTGCCTCCCTTGGTGGGAGTTAAATCCTTTTGGATTTAAGAGGAGTGGGAGCCGGGTGCTGCTTGCAAGATGAAGGCCCACCACGGATTTATGGAGTGGCAAAATAACGTTTGCAGCTTTATTCTCTGTTCCCTTGCTGGCATTTGATTGCTCTGGCATTGTTAAGCACTGAACTGTTACTGGCAGGAAATAACTGCGAGGGCTCGGAGATCTCTGCCCTGAGTGATAATGGTTAATTTTGAGCACATCGGTGTGTGTATCTGCAGCTGGGGTTGTTTTCCTGGGTGCATTTCTTTGCATCCATCACCACTGAATTCCTTCTGCAGTGTCACTGCCAGTCACTTAGAATGATGGCATCCTCCTGCAGTTCTTCAGCGCCAGGCTTTATTTTCGGGACTTGAAACGACTTTGTCTTATGAGTAATTTTGTCAGCTCACCAATCATTTGCTCTTTCAGATGGTTTTTGATAGGGTGAGAAGTTAAAACTCCATCAGTAGTCTCCTTCCCCCTGTTGCCTGTGTCTCAGCTGGTTGGGAGTGTGTGAGACCTTCCCTTTCACCTGCAGCAATACTGGTATTGGGAAGATAAAGAGCTGCTATTGATGGAAATCCTCGCCTGGGAACACTCTGACCCCGCAGAGACAATTCCTGCTCCATGCAGGGCCATGCCTGATGCTGGTGTGGGGGGTGCCTGGGGAAATTCCCTCTCCAGCCCCAAAAGAAGGAGTTCATGGGGGTGAGCTGCTGTGTTTAACCCAGATGGAAATTGAGCCCCACCTGCTGCTCCCTCAGTGCCCAGGGGTGGGATGGGGGAGAGTGTGGGGGTTATAAGTGAGAAAACTCATGGGTTGAGATCCAGACAATTTAATAGGGAAAGCCAAAACTGCCCAGGCAAGGAAGCAAGGCAAGGAATTCATTCCCCATTCCCCCCGGGCGGGCAGGGGCTCAGCCATCCCCAGCCAGCCGGGCCCTGTCACACCCCGTGTGACCGGGGAAGGCAAACACCCTCCCCCCGACATTCCTCCCTTCCTCCATCCCCTGCTCTGTGCTGAGCAGGATTCCCTATGGGTGGGACATCCCTGGAGTCAGCTGGGCCGGCCGGGGCAGCTCCTTGGCCCCCCAGCCTGGGGCCTGGGCCGTGTCCACCTTGCCCAGCAGGGACTGACCCCTGCCAGTGACCAGCACTGCCCCAGCACAGCTCAAACCCAGCCTGGGGCAGCTCCTGGGGACCAGAGCAGCTCCAGCATCCCATCCACACCCCAGCTCAGACTGTGATGGCTTCGGTTTAGCTCTCTAAGATGGGTTGGAATTTAAGATTCCTGTTTTTTCCTAACTGATGCTGTTGGGGAGTGACTCCTGTCCTGCTGGAGCCCCTGCCAGGCTGGCTGCTGCCTCCTGAGCTGTGCTGCAGACCTTCCACATGTGGGGTCCTTTTGGGGTGAGACCATCTGCTCCTAGTGACCTCTTATTATTTCTTACCTCATCGAGTTCTCTAAACAGCTCTTCATCTGCTGCTTCAGTTTAAGAGTCTTTCCAGCTATTAAGAGATTGTAGCATCTGTAATTTGGGGAGAGTCTGGGGTTATTTAACCTCCAAAAGCTGAGGTTTGGCTCAGAGGGGTTTCTTGGTGTGTTTAAAGGGGAAGTGCAGAAGAGGGAGTCNATTGGTGTGTTTAAATCCCTCGTGGCAGGGGAAGTGCAGAAGAGGGAGTCAGACTCTTCACAGTGGTGCTGAGCGAAAGAGCAAGAAGCAAAGGGTTAAAATTGAGATACAAATTTCCCTTAAACATTCATTTCATTTTGCTAAATTACACCATTTTTTAATTTAGTTTTTTTCATTGTGAGTGTGGTTGAACACTGGCACACATTGCCCAGACGGGTCGTGGAGACTTCAGCCTTGGAGATATCCAAAAATCCCAACTGGACGCAGTTAAGGACCTGCTCTAGCTGACCCTGCTCGGAGCAGGAGGGTGGGATGGATGATCTCCAGAGACATCTCCAGCCTCGGGGTTTCGGTGATTCCACCAGGCTGTGGCAGTGAGACCCTCCCCAGGCTCTGCAGGGAATATTCCTGCAAATACGGGCAGCTTTGGGCTGGCCTGGCCTTCCATGGGCATTCCCTGCAGACCCTGATCGTCTTGTATTTTTATAGACTCTCTGGTAGGTTCCTGGTTTCTGGAAAAGGCTTTATTATCAGCTTTTATGGTTTTCAAAAATGTGCTTCTTGTAGTACTTTTTGACTTTACCATGGCTCGATTTTGTGCTCTTTTCTGTTTTTCTCATTTGGACAAAATTTCCACTTTCTGAAGAATGTAATTTTACTCCTAATAATCTCCATTACTCTGCTATTTAACCATGAGAGCTCCTTTCTGGCCGCATTTATAGGTGATATATATTTATTCTCAGCCTCTAATATGATTCCTTTATGTAATTCCTTTGCCACCTCCAAGCAGTTTATCTTCCTGGCGGCTGCTTTTAATTTCAGTTTAGCAAGTTCCTTGTCCTTTCTCTGGGTGGGATAAATCACCATCCCAAGTGCCTGTGAGCACAGCCAGTTTGGATTGCACACCTGCCTTTAAAACAAGGGTTGTTTAGGCCACAAATCCCATTCCTAATATAACAAAAAGCTGTTTTCTTGCCTGGAAACTGTAACGCTGGATGGGACTCTAGGGGAAAAACTGAGACTGGACTTCATCCATTTCACCATCTCCCCACGATTCTGCTTAATCTTCTGAGGGATGTGTCCAATTAGTTGCATGAATAAATAAATCCTTTTTGTGCTAAAGGACTTTGTGAAATCACCTGCTTGACTTCTTTGCCCAGGAACTGCTGTTGAGGGTCCTGGCTGTAATTCTGATAAAAATGAGCAAATGTTTTTATTTGAGCTCGGTGGGGCTGGCGGGAGGAATAGCAACTCTGCTCCCCAGGAATAACAACTTTGCTCCCCAGGAATAACAATTCTGCTCCCCAGGAACAGCAACTCTCCTCCCCAGGAATAACAACTTTATTCCCAAGAATAAAATCAGCTGGTGTTGCTGAAATGAGGAGAATTCCAGCACTGAGAGCCCAACCAGCCCAGCTGTGACTTGCTGCTCTGCTGCTGATTTATCTTGATTATTTTGAATTTTAAAATGTTCTTGATGCACGTGGATCTTTGGGGCTGGGAGCTCCACACAGGCACTCCGGGGACAAGTCCCACATTCCAGAGTGCATCCATGGGTGGGATGGGTTTGGTGCCTGCGCAGCACGTGGGGATGTAATGGGGGGACTGACCAAGCCGTGTCCCTTTGTCCCTGCCAGAACATCCACCTGGTGGCCAAGTGGCTGAGCTCTCTGGAGAAGAAGCTGGAGCAGCACAGCGAGGGCAGCCACCGGGGTTTCCGCGTCTTCATGAGCGCGGAGCCGGCGCCGTGCCCGGAGAGCCACCTCATTCCCCAGGGCATCCTGGAAAACTCCATCAAAATCACCAGCGAGGCCCCGACCGGGATGCACGCCAACCTGCACAAGGCCCTGGACAACTTCAGCCAGGTGGGAGCAGGCTGGGGGGGACAGCTCTGCTGGAGCCCTGTGGAGCATGGTGGACATTGCCTCCCCAGTCCCCTTGCATCATGTAGCCTCTGGGTCCAACCCCCCTCTGCTCTTCCCCACAAGCCGGGCACAGATCTCTTTCCAGGCACTGGTTTTCCCAAGAGAAGATTCAGGTGATCCTGAGAAGCCTCTTTCCTGCAGCAGGGCACGGGACACCAGACTTCTGTCCAGTTTAATCATTTTCTCCCCTGTGTGTGATCACAGAATCCCAGAATGAAGTAGGTTGGAAAAGACCTTTGAGAACATCAAGTCCAACCTATGACCTAACACCTCCTCATCAGCTAAACCCTGGCACTGAGTGCCACGCCCAGGCTTTTCTTAAACACATCCAGGGATGGTGGCTCCACCACCTCAGAAAGGCTCTTGGCACAGAATCAAACCTCTGACTGCAGCATCGGGAGACTCTGTCAGATTCCGTTGATTTCTCTTTCTGGCTCCCTCCTTTTTGGGTTGCTGAGTGACACCCACAGCCAGGAGAGGTGAGCAGGTTAAACCTCCCTTTTCTGCCTGCTGCTTAACCAGTGTTAGAGGCTCAGAACTGCTGATCCGCTCACATCCCACATCCCTCTCCAGAGCAGCGCAGGGAGATGGGAGCTGAGTGCCCAAAGGCCATTCAGCTCAAGACCTTGCTGACATCAGGAGTGTTGCAAATCAGAGCTGGAAGCTGCCTGCAGGCAGGAGTTGCTTTGCCAGGATCTAAATTAGGCCATGTGAGGCTGGCTGGCCCACACGAGCAGCCCGTGGCAGGGTGCTTGTGCTTATTGCTCATAAACCCTCCTGTCACAGCAGGCACTGACCCCTGTCCCTGCTGTGCAAGGGAACAGCCCCGTGTGTGGAAGCGGTGGGAATATTCCTGGTGCCACAGAGGGTGTGGATCAGAGAGGGGCTGTAAGGCTGTGGTTGAACGAGCGGCCATCTGCGGCCCTGCTCTCACCGTGGGACAGGAGCAGGGCAGGTTCCCATCGCTGCAGGACTCCCTGGGAACAGCCCGTGGGCCCCAGGGCAGGATGGAGCCAGGGGTCTCGGCCATGACCCCATTTGCCTCAAGGGCTGAGGGCTGAGCATTCGTGTTCCTGATGATTCCTGTCCTAGGGACACTGAGCCCCATGTCCTGCCACCCTGACACTCGCTCACGCACCGCCCGTGCCTTGGCACACCCAGCTCTCCCAGCAGGACCCCATCCGAAGGGTCTGAGATGCTCTCAGCCCTCAAGCTGCCCTTTAGGATGGCTGGTGCTGGCAGTATTCCAGCCTGTCCATCAGCCCATGGCTGTGTGGGAACACACCCAGCAGGTCTGGCAGGGTTGTTCTCTCTCGTGAGAAATCTCTGCTTGGCTTTTGTGAAGCCCCACCTGCAGTGCTGAGTCCCACTCTGGGGCCCCAAATGCAGCTGGAGCAAGTCCAGAGGAGGCCACTGGGTTGATCAGAGGGCTGGGGCACCTCTGCTGGGGATACAGGCTGACAGACATGGGATTGTTCAGCCTGGAGGAGAGAAGACTCCAAGGAGACCTCCCAGTACCTAAAGGGACTCCAAGAGAGCTGGGGAGCAACTTTGGACAAGAGCCTGGAGGGACAGGACAAGGGGAACGGTTTTAAATTGAAGGAGGGTAGATCTACATTGGATATTGGGAAGGAATCCCTCCCTGTGAGGGAGGGCAGGCCCTGGCACAGGGTGCCCAGAGCGGCTGTGGCTGCCCCTGGATCCCTGGCAGTGCCCAAGGCCAGGCTGGACAGGGCTTGGAACAGCCTGGGACAGTGGGAGGTGTCCCTGCCATGGCAGGGGTGGGACAGGATGGGCTTTAAGGTCCCTCCCAACCCAAACCATTCTCTGATCGTCTCCATAAAGCCCCTTGCTCTTTGGGATGAGGCAAGAGCAGCCCCAAACAATTGTGGACCCCAGGCCCTGGGTCATGGGGCAGGAGAATGGGGCAGCTCACAGATGGTTTTGCACTTGGATTTGGTGTGGAGAGAATGCCAAGAGCAGGAGGGAACATTGCTGAGCAGGTGTGGGGGGAGGCACCATGCAAGGATTAATGCCAGTGGTCAGGGAAGATTATTCCATTTTTATCTACTGCCATTCATCATCTCGACCTCCTCAAAACGTCCTGGAGAATAAGGGAGGGGAGAACCTTCACCCCAAGTAACATTTTCATCCTGCCTCTGCTCATTTCAATCAATAGTAATTAGCATTTTCAAAATTGCTGGAGGATTATGAAACACCTCTTATCAGAAATCCTGGAGCGAGTGGGTGGGGTCCCTTTTACACCTCATTTCCCTGCTTTATACAGAAGAGATGTTCAAATTTAGCTTTCAGCTGAAGGCTACAAAGAAGGCCCTTTATTCTGTGCAGGGGATATTGTTCTGCTTTGTAGCTGAAGAAAAATCCACAACTGAAGAGTGGCCAAATGAGAGTGAGCTGGGTTGTTCTGGGGATGTTTCCTAAAATGAGAAAGGTGCTCTGCATGTATTTGAAGCAGTTTTTCATCACAATGCTGGTATAAAGGGAGCGTAGAGCGCTGCCTAATCAAGGGGAAAACAGGTTTTGGGGTGTTCTTGATTATCACATGCACTTGGTCGATGTCTTGCACCCTTTAGAGTAATGGATTCCCCCTTTCCTGCACAGACCCTGAGCTCTGTCATGCTCTCAGAGGATTAGAGGTCTAACATGGCATTTTTTTAAGATAAAGGTTGGATGGGGCTTGGAGCACCCTGGGATAGTGGAAGGCGTCCCTGCCCATGGCAGGGGCTGGAACAGCATGGACTTTAAGATCCCTTCCAACAGAGAATTCTGTGATTCTGTGGCTCCCTCCCCATTTTTCTGGTGAGGGATGTTGAGCACATGCAGGTGATGGGGCATTGAGTGGGTGCACGTGTCCTTCCTTCACTGTGCGTGTTCCTGTGCAAAGCCACTCGGAGCTGGGAACAGTAAATATTAAGTCAGAAAATATTTGTTGGAATTTGCCAATAAATTTGCAATGCAAAGCCGCTGACTTTGAAAATCAGCACATGTGTGTATGATGCAAAAATGAACTGGAGGATAATTTGATTGGCCTCTCGTCCCAGGTAACAAGGGGCAATGACAACAAGCGTCAGCAGGGGAGGTTCAGGTTGGATATTGGGAAAAATTTCTTAACTGGAAGGGTGGTCAAGCACTGGAACAGGCTATCCAGGGAAGTGGTGGAGACACACCCCTGGAAATGTTAAAAAAATACAGTTCACAATTAATTGGGAACAGGGGTATTTGGTCGAAGTTTGAACTTGATGTTTTGGGGGTGTTTCCCAGCCTCGGCCTCTGTGACTCCGGTGTGTTCGGGTTCCCTGGGAGTCGCTGAGGCTGAGGGGAAGTGTCCTGTGCTGCAGGACACCCTGGAGATGTGCAGCCAGGAGAAGGAGTTCAGGAGCATCCTCTTCGCCCTCTGCTACTTCCACGCGGTGGTGGCGGAAAGGCGCAAGTTCGGCCCCCAGGGCTGGAACCGCTCGTACCCCTTCAACACCGGGGACCTCACCATCTCCGTCAGCGTGCTCTACAACTACCTGCAGGCCAGCTCCAAGGTGGGGGCACCACAGGGGGCTGGCTGAACCGCCAGGGTGGCCTGGCTTGCGCTGAAGCTCTGGGGAAGCGTCCTGAAGTGCCATTTCCTTGGTGCCTCTGGGTGTAGAACATCACGGTTCAGGGTGCCTTTGGGAGGAGGTGGGAGGCCCCAGTGCCACTCACTCGGTGGGGAACTGCACCGTGCTGTGCTCCAGCTTTCCTGGGGCAGGATTTAACTCCTACCTGATGGTTTTTTTGCTGAGAAAAGGGAGGCAGTGAGGTGGGAGCCCTGAGGGTGCGGGGCAGTGCTCGGGCTCAGCCCACCCTGCTCCATGCCCAGGTCCCGTACGATGACCTGCGCTACCTCGTGGGTGAGATCATGTACGGAGGACACATCACCGATGACTGGGACAGGCGGCTCTGCAGAACCTACCTGGAAGAGTTTATTAAGCCAGAAATGCTGGAGGGAGAGCTCTGCCTTGCTCCTGGATTTCCCCTGCCCGGGAACATGGACTACAATGGCTATCATCAGGTAAGCTCTTTGTTTGCTGGCATTATTTATACGTGTAAATGGAATATCTTCCCTAACTGCCCCATAACCTGCCTTAGGATGCAGGAGCAGGGCTGCAGCGTTCCTGCACTCTTCCTCTTATTTCCCATTATGTTCTGTTCCTGTGGATGTTTCAGCATTCCCCTGCACGAACCAAGTCTAATGGTAATTTGCTACTTCATCATGGGCTCGTTCTGTTCATGCATGAATAGAACAACTGTATTGGTGCTTGAGACTTAAGCGGGGCTCCTGGAAAATTACATCCACATACTGTTTGCTAAAATGGCCCTTTCAGGCTCCTTTTATCATCAGTTCTGATGAGAATCACTGAAGGGTCTTGTTGATCTACTTACTGATCTCATGTTCTTTGTACACAAATGCGGCAGCAGAGAGAGGCACATTAGGCTGGTTTTGTTCATAAAACTTAACTACTGGAAGCTCAATTCCCACAAGAGATTTCAGGATGCTGATGCTGAAATGCACAGCAGATAATTGCCAGAGAAGGTCCAGCCTGAGACACAGAGCCAAGCCAAACTCCAGCAATTACAGAATTTTCCCAGCAGGAGCAGAAGCAGTTCTGTAAACATTTGTAGTCTCCTTCCTCCATCACTTCCCCGGTGTTTCAGCCACAGGCAAAGCTGGGTCAGCCCGGGCTGACCTATTTGTGGGGATGATTCCAGCACTGGAGCTCCGCAGGCAAAGCGCCCCGGACTGCTCCTAACCTGCTGCTGACTGTCTCTGTGCAGTACATAGACGATGCCCTGCCTCCAGAGTCTCCCTACCTGTACGGCCTCCACCCCAACGCCGAGATCGGCTTCCTGACGCAGCGCTCGGAGCAGCTCCTGCGCACGGTGCTGGAGCTGCAGCCCCGGGACAGCAGCGCGGGACAAGGAGGAGTGGGCAGCCGGGAGGAGACGGTGAGAGCGCAGGGGGGGAGCTGCTGGGGTTTGCTGCCTGTCTCATCCATCGGTCGTGCCCAGCTCAGGCTCGTCCGTCCTTCTGTGTTCTGCCTGGGCCTGCCTAAAGCCCAGTTTTATGCAGAGCACCGCCCTGGTGGGATGTAACTGAGTACTGGGCGTAACGGGACAGTGCCTCTTAATTACCCCGTGCACTGCAGCGCCTTCATCGTCATCCTCTGAAGGTGCTGCGAATAAACCTTCCCTGAGCAGCAGTCTCTGTGACTGGCATAGCAATGGGCTCCCGAGCACCGTGCCTGCCACCCACAGCGTGCCACCCAGGGCTCAGCCCTCCTCTTGCTGCTGCCACCATGCCCCACCACCTCCCCAGCTCCCAAGGGCCTCGGAATTCCTCCTTTCCAGCTGAACTCCTTTGCTGTGCCTGTGTCCTGGGCTGATCTCAGCCCTCCCTGTGGAAACTCGCAGCTCATTAAAACATGGCCCAAACATCCCTGAGAGGATCTGGAATCAGCCAACACATGCTCGGGTTTTTACTCCTGCAGTCTTAAGGTGCCAGCTGTGTGTTTGAAGGTTTGGAATTTAATGAATGGCTAATAGCAGCTCATGTAAAGCTGTGGTTTCACACAGGCTTCCTTTGGCTTGGTGTGAAGCTGGGAGCTGACTGCCTCCCCCTAAGGGGCTCCTAGAAGTGCCCAGTATGGTCAATTTTCAGTTCATACTCAAATTTGAGGTGAGGGGAATAATCCAGAGGCAGCAAAGCCAAACAAGATGCTCAGAGGTAGCAAATGTGAGTGCCTCTTCTCCCCTCCCACCCCTTTTTTTATTGAAACACAAATAAACTCCTTAGCCAGAGGAGCAAAACGATCACTGAGTGCCCCAGCAGTGGGGTCACGGCCACCCTGCAAACTCCTGGTGACAGCCAAGGAGATTCTCACAGGAGCACAGAAGTCCTCATGGCTCTGTCTGGGAAGGAATAAAATCTGCCTGAGAGCAAGCAGAGTGTGACCACAGTGCCCTGTGTTGTGCCTGGGGACACGCTCCCACAGCTCATTTTCTCCCCGGGGTGATCTCCGTCATTATCCAAGCTGTGCCTTCCACTCGGTCCTCGGATGGGAGTGAGCAAAGCTGTCTCTCGACTCCTCCATATCCAGCCCCTGATTCGGCTGAGGTGATTTTAGGGAGCTTCCAGGGAAAATGTGAGCCTGTCATTTTCCTGAGGCTCTGACAAGTCCAGTTACTCCCACAGATTTCTGAGGTCACGTTACAGCAAACGAGCTGTAATTGCTGTGAAGGAATCAGAGCCAAAGGGGCTTGCAGGGGAATTTCAAATTAGCAGATATTTCTGTACTGCCCCCGAGGTGCAGCTGAGGAGCTTTTCCAGCTTTAGCCACCTGTGTGGCTGCACTAACAGCCCACACATCGTCACTGCTGACGGGAGCAGAGCTTTGGGAAGAGCAGCAATGGGAGGAAATTGGAGTACAGAGTCCAAAATACCAATGTTGGTGGCCCTGGCTGTAAAATGACCCTGCCCTGGCTGGCAGCTGGCACTGGCCCTGCATGCCAGGTTTGGCACTCTGGATTATAACTGCTTTATGTGCACCCAAAAAAGTCCCCGGGAAGCAGAAGTCTTGCTCAGGTTCCAGCTCAGAGGTAAAGCAAAGCTCTGAGTGGAACACTTCCTCAAGTGCTGCCCATGTAAACCTGGGAAATGCAGCTGATCCCATGGATGGGAGGGGCTTCATGACTCATTGTCAGAAAGGGGGTTGTCTATTTTATTTAATTTTTTAGACATTATAAAGACCCTGTTGCAATGGAGCTTTCCCTGTTTAGTACTTAGAGTCCCAAAGAAGCTGTGATGGTGACCAGAAAATAATTTTGTTTCGTTATGCTTTTCTCCCACGGCTCCATTAGTCCAGAATGCCAAATTCAGCTTAAAATTCAATTTTATATAATCACCTCTCTCCATCAATACACCAGAGAAAACCAGCTCATAAGCTGCATTGTCCTGAGGCTCTGCTCAGGCTCCAGCCTCATCCATCTCCTCGTGAGTGTGACCTCAGGAGAAATAAGAGAGCCAAGAACAGAGGAGGCTGCCACATGTCACGGGGACGTTTTTAAACCATTGTTTTGAAAGCTGCTCATTTGACATTAACTTCTGTCAGCATTTGGATTTTAATAGGATGGGGCAAGCTCTTTGAAAGGTGCCCGCGGCTGACAGGGATGGCTCTGGAGAACTGACGGGCAGAGGGAGTTCTCGCAGTTCAGGCAGCCGTGAGCCCGGGCATCATTCACCAGCATCCCCCTCTCTTCTCCCTTTGGCACAGGTGCAAGCCCTTCTGGAGGAGATGTTAGAGAAGCTCACGGATGAGTTCAACATGGCAGAGCTGATGGCAAAGGTGGAGGAGAGGACGCCCTACGCTGTGGTTGCCCTCCAGGAGTGCGAGCGCATGAACGTCCTCACTGCTGAGATCAGGTGCTCGCTGGAGGAGCTGGAGCTGGGGCTGAAGGTAGGGGAGCTGGGAAGTCCTGCAGAGTGCTGCTCAGGCAGTAAAAGGGCTCCCAGGGAATGATTTGCTGCTGGCTGCAAAGCCAGCCTGGTTCCGCAGGGCTCACAGGTGGATCTGCAATGGCACGGTGTCCACGGGCACTGGGAGGGGTGACAGGCACACGCAGCAGTGCTGCCTTTTGGGAACGGGGACAAGAACTTCTGGCCACCCCAGATTGTGGCACAGCAACAGCAGGTCGCTCACAAATGGAGACATGGCCTACTTAAAGGTGAGCCAAAAATCACACCTTTTCATAAAATGTCCAAGAGTGGGGGGAACTTGGAACAAAGTGTCTCAGACGCAGAGGCTGAGCCGAAATCAAAGATCAGTTTTGTGTGAAGGCACAAAATGTCCAGAACTGTAGGAGGAAAAGGCTAAAATCACAAGAGTTTTGGAAGAGATGCAACTGCCCTTGCTGGGTGTGAGCCACGTGCTGCTGGAGCAGAGAAGGAGGTGACCTTCCCTAGGGAGTCACTGTCCACTGGGCTCCACTGCAGCTGCCTCCCCACCCCGCTGTGAACCAACTCTGCCCCACGAGGGGGGTGCCGGTGTCCCCCTGGGTGCTGCCTTAGCCACACCAGTCAGGATGCAGATTTCTGGGTTCAGCGGGCTGTGAGGGAGGGCTGTGACTGATGCTGCATCCCCTGGTAGGAGAAGTCACCTCCTGCATCTCCCCGGGCGCTCAGTGGGACAGCACATAAAAGGCTCTGAGTGCCTTTGGGGGCTGAACCAGCACGGACCAGGGTGCACTGCCAGGAGCTGCCTGGCCGGTCCTGGTGCTCTGTAACAGCACTCCCCCTCCAGCCGAGGACTGCTCCCCACAGCCAGCTGCTGTCCATCCCTTGGGAAGGCCGAGGTGCAGCACAGGAATGCAGCCTGGAGCTGCCAGAACAAAGGCTCAGCACTGCCCCGCTGCCTGCCCTGCCTCACCCTCCAGCACAGCTGGGCGCTGGGGGATCTCCTGGCCACCAGTCAGTGAGCATTCCCTGCTCCATCATTCCCAGAATGACAGGCTGTCATCCCGTCTCACTGCAGGGCTCAGCTCCCACGGCTGCTTGGCACAGCGCGGGGTCCATCGTGGCCGAAGGATCTGGGCTTCGACCCAGCTGGTTCATGGGAAGAGTTGAGGGGGACCGAGGAGGGCCTGCCCCGGGATGGGATGACATCCCAAACCTCTCCCAGGGGCAGCTTGGGAGAGACATCACCAGCTGACCTCCCTGCAGGGCACGAGGAGGGGCAGGCTTGGCTCGGGATTTAGGCACCAAGCTGCTCCCAGATCCCAGCTGCACCAGGAGCCAGCAGCTGCAGATGTGTCTGCACTGCATTTGCTGCTGGAGCTTATTAAGGGAGAGCTATCACAGGCACTTGTGGTGGGTCAGTGTGTGCAGCCCATTTTGAGATATTTATGTAGTCAATTATCATAAACAGATTTCTCTTATTTTCTTACCATAAGGCAGTGGAATTGAAAATTCCGTTTCCTGAGACAGGTAAACAGAAGTGATTTAATGTTTCAATCCCAGAGGCGCAAACAAGATATAATTGTGACTTGGACAATGTGTGGCAATTAGATTTAATGTGGGGAAGAATGTGCTGTTTAATATTGGTAGGGGAACAAGGGGATGCATGGGCTTAAAGAAACCACAAACAAAATGAACCACAGGAATCTCTAACACAGGATGCAAACCTCTCCCCAAACCCTGCCACAGATCATGGCAGGGAGGAGATGGGATGTGCAGAAAAGACTCCTCTGAGGGCTGCAGCAGCCCCAGTCCCCGAGCTGGGATTCGGGGACACCCTGGGGCCGGGGCTGGAGGAGAACTGCAGAGCAGAGGAGCAGCAGCATCTGGCATTTCTTCACCTGGCGTTTGCTGCAGAGACACACATGAACGGGCTGAAGGGCCACCAGGGACGTTCAAAGAACCGTGGAGTCCTTAAGGCTGGAAAAGACCTTCAGGATCACCCAGTCCAACCATCACCGTGCTCACCACTAAACCATGGCCTCAGGTGCCACACCCGCGGTTTTTTGGGCACTTCCAGGAATGGTGACTCCCTCCAAGCTTGTCCTTGGCAGCCTGTGCTGATGCTTGACAACTCTTTTTGTGAAGAAATTTTTCCTAATATCCAATCTAAATATCTCTTGGTACCACTTGGGGCTGTTTCCTCTTGCCCTGTCACTTGTTACCTGGCACAAGAGACGCCTGCAGAAGATGAACCCACCTGGCTACAAACTCCTTAGGGCAAACCAGGCTTGCTCTGGGGTTAGCAAACCTTTTCCAAGGAAGTGCCCTGCAAAGAGACCAGAGCCTCTCATGGCAGACAACAGCCACCAGGGCAGGAATCCTCTGGGGGAACCAGGAATCCTCTGAGGGGAACCAGGAATCCTCTGGGGGAACCAGGAATCCTCTGAGGGGAACCAGGAATCCTCTGGGGGAACCAGGAATCCTCTGAGGGGAACCAGGAATCCTCTGGGGGAATCAGGAATCCTCTGAGGAGACCACGCTGTGGCAAACGCAGCCCTGGGAGCTGCTGGATGGCAGCTCCAGCAAGGGCTTGGACACACACCTGCCCCATCCACTGTGTCCAGCCAGGGGGAGGGAGGGTGTCAGCTAAATTCAGGCCCTGGAAATGTCCACTTGAGCACTTCTGGTCTTCAGAACTTGACTTACAGCTCTTATCCTTTTTTGTTGTTGTTGTTGTTTTGTTTTGTTTTGTTTCTGTGAAAATTTCTAAATATTCACAATAACATTCCTTTTGTCTGGCAGTAGGCAAGGGCAGGAATTCAAGGGAAATCCCCAGCACCTCCAGTTTCAATGAGAGCTGAGAATTTTTTGTACTGCCCCATGCCTGGAAACTGGAAACCACTGCAGCCCTGGGATCTCCATTCAGAGTCCCCCTCCCTCTGTGGACTCCCATCCCAAAATCCTCTCCCTCCCGAGGTCTGTGGATTCCCATCCCAAAATCCTCTCCTTCCCAAGGTCTGTGGACTCTCATCCCAAAATCCTCTCCCTCCCAAGGTCTGTGGATTCCCACCCCAAAATCCTCTCCTTCCCGAGGTCTGTGGATTCCCATCCCAAAATCCTCTCCCTCCCGAGGTCTGTGGATTCCCACCCCAAAATCCTCTCCCTCCCGAGGTCTGTGGATTCCCACCCCAAGACCCCCTCCCTGGGAAATGTTAATCCCTCAACAGGAGGGACTGGTGCAAGGCAAGGTTAAGCCTCTGCTCCAGGCACGATTTGTTAAAGGCAGCAAGGTTCTAAAAGCAGACTCTGTCTGAACCTGCTGGGTTTCCCCATGGAGAGCAGATTTCTGGTGGATAGAGAAAATCCTGAGTACAAAGGGTTTAAGGTGGGTGTCGAAGCTAAAACAGCAAATAAGGTTAAAGGTAAAGGTGGAAGAAGGAGCACTTGCAATTAGCACTAAAATATGAGGAACAGCCTTCCGAAATCTCCATCATGATCTCCGTCCTCAGGAGAAACTGGACACAAAGAGGAACTGTCCATGGGCTGGGCTAAAGCCATGGCAAGACCACGCAGGGAGAGCACCAAGTCCTGCACTGGCCACAGCAGGACACGGAAACAGGAGGATTCTGCACTCCTGGAAGAGTTTTAACACAGGTAAG
This sequence comes from Callaeas wilsoni, assembly GCA_013398955.1. Lineage (NCBI taxonomy): Eukaryota > Metazoa > Chordata > Aves > Passeriformes > Callaeidae > Callaeas > Callaeas wilsoni. The sequence continues at coordinate 57,608 of VWPU01003742.1, forward strand.
AATGTCGCAGAGTGTGAGCAGGCAGCCAAACTGATTTAAAGACAACCCCCCCTCGATCGTATATCATGTCTAGTTTTACTTTCAGGAAACAAATGAATTAGCAAATGTAATTCTCAGCAAGGCTTGAGAAAAGCAATTTTTAAAGCCTGCGCACTCAAGCATGCTTTGAGTCTCCTGTGAGGGTTCAAAGCATCTACAGCAGCAATCTGGTAGAGTTGTCCAAACACAATTATGCATAAATTTGCATTTCAGATGCTGAATACTAAAGTGCATCAGAAATTATTCAAGTTACTTCTTAATTTTTTTTTTTCCAAACGCTGTGAGTAATTTTCATTTAAAGACACCCTTGAAGGAAATCCTAATCAGCCTGCAGCCATTCCCTCAAGATGAGCACACTATTGGCACAAATTGTTTTCTCAGTTCAGGTTATTTTCACTTGATACCCAGCTTGCCGATCAAAATTTGGTCTTTGTTATTTTATAATATATATTATTCTTCATTTTGGAGGCTCATCCTTCACCCAAATTGCAAACCAGAGGATCTGCTTGCAAAAAATGAGGCTGGTACAACATTAACATGCAAGAGCTTCAGCCCAGCCTCTGGTCCCACCCAAGCCAGCCAGAACAAAGGGCTTTGAAATGCAACATGCCAGTTATTTCTGATGGCTACCAGTCTATTGCAATTTCTCTTCCTCCTAATGGGATGTCTCCTATTTTTGGACCAAACAATCACTTTCCGCTACAACGACATGATGAATTATTCAAAAATTCAAATTAGGCGTGACATTTCCAAATCGCCTTCTTTTGGCAGATCCTTCAGTCAGTTAAAAACAATAAACCTTGTTTTCTCTGGGCTTCATTTATTCTCTGCTGGGCTCTGTGGGGCCTGGTTTGTAAACTCTCCTCCTCTGAGCACTGTCAGTGCAGACCCCTAGCCCCAGAGAAGAACGAGCCTCAACAGCTCTTTAATTGTTGGGAAGGACAATTAAAGCAGGATTTCTTCGGTGTGAGGCCCAGAAGTCAAGTCTGGGCAGCATCAGAAAGAGCCATCAGCACCCTCTGGCTGTTCTGTGGTCCCCAGGGTGTGGGAAGTGACGTGGGGGACGCTGAGCAGGGTTTTGGGCCATGCACAAGGTCTAATTCAGCTCTGCAGGGACCCACACGTCACCTTTGGCTGCAGACACAGAAGGACTGGGCTCAGGCTGTGCCAGGGGAGACCTGGTTTGAATATCAGTCAAGCTTTCTTCACGCAGTGGGTTGTAAGGCACTGGAACAGGCTGCCCAGAGCAGTGGCAGAGTCGCCATCCACACACGGACAGAACATTCCGAGCTGGAACGGGCCCCCAGGGATCATCCAGCTCTTAAGCCAATGGCTTCTACAGGGATTGGACCCACAGCCTTGGTGGTGTCGGCACCAACTGAGCCAAAGTGCCCTGGAAGTGCCCAAAGAACCGCGGGTGTGGCACCTGAGGCCGTGGTTTAGTGGTGAGCATGGCGATGGTTGGACTCAGTGATCCTGAAGGTCTTTTCCAGCCTTAAGGACTCCACGGTTCTTTGAACGGCCCTGCTGGCCCCTCAGCCCCTTCAGGTGCGTCTCTGCAGCAAACACCAGGTGAAGAAATGCCAGATGCTGCTGCTCCTCTGCTCTGCAGTTCTCCTCCAGCCCCGGCCCCAGGGTGTCCCCGAATCCCAGCTCGGGGACTGGGGCTGCTGCAGCCCTCAGAGGAGTCTTTTCTGCACATCCCATCTCCTCCCTGCCATGATCTGTGGCAGGCTTTGGGGAGAGGTTTGCTCCCTGTGTTAGAGATTCCTGTGGTTCATTTTGTTTGTGGTTTCTTTAAGCCCATGCATCCCCTTGTTCCCCTACCAATATTAAACCAATATTCCCCTACCAATACCCAATCTAAACATCCCTTGGTGCCACATTCTTCCCCACATTAAATCTAATTGCCACGCATTGTCCAAGCCACAATTATGTGACTGGACTTGGTGATATTAAAGGTCTTTTTCAGCTGTCAGTGTGACCCACAGGGCATGGTCAGCACAGGAACAAACTGCAGAGGTCTTTAGCTGCTGGGCTCTGACAAGCACTGCTAAACAACTGTGGGGGCTGCTTTAGGAAGATTTCAACTTTTGCTAAAGATTTTTGTGGCCCCAGCAAAGGGCACCTCTGCTGACCTCGCGGCTGGAGGCACTGAAGTCCTGTGAAAGAACAGTTGGAATCTTTTAATGTGAATAGACTGACCCAATTCCCTCGCCCTTGTTCTCAGCAATGGCTCAACTGATTTCAGTTAATCTTTCCAAAAACACTTCGCCCGAGGCAAAGAGAAATTGTAAATCAGATAAATTTTGGCGAAATGGTAGAGGGACAGAAGGAAGGGTTTATAATGGAGAGCAGTGGTCGACGTTGTCTGTGGGTCTCCAAAGTGCTGGGGGGTGTTTTACCCCTCCAGCTGAGCACAGAGGGTGCAGAGATTTGAATTCTGGAGATCATTCCATACCAGAGGAGACTGAGCTGGCATTTGCAGGTTTTCTCTCTGCATCCTGCTTGGCTTGAGTGAGCCAGAATCACAGAGGAGTCGCTCGGGACATCGTCGATCCAACCCCATCCCCAGCAGGGACAGGCAGAGCAGGTTTAGGACCATGCCCTGGTGGGTTTTGAACATTTCCAAGAGTGGAGACTCCAGAGCCTCTGTGGACGACCTGTTCCAGTGTTCACCCACCCTCACTTTGTATTTCAGTGGAATGTCCTGGAATTCAGCTCTTCAGGCAGAACTGATACAGGTTTCTAAAAGCTTTAAAACTAATTAATTGCTGCACAAAGGAAAAGTCAAACCTCTCTCTTTATCTCACTTGGCTGAATCATATCTTACTTTGTTGTGTGTTTCCCTGCTGTGGAAGGAGCTGTGATTACATTTCCAGACAACACCTGAAGTCAAAAAGAAAATCTTGCATTGCAAAGCAGTAAATGAGGGAGGGAGCGAGGGGGAGTGGAGGAGAGGAGGGGGATAGGACTTGACATAACAAATATTTGGGCAGTTTAGAGTAGATCATCAGACACTCCAGTATCCTGCCCTGGCAGTGAGTGAGAACAGCTTTACACCCCTGGAAATCTGCCCTGTAAAGCTCTTCAGTCCATGAGAGAAAACAGAAAAAACACTGGGACAAGTGAGGGCCACCCCTGCTGCTGTCACTGTTACACAGCTTTTCCTCCCAGTCGTATTTTTACAGCAGGATGCAGGAATATGCAATGGAAGGTGTGCAGGAAAACCCCAAACTCATGAGGTCACTCAGAGGACGTGGCCAGCAGTGGCTGTGTGGTGTGCTGTGCTTTCCTCATGCCCTGCCCAGCTCTGCTTCCGAGCAGGCTCTGCTGGGCGCTTGTCAGAGCTGGCTGTGCCCTCTCTCACCAGGGAGAACTGACCATGACCAGCGACATGGAGAACCTGCAGAACTCCCTCTTCTTGGACACGGTGCCCGAGTCCTGGATGAAGAGGTCTTACCCTTCCACAGCCAGCCTGGGCTCGTGGTTCGCTGACCTCCTGGCTCGCATCAACGAGCTCGAGGCCTGGACCAGGGACTTCTCCTTGCCCTCCACGCTGTGGCTTGGAGGGTTCTTCAACCCCCAGTCCATCCTGACAGCCATCATGCAGACCACGGCCCGGAAGAACAAGTGGCCTCTGGACAAGATGACGTTGCAGTGTGATGTGACAAAGAAGAGCAGAGAGGATTTCGCCAGTGCTCCTCGTGAAGGGGCCTACGTCCATGGCCTGTTCATGGAGGGCGCGCGCTGGGATGCTCAGGTGAGGTCTGCAGAGCTCTCGGCTTGAGAGAGAGGCCACAGGTGTTCTGTCCTTCTTGCTTGGTAGGGTATGCCAGCAAACAGGAGCTCATCTGAAACAGCCACCTGAGCTCTTTGGGAATGAGGGATGGGAGGGGTGGGCCTGTCCTGCGCAGCCTGAGTGCGTGTCCAAGGTGTCAGGGCAATCACTCCCTGGATCTGTCTGTCCCGTGGCTGTGCAGGATGCTCAGGATGTCCAGAGTGTCAGGAATAACCCGTTGGAGCTCTGTTCCATGGCTGGGCAGTATGTTCAGAGTGTCCAAGGTGTCAGAGGTATCACCCCTTAGAGCTCTGTTCCATGGCTGGGCAGTATGTTCAGAGTGTCCAAGGTGTCAGAGGTATCACCCCTTAGAGCTCTGTTCCATGGCTGGGCAGTATGTTCAGAGTGTCCAAGGTGTCAGAGGTATCACCCCTTAGAGCTCTGTTCCATGGCTGGGCAGTATGTTCAGAGTGTCCAAGGTGTCAGAGGTATCACCCCTTAGAGCTCTGTTCCATGGCTGGGCAGTATGTTCAGAGTGTCCAAGGTGTCAGAGGTATCACCCCTTAGAGCTCTGTTCCATGGCTGGGCAGTATGTTCAGAGTGTCCAAGGTGTCAGAGGTATCACCCCTTAGAGCTCTGTTCCATGGCTGTGCAGGATATTCAGGCTGGTCAGCTTGGACTGGTCCGTCCCCTTTGTACAAGGGGAATCTGAGCCTCAGGGTTCTGTCAGTACTCAAGGTACTGCTACAGACAAAACCACGGGGTCCTCCCAGGGCTGCATTGTTCCCACACCTCCTCACGGGTGTGGTTTCACTGCTGCCTCCAGAAGTGACCTGGCAGATTCTGTGGGGTCACTCAGTTGCCTGTTTGGCAGCAGTGGGGACAAAGGAGTGGACATGCTCAGAGCTGGGTGGGTGGGATGTGGCAGACCCAGAGCCCTGTCCCTCCCTCAGGCGCTGCAGGATGCCAGCTCCCTGGGTAGGGTCTGTGATCAGCAATCAATCACGTCCTTAGCTACCCCAGAAATGAAGCTGGGTGAAGGTCTCACCTGCAGAGCCCGTGTGGAGCCAGGCTGATGACTCAGGATGGGGGCAGGGAGTGGGCTGACCCCGGACAAGCAGCAGGATTGTCCCTACTCTCCTCTGGATGTGGGGAGACCTTCCAGCTGTAGCACAGCCAGCTTCAGGCAGCCAAGGTGAGGACCATCCCCAGCCCCGGGCAGTTTGTGCCCCTGATGTTCCTTCCCTAGAGCCATGAGCCTCCTGGAGGAGCGTCCCAGAGGAGCACAAGCCTCCCTGTCAGCCCTTGGGACAGTTTCCAGCTGCCAGGAGCACAGTGTGCAGAATGAGAGCCTTTGGGCTGAAAATTCCCATGGGCTCGGGCCTCTGAGCTGCCTGGCCCCTGGTGCTGTGGCTCCCAGTTTGTGCCGGGACTCCCAGTTTGTGCCATGGTTCCCAGTTTGTGCCAGGACTCCCAGTTTGTGCCATGGTTCCCAGTTTGTGCCGGGACTCCCAGTTTGTGCCGTGGCTCCCAGTTTGTGCCAGGACTCCCAGTTTGTGCCATGATTCCCAGTTTGTGCCAGGACTCCCAGTTTGTTCCACAATTCCCAGTTTGTGCTGCGACTCCCAGTATGTGCCATGACTCCCAGTTTGTGCCACAACTCCCAGTTTGTGCCATGGCTCCCAGTTTGTGCCATGACTCTCAGTTTGTGCCAGGACTCCCAGTTTGTTCCATGATTCCCAGTTTGTTCCATGATTCCCAGTTTGTGCCAGGATTCCCAGTTTGTTCCACGATTCCCAGTTTGTGCTGCGACTCCCAGTTTGTGCTGCGACTCCCAGTATGTGCCATGACTCCCAGTTTGTGCCACGACTCCCAGTTTGTGCCATGGCTCCCAGTTTGTGCTGTGACTCCCAGTTTGTGCCAGGACTCTTAGTTTGTGCTATGACTCTCAGTTTGTTCTGCAACTCCCAGTTTGTGCCAGGACTCCCAGTTTGTGCCACGATTCCCAGTTTGTGCTGTGACTCTCAGTTTGTGCTGCGACTCCCAGTATGTGCCATGACTCCCAGTTTATGCCAGGACTCCCAGTTTGTTCCACGATTCCCAGTTTGTGCTGCGACTCCCAGTTTGTGCCATGACTCCCAGTTTGTTCCACGATTCCCAGTTTGTGCCAGGACTCCCAGTTTGTGCTGTGTGTGGGAATTCAAGGACAGGGGTTTGTGCAGCTCTCCCCGGGGGCAGCTCGTGCTCCTCTGATCCCTGAGAGAGCCAACGCTCCTCCAAGTGGGTCACCCAGAACTTTCCTATCTGTGTCAAGTTCACCCCTCACAAAAAGAGGGGTAAACTAACCAAAACTAACTTTTTATGCCAAAAGCAGGTCTGCAGCCAGCCCTGGCTCTTCAGGCTCTAAGCCAGCCTTGGACATCCTGGAGCATGAGCCGTGGGGTGTGGTGGGTGCTGAGGGGCGAGGCCGTGCCTGGCACACCCCAAATCCCAGCCTGACCTCCCAGTTCTGATCCAACACTCTCCACTTATTTGTCATCTCCCTCTCCACAGTGGTTTTCCATGAAGGACAGGAAATCAGGGAAAGCTGTGACCTCCCTGATGGATGCCATTTCATCGCGTATCCTCGGGGAGTTCAAAGCTCCAGGCTGCTTTTCGCTCTGGAAATGGCCCGAATTGGGTCTGGGAAGCCGCAGGCAGCCGGGAACATTGGCAAAGGCTCAGCTGGAAGATGGCAGTGAGGATCTCACGTGGCTCGGGTCAGACCTGCTCTCGTGGTGCGGGCTCTGCTCGCGGTGCAGGTCACAGCAGCAGAACGGGGACCAGCCCCGTCCATCTCCCAGCTCCGGCCCCACAGTGCCCTGACTGTTCCCTTCTCCCAGCCTCTGCTGTGGCTGCCACACGCAGCCCTGGGAGATCACAGCCCCTACCACAGGGAGCACTGGATTTCTGCTGCCCTAAAAACCTGACAGAAATCAGCTGGACACACCAGAACCACAGTTTTAAATTTTTTTTAAAAAAAATTCCCAGTCCTGCACATCAAATACTCCATTTAAGAACATTCCAGTGCCTGCTGTCATGTTTTCTTTGCCACCATTACTAGAAAAGGAGTTCTGTCTGCGTTTTACCCAGAGCCAGGCAATGCTGGAAGTGAAGAGTGAGAGGTTTTTTGTGGTGAAAAGCCAGAAATCTTTGGGAAATACTTGGCTTCTCCCCTCTGCCTCCCTCCAGTAATCGGTACAGGTGATTGAATCCAGTAATGGGATTTGTCTTCAGAGACCATCCTGACTCCAGTAAACGTGTTCTTCTGATGATATTTTCCTTCTGATTGAAAGATACTAAGCAATTATGTTTATGGAGCCATTCATAATCTCTGGGTATCATGCTTCAATTTATTTCAGAAAGGAAAGGGATATTTTCATGGGTTGCTGCTCACACTGAAATATCATTTCCACCTAGTGGAACTATTCATTTTACCTATAATCCAGTGAGTTCCAGTGTGCATTAATGGTTGCAGGACTTTTAAAACAGGTGCACAGCTCTTTTGGGTTGTGTACTCCTTCCAAATTAATCCTCTGATAAAAATGGCAGGCCACGTTTAGAAGAATTCCTCTGGGGAACACCTCCACTTTTAAAAGAATCTTTCACATTTAGGTTGCGCCTCCAAAAAAGGAAAGAGTCCTTCTATGTTCTGCTACTCACATTTTTCTATTTATTTAAACATTTATGTTTGCCCTTGGGTGTCTTAAATTTATAAAACATTCATTACAAAACAGCAGGCAGCTATTAGATGAAATGAAACTAAGCAGATTATTTTGGGTGCAAATGATCTCTTGCTGCAGCCCTGTCGGAGTCACTGGGACTCAGTGACAGTCAGAAGGCTGCTGTGACTGGGGACACTTGGAGATATTTCATCTCGAGGTGCTGACTGACTCCTGCCTTTCTTGCTCCCAGCAATGGTCACTTTGATGCCAAGTGTGCGCTTCCCAAGGGGGTTGGAGCGTGGTGGGAGAAGGGCAGGGGTGGGTTTTACACCACGTGTGCTCCGTGGAGCTTTGCCAGCTGTGGACAGCACAGAACCACGGAACCACAGAACCCCAGACTGGCTTGGGCTGGAAGGGACCTTAAAGATCAACTCATTCCACCTCACCATGGGCAGGGACAACTTCCACTGTCCCAGGCTGCTCCAAGCCCTGTCCAGCCTGGCCTTGGGCACTGCCAGGGATCCAGGGGCAGCCACAGCTGCTCTGGGCACCCTGTGCCAGGGCCTCACCTCCCTCCCAGGGAAGTTTTTCTCATTCCCCTTGCCCAGCTGAAGCCACTGAGCCCACCACGCTGGGACCACCTTGGAGCGGTCCCTGCTGGCTCCGTGTCCCACTTCCCTGCCAAGAGGTGACTGTTGGGGAAGATGAAACAGGAAAGCCTTATAAATATGATTGCCTGGCAAAAGATGCTGAGAATATGGAAACTATAAGTAAGATTGAAATGAAAGCAAGCTTTGAGATACCAAGCCTTAGTTACTGAACAACTGGAAAACAATGGGATGGCCGGCTGAAGGTAATCCCCTCTCTGTTGAACAATACCCTCTGCCTGCAGACAGCTCCAAGGGTCAGAGCAGACCCTGCTAGCTTGGCAGCAGGGGTCCAGAGAGGAGTTTCTGGAGTTTAAAATGTAATGCAGTATGGTAATGTAACAATTCTTATAGGCTGTATGGAAATGCTATAGGATTTGTATCTTGTACTAGATTGGTTAATGGAAATTAGAATATTCAACACAGAAGAAGATTTATTGCATTGTAAACGAGAACCTCGCTCTCTTTTCCCTTTCTTTTCCTTCTCTCTTTTCCCTCTTTTCCCTCTCCTTTTACTACTTCCTCTACTTCCCCTCACCCTTACTCTCTCTTGCTCTTACCTTTGCTTCTCTTGCTCTCTCACTTTTCTGGCCTGCTCCGAGCTGCAGCTGGCAGCTCCAAGCAGGCCCACTATACCCATGCCCTTCATAAATAAACTACATGTTCTAGGACCTAACCACAGAGATCTCTCATCTACAGCCATCCCGACTGTCCTAAAACCAACCAAGAAAAGGATCCCACAGGTGACTCCATCCCAGAGGCAGCCAGGCCGTGCTCTGGGTCCCTGAGCCAGCCCACCCCAAAGGGGCTGTGGTGAGGGACCTGTGCTGGGCCCACCTCCACGTGCAGGGAGGGCGGGGCTGTGGGTCGCAGGGTCTGGCGTTGGGCCCATCCGCCTCCACGCCCAGGGAGCGCGGGGCTGGGGGTCGCAGGGTCTGGCTTGGGGCCCACCCACCTCCACGTGCAGGGAGTGCGGGGCTGGGGGTCGCAGGGGCTGGCTTCGGGCCCATCCACCTCCACGCGCAGGGAGTGCGGGGCTGGGGGTCGCAGGGGCTGGCTTCGGGCCCATCCACCTCCACGCGCAGGGAGTGCGGGGCTGGGGGTCGCAGGGGCTGGCTTCGGGCCCATCCACCTCCACGCGCAGGGAGTGCGGGGCTGGGGGTCGCAGGGGCTGGCTTCGGGCCCATCCACCTCCACGCGCAGGGAGTGCGGGGCTGGGGGTCGCAGGGTCTGGCTTTGGGCCCATCCGCCACCACCCCGGTTTGTGACCGCTCTTGGTGCCCTCAGCCCCCGTGACACGTGGCACTGCCACATGGCCGCTGCAGCTGCCTGCTGGGAATCTGGGACAAGCAGAAGTGAGGGATCCTTTAGGATCTGAGGCCTGAGCTCTCCAGGCACAGAACGGTGGCTTTTCACCAGGAGTGCTGTGCTGGTAGTCAGGAAGAATTGCTTTCAGAGCAGAATTAATTTCTGACGATGAGAGCGATAAAAAATGCAAATGAGAATCAGCACAGACATAACGAAGTAATATCTTACACAGAGGTACCTCAGGAAGATTTCAGCTCTTGTTAACCCAGAAATAGGTAGAATATCTCTTGGAAATTTCATTTGATGTCTTCTCAGCAGTGGGAAAAAATAAAAAAAATAAAAAGACCTGATCAAAACCCAGCCTCAGAAATGAAAAGTGTGGATTTCAGTGCACAATAATATTTCATAAATAGCTACTTTGCAAGATATTATATGAATTATTTAATGTTTGTTCAGCACGTTGGAAATATAAAATCCTAAATGAGAGTTGGATTTATCGTAGCTCAGTATAACAGATGGCATCGGTACAATTAAACCAAGGTGTGTGGCAAGAGGGATGATTTTTCTTCGCTCATTTGCAGAACTAAATAAACTACTGGAGAGGTTGAATCTCACCCCACAATTCTGATCTGAGAGCATTTGAAGTAATGATGATATGTGAAGCTCAGCTGCAGTGAGAGGCAGTTTCTTTAGCACTGAAAAGTTTCATTTTCATTTCCCTATTTGTTTTCATTTGGTCTCTATAGCCTCCATTAGGCTGGAAATGGATTGATGTGCAGGGTATTTTATTGTCAGGAAGAGAGAGAGAAAATGCCAGAGAGACCCAAATTAGAGAAACAAACTTGATTTCTTGTCCTGGCAGGGTTCTCTCCCTCCCCTGGGTTGGGCAGCCTCTGGGCAGGGCATTGCTTGGAGGAGGATAGTGGGGACTTGATATTTAATGATGATATTCCCTCAGGAAAGTCCTTTGAGTCCTCTTGGTGGCACCTGTGAGAGTGGGAACAAGCCTGGGGTGCCTTTTGGGGCCACGCAAGCACTGTGGGACAGGGCTGCCCCAGGTCATGCTCACACTGTGGTGCTGTGGTGGGACCTTGCTCGGTGCCTCTCAGGCTCTCCTCACGTGAGGGTTTTTCTCCATCCCAGTGGTTCAGGTGTCCACCCTCGCTCCCACCACGAGCAACACCTCCCACGAGGTGATCCTGGTCTGGCAAAACTCTGAGAAAGAGCGGCATGAGAAGAATCCCAGGATCGCTGAGCTTGGAAAAGCCCTCCAGGACCATCGCGTCCAAGTTCTCCCCACCTTGTCACCAGCCCAGAGCACTGAGTGCCACGTCCAGGCGTTCCTTGGACACCTCCAGGCATGGGGACTCCAAACCCCCCTGGGCAGCCCCTGCCAATGTTTAATCACCCTCTCAGTGGAGAAATTCCAACCTGAGCCTGCCCTGGCCCAGCCTGAGGCCGTTTCCTCTCGTCCTGCCGCTGGTTCCCTGGCAATAGGACAAGAGGAAATGGCCTCAAGCTGCACCGCAGTAGAAACCAGGACAAGAGAATGAAACCTTGTTCTTGATGTGGCTGGACAGGGCCAGGAGCTCTGTTCCCACACAAAGTCCAGCTGGGATGTAAGGGTTGGAGCATCTGGTGAGGGTGCAGGCAGCTGGGCCCTTGAGATGATCTACATTGAGGAGGGCTGTGGTGGGACAGAGAGGTGTAGGATCCAGCCCCTCCTTCCTCAAAGAGACTCATCCAGCCCCTTGACCCCAGGGAAGCTGTTTGCTGCTCCCCGGTAGGAGCAGCTTGGATAAAGACCACGGGGGCTCAGGTAGATCAGAGAGCAGCTGCTGGACACCTTGGAAATGTGACCGAGGCTTTGTCTCCTTCTCTCTGCAGACCGGGATAATCACGGACGCCAGGCTCAAGGAGCTGACCCCGGCCATGCCTGTCATGTTCATCAAGGCCATTCCTGATGACAAACAGGACACCCGGGGCATGTACCCGTGTCCTCTGTACAAAATGCGCCAGAGAGGACCAACCTATGTGTGGACTTTTAACCTGAAAACGAAAGAAAATCCTTCCAAGTGGGTGCTCGCTGGTGTGGCCTTGCTGCTGCAGATCTAGGGCACCAGCACAGCCCCTGCTCTGCAAATCCCCACGATGCCTTTGTCGTGCAATTTCAACGATTAAATGCTGAGATTAACCCGGGTTCCATCTCTCTGATGGACTCCCAGGTTATGTACCCAGGACTGTCTCTGAGTCCCGGGGGTGTGACCCAAAGAGGGCCTGTGAGGAGGTGACAGAGGTGCAGAGTGACACACGGCCCAGGTCCGTGGCTGCTGTAAATCAATATACCATAATTCTTACCTTGCTGCACTGGAAGATCCCAGCCCAGAGCCTGACACACCACGCCCAGAGAGTGCTAAACTTAAATCTAGTTTTTATTTCTCCTCATGATCCAAAGTAGTTTTAAAATCAGTGGCCTTCTCCAAAACACTTACAAAGTCTAATGACTTGTGAAATTCTCCAGAATTTACTCTTTTCCCTCCATGAGTGTTTCTTTGTTGCGTGTGTAATGTTTAAAGCTGGGAGGCGAGCAGATGTTGTGTTTATATGCCGTGTCTTGCTAACACTCCTGCAAATCTTAGAAACATTGAAAAAAGTGTTAATGTCCAATGTGCTTAATGGAATCAACAGTGAGAGTACGGCACAGGGATTATTTAAGAGGAATATGTCATGATGATAGATACTTACTAATAAAAATAATTGTTCCTGGAATGGTCTCTGGAAGCTGCACATTTGCTCACGGTGTGGAGAGCACAGGGGGCCAGGTGGGAGGAGCACACCTGTGTGGGCCACTGGGAGTTTAATTCCAACTGGGATGGGAGGGAAGTGAGAAGTGAGGTGTTCCTGGTGAGGAGAGCACAGAGGGGACGGGCATGGGCTGAGTGACAGTCACATCACCACACTTGGAGTCGGGAATGGGAGAGAAATGAGAAGCGAGGTGCTCTGGTGAGGAGAGCACAGAGGGAGTGGGCATTGGCTGAGTGACAGTCATGGAGCATCGCCACACTCGGAGTTGGGAATGGGAGAGAAATGCGAAGCGAGGTGTTCCTGGTGAGGAGAGCACAGAGGGAGTGGGCATTGGCTGAGTGACAGTCACATGGAACATTGCCTCAGTCAGAGTTGGGAATGGGAGAGAAATGAGAAGCGAGGTGTTCCTGGTGAGGAGAGCACAGAGGGGTGGCTGGGACGGGCATGGGCTGAGTGACAGTCACATCACCACACTCGGAGTTGGGAATGGGACAGGTCAGTTCCTGGGGAAATGGGGCTTTTCCTGGGGAAAGCTCTCCTTTCCTGGGGAAAGCTCTCCGTGCTTGGAGGCACACACAGGCCCTGCCTCCGTGCGACATTTGCTGTTCCTCTCCTCATCCTCCCAGCCCTCACCACCTGAGCAGCCCTGGGTTTTCACCTGGCTCTTCGCTGCCACCTCTGAGCTCGCGGCAGGTCCCAGGGGTGCAGAGGGGTTGGTTCAGTGGTATCAGCACCCATCAGCATCCCCAAACCCTCTTCCTGCAGCTCTCTTCCTGCAGGAATGAGAACATCCAAAATCCTTGTCCTTGCGGTCCTGGAGAATGACAAACTTCTGGATGAAGTTAAGGAAGGAAAACTCTGTGGTAAGAACTTTGTTTAATTGCCAGGCAGAGTCTCCAAGGCACAGCCCCAAAAAATTAATGATGAAGGAGCTAGTTATGGTTTAGCAAAAGACATCTGCAAATACCTAATGGAAGGGAGAGAGCTGTCTTAAGCTGGCTTTTTCAAATTGCCTCTAACCCATAAATGAGGTAACAGAGTCTATAGAGTATCCCACATAATGAGTACCTGCTAGAAGAGGTCTGTTAGCTGGGGAAAGCTTTGCTATTAAATTAAATCCCTCCCAATTTAAATTAAAATCCGCCAATTAGACATGAAATGTAAACTGGTCACTTCCCATGGCTTTGCAAAGCTGGGCACATTAAATTCCCAGTGTATTTCACCATGCAGGAGGTTTAGATGCATAAACAGAGCACTGCTGAATTAAACACAGAAGAGAAGGACCAGAAGAAAGTGCATCATGCTCCAGATAATCCATCATGCTGGATGAGTCCTTCACTGGGATGTCTTCAAGGTTTCTTTTACCAGGAGGGACCTTGTGGCGCTGCACAACTCCCTGACAGGAGGGGGCAGCCGGGGGGGTCGGGCTCTGCTCCCAGGGAACAGGGACAGGAGGAGAGGGAACGGCCTCAGGCTGGGCCAGGGGAGGGTCAGGTTGGACAGCAGCAGGAATTTCTCCATGGAAAGGGTGCTCCGGCCTTGCAAGGGGCTGCCCAGGGAGGTTTGGAGTCCCCAGCCCTGGAGATGTCCAAGGAATTCCTGGAGGTGGCACTCAGAGCTCTGGGCTGGGGACAAACTGGGCATCAGGCACAGCTTGGACTCGATGGTCTTTGAGATCTTTTCCAAGCTCAGTGATCCTCTGTGTGATTCCATGTGATCCTCAGTGCTCTGGATGTGGGATTTCCTGCCATTCTGGAGACTTTTACTGCTCTAAACTCCATTCTTCTCCTCTTTTAAAACCTTTCCTCCTTTCCTCAGCGTACCAGGGCCTCTCTCTGCTCAGTGTTGCCCTCCAAGATGCCCCTGCACACAGAGGAAAGGAGAAGCTCAGTAATTCCCCAGGCAGTGCCTGCTCTTTCCAGAGCCACAGCCTGGGCTGTTCTCTTGTCAGCTGGAGAAGAATGGTCTGTTGACAACAAAATGGATCCGATTGTTTTATTATATATATCTCCCTGCATAATTCACCAGTTGGGCAGGCAGGATAGTGGGGAGATATTTATAGATACTAGAAATGTCACCAGGGTGCTCATCCTTCATCCTTTGAAAATCATCACAGGAAAGAGTTGGCTGCAAAATGCTACAAGAGGATGGTGAATAATTTGATGCTTTAGGGGGTGGAAAAAAATCCGACAGGCGTGAGATTTTCCAGCCATATCTGCCCAAACCAGGCAATTAAATCCAGCTGGACAGGCTTTTCATTAGGAGCGATTCCTTAGTCAAAGGTGCTCTGTCCGTGAGCTCTTGGAGACAGCTGCCCACTTGGCACTGCCATGTGCACCTTCCTCCTGCTCCCCCAGGCTGGGCTGGAGGGTCCCAGCTCAGGAAGGAGCTGGAGCTGCTGGAGTCCAGAGGAGGCTCCAGGATGAGCAGAGGGATGGAGCAGCTCTGCTGGGAGGAAAGGCTGGGACAGCTGGGATTGTCCAGCCTGGAGAGGAGACGTGACCTAACTGTGGCTTTCCAGGGCCTGAAGGAGCTACAAAAAGTATGGAGAGAGACCCTTTACAAGGGATGGAGGGACAGGACACAGAGAACGGCTTCCCACTGCCAGAGGGCAGGGACAGAGGGGTATTGGGAAGAAATCCTTCCCTGTGAGGGTGGCAGGCCCTGGCACAGGGGGCCCCCAGCAGCTGTGGCTGCCCCTGGATCCCTGGCAGTGCCCAAGGCCAGGTTGGACAGGGCTTGGAGCAGCCTGGGACAGTGGGAGGTGTCCCTGCCCATGGCAGGGGTGGGACTGGATGGGCTTTAAGGTCCCTCCCAACCCAAACCATCCTGGGATTCTGTGATTTTTGGGCAGTTTGACAACAGGGAAGATGTGCTTGCTCACTTTTGCATAAAGCTGGAGACCCTGGGAAGTGACTTTGCCGTCACTGGAACAAGTCTCACGAGGCCATTGTCCAGGCCCAGCTCTGAGGGTGCTCTCTGCCCTACACCCCCCTCCATCCGGACCCCACTCCTTCACCCCACCTTCAGCACCGAGCTCCCCAGCCCTGCTGAACCCCAACTCCTCCTTCACCAACCCCAGCACTGGCCAGGCTGAGCAAACAAAGTTTGAAACCAGCAGATCTGTGTTTCTGGATGCCCAGGGCATCCCAGCCTGGCTCTCAGCCTTTCTCTGCATCTGTGGGGCTGCTTTGGGCCTGACTCCTCAAAAGGTCTGTGGTCAATTGGTTAACTCCAGATTGGTGACATTTTCCAAAGAGATGAAAGTGAGAGAAGGAAAATTGTGCTGCTGAACACTTAATGTCAGGTAAAATTGACTGAACTCTCCCAGGACAGAGAAATGGCTTTTCCATAGCCTGGGAATGTTGTACCTGCTGCAAATTATAATTGGCAGAAGAGCACAGTTCAAAGTGCAGTCTTCACAAATGCTTTGTAGTGGTGTCCCGTATTTTGGGGTTAACCAGCTCCATTTTACTGCAACTGTTGCTCACAGAGCAAAGGAAAACGTGGAGTAGGCACATAAAAGGAGAGCCTGGTGGGTGGGCAGGAGATTGGCTCCACTGGGGCAAATTAATTGCAGCTATTCCTGGGCACTGGCAATGCCCAGGGATGCAAATTCTGCCTGTGCCACTGCTCGAGTATTTACAGCACAAAAGTGGCTGTAGCATATCAGCAAGATGCATTCATTTTATAACGTGGCATTAATACATTTAATTAGCAATGGCTTATTAGATTCATGTCTGTTATTATGCATTGTTTTTTAAATGACTGTAATTGCCCAAACAAATCTACAAATGTATTTACCTTGTTCATGGCTGCGAGCCTCATTTAAAAAGCTTTTAGGCTGTACAAGATGTTCGTGGAGTTACAAGCAGCCCCTCTAATTGGAGTGCTGGGGTTCCTGTTAGTGCAGGGGGTGTTTTGAGGCTGGAAATACCTCGTCCAAAGGCCCTGAAACCCACTTATGTGTGCGAACTTTTGGGTTCACTTCTAGGAAACTCCTAAAACATTCATTTTGCGTAGTGCCAGAAACCATGAGGCAAAACCCCGAGCCTGAATTTGGTATTTTGGTTCAATGTTTCTGAGAATCCACTGGGAGCTGGGATGAGGGAGCTGTCAGCTGTGACAGCCCCAGTGCCTGAACCCCTCTGGTTCCTGGGAAGGGCTTTTTCAGTGCTCCAGCCTCGCTGTGGAAAGAGCTGCCTTGGAAAAACCATAATATTTGTAGTGCTGTGTGAGGTTTGATGGAAGCCACGAGAGGAAAAGTGGCTCATGTCCATGAGGGAAATTTTGTCCAGGTCAGCAGCCCTAGGCACATCCAGGGCATTTTCATGAGAATCACACAGAATCACGGAATTACAGAATCCCTGAGGCTGGAAAAGATCTCAAAGACCATTGGGTCCAAGCTGTGCCCAATGCCCACCATGTCCCCAGCCCAGAGCTCTGAGTACCACCTCCAGAAATTCCTTGGACACCTCCAGGGATGGGCACTCCAAATCTCCCTGGGCAGCCCCTGCCAAAGCCTGAGCACCCTTTCCATGGAGAAATTCCTGCTGCTGTCCACCCTGAGCCTCCCCCGGCCCAGCCTGAGGCCACATCCTCAATCTCTCTTAAGGCTTTGCGTGCCCCAGCTGTGCCCCCTCCCTGCTCCCCCCGTGGCCCAGAGAAAGCAGGGCTGCCCTGGGGCAGAGCGAGGTGCTGAGGGGGAAGAGGCTTCCCATGCACAACTCATCTTGGCTTTTGGGGGAGCTGGGGACCTCTGAGGCTCGGGGATATGACGTTGGCAGGCACATTTCCAGGGAGGAACCGAGGGCATTCCCTCTGTGCCTTCCTTTACCAGCTCTGTGACATTGTGACGAGCAACCTGTGGCTGCTTTGGATCCCTTCAAAGGTTTATCTCGTAGAATCAGAGAATTATTAAAGTGGGAAAACACCTCTGAGATCATCGAATCCAACCTCAGTGTGGTCCATGCTTGGATCACACTGAGAGCTTGAGATCTATCAACTACTCACCAATAAATGAGCCTCTTGTTGGCATTTTCCTTGCATTTGTTACTAAAATTGTGAGGCTCCAGCCCCCCTCCTGCCACTCCTGCCCCCAAATATCACATTGTGCTCTTCCCTGCGAGATCCAGGGAGCGCTTCCCACTGCTGGTTGCATAAATCACAGGGAGAGGAGAGGAGCTGGCACAGCACTACTGCCAGGAGAGGTGCTGGGGGCCGCAAGCTGAGAGCTGAGAGCCTCGTGAGATCAGCCCTCACTGCTCGGCACAAAAGGCAGCACACAGGGCACGAGGGAATGAGGATGTGGATCTGATTGCAGTGGAGAAAGATGTCAGCCCTGGAAATTAATTATCTTCTCTTCAAAAGGACCAAGTTCTCCAAGTTAATGATAATTAGGAATAGAAAATTGTAGAGGGGGAAACGAAAATGAACAAAAGTGAAACATTGTCTAAAGAAAGGTACTGGGAAGTAAAAAAGCCACAAGCAGAGAGGCAGTTCTGAGTAAAAGCCTGGAGGGTGGATGGTGTTAGCAACGGCAAATAAAGCTGAATGGAGAACAACTGCAAAGGGGGGAAAAAAGAATTCTTCACAAAGCAGAGCTGGAAGATGTGGGAAATTGCTGAGGGAAGCTGAGAACGGCGGGAGAGAGCCTGTAACAGGCAAAATTACAGTCATGGGATTCCTTCCCCCCGCGTCAGGTCCCACCACGGCACGTGCTGAGCTCTAATCCCTGCTTTGGGCAGATGGACACCAGAGTCCGGTGGTTCTGAGGCAAACTTTGCATGTTGGGAGGCGTTTACCTCTGTTCCCTAAAGCAGGGGAATGAATCCCTCCCTCTGTAGCCAGACAAGGGTGTTGGTACCTCCTGGTCTCAGCGCTGGTGTTCCCATGGCTCCCAGAGAGCCCTTGAATCCCCGGGAGTTTCCAAAGGCCCCAGATGAAAAGGTCACAAGGGATGACCAAACTGGATGCATATTGCTTAGAGGAGAACATGAATGAAAGGACACGTGGAATCCCTCTAATGCTGGATTAAAGGCCAGCAAAGCAATTTCTGCCAGAATTTGAGGCTTTGTAGGAGTTGGATCCTGTCAAACAAACAAATCATGCAATTCCAGGTTGGGCTGACAAACGTAACTGCATAATGGGCTTATTGCAGGGGAGGCATTTCATTTAATAATGCGTAGTACGCTAGCAGAACTTTCCTTCGGGAAGTGCGGAGGGAGTGGGTGGGGACGGCTGCCTGACAGGTGTTGGAGGAAGGACTCAAGCAGGGATCCTGGCCGGTGTGCTCTCCCAGTGGAAGGGGATCTGACTGGTGCTGCCAGCACATCTTCCTGGCAGAGCTGGGAGAAGATGTTCAGAGCTCAGCAGCGAGCTGGGAATAGCTCTTGTGTTCAGGGGATTCCGGAGAGCCCAGCCCTGCTCCAGGGCTGTTGTGCACTCCCTGTGTTTAGTTCATGTTTAGTCGACGGCTCAGAGCAGAGCTAAGAGCTCTCCATCCCTCCAGGCGTGAGGAGAGCTGGGAGGCTGTCTTTGCTCCTTATCTTTGAGATAAATCATCGCCACGGGGCCATTTCCAGAGACAAACCCCATCCAGAGCCCATGGGGGCTGTGAGTGCTGCCCTCAGTGCTCTGCCCCCTCTGCCGCAGCCCTCGGGGGAATCGACTCTTCAGGGAAGGTGCATTCGAGGCTAATTGGAGGAACCAATCGTGGCTCCACTCGGAGATCACGGAGGAGCCAGCACAGCCCGGTGTTCAGCTAGCCCAGCTGTCAGCTTTGCGTGCCCACAGCTCCCTGTTCTCATCATCCAGGCACCTTCCTCACCTGTCGCCTCTTGGGAGTCATTTGTCCCCAGCCCGGTTGGTTCAGGAGCATCTGGGCTGAGTGAGGGCCAGCATCTGCTGCTGACCCAGGCTGGGCTGGTGGGACAGGACGGGCATTGGTGGGACAGGACGGGCACAGCCTCCAGAGCCAAGGGGCAGCCCCACTGCTTGCTGTGGGCGACGCAACGAGCGGCATCTCTGCAAATTAATGAGACATTTGACTGCCAGCTGGGATTGCCTCGACTTCGGCTGACCTCTGCATCTGGGAGCAGTGCCAGGAGGCAGGAGGAAGGAGTAACTGATGCAGATAACAATAAAACACCTCTATTAACACTGACAAAGGATGGGAGTGAAGAAGTGCTTTGTCAGGAGCCATCTCTTCGCCCTCCATGTGCACACGTTGTCTGGTTTAATGTTAAACTGTGTCTAAAGAATGAGCTGAGATTGCTGTGAGTGAGAGCTTCCCCCCACCCTGTCCATCACCTTTGCTGGTTCATCCACGGCCCTGTGATGAGCTGATCACAGCACGACAACCACAAGGGTTCCTCCGAACATTCCTTGTGGCCCCATCCTCAAATCCATTCTGAACTTTCCGGCTCTCCGTTGTGTTATACGCGGTACATGCATAAGAAATATTTATAATTATTTTAATAATGTATGATCTCGAAGGCATCATGGCAACCAAAAGGGTCGTACTGGGAAATCAAGATGCATCCGGTTCTTCCCTGGAAAAGAGAACAGCCTGAGGCATTCCATTGCCCACATCCATCTTCAAACAAGCCAGCAAGCAAATGCTTTTGGTCTTGCTGGAAAATTTTTCTGTTGGTTAAACCTGCAGCAGAAGAACCTGGATTTCAGGGAGGTGCATCAGCAAGACACGAGGAAAAGGGCAGCCCACACAGAGATGTTCCCAAGGCCCATTTGTACTGGGAAGGAGCAGGATGTGTGTTGGCTGGCAGGTCCAGAGGAAGGCCCGGCTCATTGGGAGGTGCAGAGCTGTCAGGAAATGGGTCCAGACTGTGTGCAAAGCACTAGAGAGGATTTTGGTGCTTCCCCAGGTCATTGCTGCACGAGCACTTGGGGTATTTTAGATTCCACAGCAAATCAGCCTTCCCCGGGAAGGAGTGGCCAGAACAACGTGTGAAGGGGCTCCTGGAGCATGTGGGGAGCCAGCTGGAGTCGAAGCACGAGCATCTCTCTCTGCAGGACCTGCTGGGGAACCGAGGGTGCTCTGGCAGTGCTCTGGGGCTGCTCCAGGGAGCAGTGTGGTGGGTGAAACCACACTGGACCAAGGACACAACTCATACAAAAGAGATGCCTTTAAATAACTCAGAGTGGGAGAGTTTATTTGTTCTATGGGTGCTTGTTCTTGTATCATCCTTCCTGGGAAAGATCTGAAGAGTTTATTTGTTCTATGGGTGCTTGTTCTTGTATCATCCTTCCTGGGAAAGATCTGAAGAGTTTATTTGTTCTATGGGTGCTTGTTCTTGTATCATCCTTCCTGGGAAAGATCTGCACATTTTTTCCCACTCCGAAGATGCCTGGCTCCAGCTCCCAGACCCTGCTCCTGTTGCTTTTCCCAGTTTATTGAGGAGCCCTTCAGAACTTGGTGTTTTTCCACATTAAGCCGCTCCATGTTGTGAGCACATTGTCTTTCAAGTGTCTCCTCAATTAGCTAAACAGGTTGAGGTTTTAAATCCTTCACTTCAAAGTGTTCTCTTCCACCCTCAAATCATTTTTATGGCTCTTTTTTGCACTCGCTCCCTTTTTATCATCCCTCTAATGTGTGTGGATGGCCTCAGCCCGTCGTCCCCAGGGGCTGGAGTCACCTCCCTGCCCTGGGCCTCTCCTCTGTTGGAACATCTCAGAGCAGTGTTGGCTTCCTTGCTGCTGAGTCACGTTGAGTTACGGTGCTGCTCTGACCCCTATATCTAGGTCAGTGCTGGTGCTTTGGGGACCAGCTTTGGTCAGGGCTGCGTCAGCTGCAAAGCCCTGCCAGACCTCTGCAGGAGCACCAGGGAGCACAACTGAAACTGGAAAAACCCCTGTGAGACGTAAATTGGACCTCACTCGGGCTCACCACCTTTAAGAACAGCTGCTCTGGGTTTCCTCCGGGTGCTGTTACCCCTCTGCTTTGCAGAGCAGGCATCCCGCAGCTCCCCGAGCTTGTCACTGCCATTCTCAGTGGGGCTGAGCGTGGGGCAGAGCAGTGACCACCCCCAGAGCCCCCCAGAGTGTCCTGGCTTCTGCAGGAGGACACAAGCCCCCAGAGAGCCCCTGCCACAGCTGAACCCTGCAGTGCCCCGTGACCTGCTCTCTTCACCTCAGCCCTGGCTGCTGTGCCACGGTGGCAGGAGTCAGGAGAGAGGACAAGGGACAGTCTGCACAACCCTGCCCTGGCCTGTTCTTTCCAGGTCCATTGAGCTTCCAGGGGTGATATGACCATTCCCACAGCATCACCACTGCCCGAGTATCTCCTGCCAAAATCCTTCATCATTTGGTTTAGGGCCACTGTGTTCAAGGACCCCTTCTGTGAGGGCAGTGCCTACCCTGAGACCCAACGATCTGTCACACACCTGTGGCTGATGGGAAGATGCAGCCACCGTGTCTTGGAGACCAGGGCGGGCTGTCCAGGCTTGGGGACACCTCTGGATGGGGTGGCTGCGTGTTTTGGCCATGTAGTGTTTTTTTAATCACAAAGCAAGAAGGTGGCTGCAAGCTGAGACAATGAGAAATTGTCCCGCTTTACATGGAGAGCCTTTGAATTCCAGCATGGAAAGTCTTTGAATTCCAATGCCCCAAAGCCCAGACAGTGACTAATAGGCTCTTCAACAGGTGCTAACTTGAATTTACCTTGGGAAAAATACGTGCAGTGGAAGGCAATTAATCAGATAATCCAACATTTGACTAAATCCATTTCTTGAACTCTTTGATCTCTTCAATTAGCTGCTACCAGGCTACCTTGGAAAAATACCTTCAAACATTACAAGGGTGGGTGAAAACCATGAATTAGCACCCCCAGTGCTCAGAGCTGGGCCGGGAAGGGGGGCAGCAGATCAGACACAGCCTGGCCTGGCTGAGGGAGATGGGGAGATTGCTGCTGCTGAAGGCTCTCCCTCTTCACCCACAGCAGGGATGAGCTGTTTTCCTGCCACCAGACTTGGACACAAAGGTGGCATCGAGTTGGCTGTGCTCTGGAAACCAGCCCGGCCTGGACGGGCAGGGACAGCTGATGGGTGACAACCTCCCGTCCTCGCTGCAGGGCGCTGACCCCGACAGCCTGGGGGGCTGTGGCAGTGGAGGAGGTTAAACCAAAATCCAAGCCAGATTCCCCTGGTGGTAAAGCTTTTCCATCACGCTTGGTTGACTGTATTGAAAGCCAGCTCTGCATATCCCCAGGCCAACCCCCCTCAAACACAGGCAGAACAGGGAGACCACCCTATCCCCATTCCCAGGCAGTCCTCATTTAGCCACTCCATCCCCGGAGACTCTGCTGAAAGCAACCCTTCAGCCCCATGGAGGGGATGTTTCTGTGCAAACACAGCCTCTAAGAAAGCCTGGGTAAATGCCTCTTTATTTTGCTCACAGCAGGTAGCGCAATTTGTCTCTAATGAGCACTAACACGCTCTCTGCTATCACTCAGAGCAATTATTCTGGACTCACTGGTCGCACGCAGAGCTCGGATATCCAGCTGACAGCCTGTGCCAAGCACCGTGTGCCTCAGTGGCAGTTCTGGGTGGACGCTGTGACCAGGTCACCCTGCAGGAAGAGTCAGCGGCTCAGTCTGACACAGGCACGGGGGCATTGTCTCTCCCCAGGTGAGCAGGTTCCACCTTCTTGGAGCACCAGTGACAGGGTTCGGCTGCTCCAGCTGCAGCCGTGGGTGGGCACAGGAGCTCAGCTCCTGGCAGATCTGCCTGCAGCAGCACAGACGCTCCTGACTTCCCAGCACAGTGATGGATCTACAGGATCCCAAAGGTCTGCCTGAGCCAGGCAGTTCTTTGGTGCCAGGAGCAGTGACGGCCCAAGGTCACCTCACAAATCTCTGCTGTTCTCACAACAACTGAAGCTGCACCAGAGGAGGTTCAGGTTGACCATCAGGAAGAATTTCTTCACAGAATGGCTGGTTGGGCACTGGAGGTGGTGGAGTCCCCGTCCCTGGAGGTGTTTAACGAAAGCCTGAGTGTGGCACTCGGTGCCATGGTCTGGGTGACAAGGTGGTGTTAGGGCACAGGCTGGACTCGATGATCTCAAAGGTCTTTTCCAAATTAGCTAATTCTGTGATTCTGTGAGCTCTGATTCAGTCTCCTGCTGCTGCCACGGACACAGCAGTGGGTGAAGTCGTGGGTAAGGTTTAGGGAACCCAAGGCCCAGTGTTTTCAGGGCAGCTTGGTGGAGCAGACCTGACAGCTGAAGTAGGAGAACCTCTCCTTGCTGGGGAAACCTTTGGGATCTGGATGCCTGTGTAATCCAGCCTGCCAGGGAGAAGGTACAGGCCCGGAGACTGCTGGTGCAAGCTTGGACAGTGCAGTTGCCATTTACCTTTTAAATATGTCAGAATTATATTCCCCAATTAAAAATAAAAAAAATCCCTCTCTGTGTCTCCCCAGAGGACAATTGGTATTAGACCTGTCACAGCTGCATCCCATGTGCAGCTCTTGAGGTGGGGACGGAGGAATCTCGGCCTGGAAGGATTGAGGCAGCTCCTGAGCTTCGTTTTGATCACTGCCATGTAACCCTCCAGAGTCCCTGAGCAGATGCAGCTCCTAAGGAGCTCTGAGGCAGCAGAGTGACACTAAATCATCTGAAACGCCCTGGGCCAGCCCTGAGTTGGTTTCTGACCTGATGCAGACTTGTGTCAAACAAGGAGAGGCAGCAAGACGAGCAGAGAAACCTTCCTGGCCGTGTTTGGGTGAAAGGGACACGCACTGCAGGTCCCCTGTGAGGTTTGTGCCCTGCCCTGCCCTCGGTCCTTGTCCCACAGCAGCCCTGTGGTCACTGCGGAGCCGAAGCTCTTTTGGCAGCAGCCGAGCTTGGTCGGCAGCCCTGAAGTTCAAATTAAAATAAATAAAAAAGTGCTTCCCAAAGCTGGAGGCAGAACAGAAGAGCTGCTACCTGGCATTTGGACAAGGAAAGAGGATGGGGAGCTGCATCGTATTCCCAGTGTGCTCCTGACTCACTCTGTGCCTGGGGTGAGTCACTTCCGAAGGTCTCTCCTTCCAACGTCCTCTCTGCTCTGCAGGGAATGGAAATGCTCCTGAAAGCTCTTCCAAGCCCCATTCATTATTAAATGCCTTTAAGTGTGTGACTGCCGGGGAAGAAACACCTTGTGGGCAGAAAACACTCCCAGGTTTGAGGGGAGCCTCAACTCTCACAGAAGGACTGGCTGAGCTGTAGGTTCTGACTGTGAAAATAGCTGAGAGAAAGGTGGATTCCTGTTCAGAGAATTCCTGTGGCAATAAGGCAGTGTTGGCAGCCATCCAGCATTTATTGAATGGGACACATCCCCCATTCCGTGTCTCCTTGACAGTTTGTTCCATGGCACTGGATCTGGCCTCAGCTTTCAGCAGCTGCTCCTTCTGAGCCCAGATTAAGGAGCTGTTTAATATCCTACACTTTTCACCCCCTAAAAGTGCTTATATGCAGTGACCTTGCCACCTCAGCATCTCGCTTTGAATTAAAATGCTGAGCTTTGTAAAAACCTCACTGGAAAGCTTTTCCCCAACTCAGTTTTGAGCTGGAATGCTTTTCCACTCGGACGTCCACGTCCACCCCAGCAGCCCTGCTTTGGTTCCTGCAGGTCTGAGAGAGCTGGTGGCATTAGGACACCTCCTCTTCAAAGGACCCAGCCCACCCCCGACTCAGAATTTCTCTCTTTTGTTGCTCTTTGTATCCCAAACTCTTTGAAACTTTTAGCGGTGACAATTTCACCCTTATTTCTGGAGTGCTGAGCTCAAAGTGTGTGTGGCCTTGCGCTGAGTTCTGCCAAACACCACTTGAGGTGGCACTTCAGAGGGTGAAACCCCTCTCTGAGCTCCTCCAGTTCCTCTCTGCTGCAGCCCCTTGGCACCAGTTCCCTCAAGGATGTGCAGGGATAAAATTCTCCCTCAGATTATCCAGCAGCAAAAGATCCAGTGCTCTAGGAAAGGTGAAACTCATTGCACCTCCCCATCATCCTGCCAGTCCCGGTTGTAAGAACTTTAGAGAATTGATTTGAGTTTGTTTGACAAGATCTGCTTTTTTTAAACCCACGCTGACAGGTGTTAATTATCCTGTAGTCCTTAATTTCCTCATCATTTTCCGGCATCTTTCTGAGGCAACTGGGAGCAGTGCTAATCCTTAGGTTTGGGAAGCATTCCCGTGTGCTTTGCTGGGGCCCAGGAAGAGTGGGAGAGCTGCTGGGAAGAGGAGACAGATGGAGTGGCCACTCTCACTTCAGCAGCACCTTTGGGGCCTCCCAGCAGTTTTACTGGATTCTGCCTTTCAAGGAGAGGACACAACCCTGTTTTTTTCATGTGTGAGCATCCCAAGCCTTCCCAGATGGAGGAATTGCTGCTTTGCTAATGGAATGGCTCTGTGCCAGCACTGGTGTGATGAGGTGACACCAGGCCCCTGCTGTAGCACTGACCTGTGACCGAGGAAAATGGACGAAAATCCAGCTTTGTTGTTCCTCAGGTGACTCCACACCCATCCTGTCATTCCCACCCTCTAGATAAGTGTCCATCAGCTGGTCCTGTTCTCTGTTGCCTCTGGGCCCCCAGTGAGGTCCCTGTGGAGTCACAGGGCCCTGCTCAGCCTGTCCCTCTGGCCAGGTCTGCCCTGTGCCCCACTGCCCAGGGAGGGCACCTGGGATCTCCCTCAGACAGCGGGGATCACAGAATCCCAGAATGAACCAGGTTGGACAGGACCTTTGAGATCATCAAGTCCAACCCATGACCTGACACCTCATCATCAACTAAACCCCGGCTCTGGCTCAGCCTGGGGAGATCCCACTGCCTCACCCAGGGCACTGGTGGTGACAGAGCTGCACTGGTGCTGGCCAGGGGCTCCTCCTGTCCTGGGACAGCCACCAAAGTGTCCCTCCGGTCACACTTGGGACATCCTACCCTCATCAGGGCTGGTGCCAGGCTGCCCAGGCCACCAGAGCCACTTGTGGCCACCACCAGAGAAGCTGAAGAGGTCACTCAGTGAGGCCGGTGAAGGTGGCTTGAGGGAAGGCTGCTCAGCAAAGTGAGCTCTGCACCCAAGCGCTGACAGCAGTTACCACAGGAGCTGGGAACAGTGGGATTTACTGCCTTTTGAGGTAAGAACTGGTCCCAGCTCCATCTCTGTCACCACTTGCTCTCAACACCACAAATCCTGACGTTCTCCCCAATGCATTTTATGGGAAGGGGAGAAATTAGCTAATTCCCCATTGCTCCATCCCCACTTACTAGTGCTACACAGAATTGGGTAATTATGAATAGAACTGCCAGGCAAAACGAAACTTCTCCCTTAGAAATGCATTTTAATTAACTCTGCTGGGTTCACGTGCTGATTGTGCCTTACTGACTGAGCTGTGCTCACACAGGACACCGCAAGCTTGGCCAAAGGGCTACAAAAGGGCCTTGTCTTCCCTCTGGACTCACCTTGGAAGATGATTATGGGGTGTTGCTGCTCAAAGCTTGTTTGATCTACTAAAGTTTGATCTACTGAAGTTTGATCTACTAAAGCTGAGCAGCAAAGTAACAGAAAGATACAAAATCATTGAATTACAGACTGGGTTGGGTTCGAGGGGACATGAAAAATCACCCAGTGCCACCCCTGCCATGGGAGGGAGACCTCCCACTGTCCCAGGCTGCTCCAAGCCCCGGCCAGCCTGGCCTTGGACACTTCCAGGGATCCAGGGGCAGCCACAGCTGCTCTGGGCACCCTGTGCCGGGGCCTCTCCACCCTCACAGGGAAGGATTTCTTCCCAATATCCCATCTACACCTGCTCTCTCTCTGTGAAGCCATTCCCCGTTGTCCTGTCACTCCATCGCTTGTAAACAGTCTCTGTTCATCCTTCTTCTTGGCTCCACTCAGGCACTGAAAGGCCCCAGTCAGGTCATCCTGAAGCCTCTTCTTTTTCCAGGCTGGGCAATCCCAACGTGCCAAAGACTGAAAACAGAGCTCGGGGCTTGGCGAGTGAGTGGTGGAGAGATGGCAACCTCTGCCCCACACAGGGCAGCAATGGCAAGGATCCCTGGGGCACCAGCAGCGCTCCTCTGGAGCTCAGTGCCAGAGCTCCAGGTGGCAGAGCAGGGACAGGGGCAGAGATTGGGCACCACTGCCTGAGGAGGGCTTCTCTCACTGCCCTGCAGCCCAAGGATGGGCTGGCACCGGCACCAGGCTGGGAGAGGAGCATTCCCTGCCCTCCCTGCACCCCAGTGCTGGGCTCTGCAAGGGCACCGAGGCCTCCACAGCCCTGCCCAACACCCAGCCCTCACAGTTCTTAATGTGAGCAAATTTGCATGATGCTGAAGGCAAATGAATATGAAAATGGAATTATGAGAGTTTACATTTCCTTCACAAAAGGCTGTCCTAGCTGGACAGAGTGGCAAGGAAGCCCAGATTCAGAGCTGNTTTCACAAAAGGCAAGGGTAAAAACCCCACCAGGTTTCCCAGCTGGACAGAATGTCAAGGAAGCCCAGATTCAGAGCTGGAAGAAATGAAAAGGCAGTTTGACCCCTCTGGGGTGGCAGTGGGGGCTGCTCAGTCAGACCCACCCTGACCTCCTTGGCACTTTCACATCCTGGAAGGGTGATGGGGAAACTCCTGTGTGTGGTGCACTGCCAAGGGCAAAAGCAAAGCCCCTGCGGAAGCCTCACCTCTGTGGGACGTTCCACGAGTTCCAGCTTTGCAATTCAAGACTTTCTAGATGGAGACAATATCATGGATTATGGAGGCAAACTTAAAGAAGGGCAGCTTTAAAATAAAATCTTCTAGGCTTGCGAGACAAAATTTTACAGCAAATGTTAATGTCTCTCTGCTCCCCCTGCTTTTTGCTGGCAAGATGATGAAATGCAGTAAATAAATACATAAAAATAATGAGTCTTCCAGACCTTGCAGCATTCATTTTAATAGATGCTATTTAACTACACACAGAATCACAGATATCTACCTTTCAAAAGCTGGTTACAAAGATTGGGAAGGCTGCCAAGAAAATGGCTTTTATTTCCCCCCAATAGATATCAAAAAGAAACAATTTATATGTTGAAATTGCCTTTATTTTTTAATCCATAAATAGTTGTTACTGACAAAAGTGGAAAAATCCTTAAGACTCTAAATTTTACTAAACTGATAATATTTTTGTTTACAGTACATACAGAATGTGCTTTTACAGGTAAGTATAACAACAAGAATAATACAGAGAAAAACAGTCAAATACTGCTCATCTTGAAGCTTGTTTAATGGTTAACCAAGAGTCTGTGCAAAGTTACAGATACAAATGTACTTCCTCTTCAGTACTACTGTATAATAAACATGGAATCCATAAACTGGGCTAAAGCACAAAAATATCCACTTAACCCCTCTTAGGAAATATTGTCCCCCAAACTAAAAATATTACAGTAAGAAGTGTCTTTCTCAGAGCCAAGAAATTCTTGCTACAAAAATGTCTCAGGGGTTTGCAGGCAGGTGGGCAGGCGGGCGGGAGCGGTGGCGGAGGAGAGGGTCAGGGGGAGCGGCTCCTCCCGGCAGCGGGGTGGGATGGAGACCTCCCGGGATGGAGAGCTCCTGGGGTGGAGAGAAACCTCCTGGGATGGAGAGAGGCCTCCCAAAATGGAGAGAGACCTCCCAGAATGGAGAGAGACCTCCTAAAATGGAGAGAGACCTCCCAGAATGGAGAGAGATCTCCCAGGATGGAGAGAGACCTCCTAAAATGGAGAGAGACCTCCCAGGATGGAGAGAGACCTCCCAGAATGGAGAGAGACCTCCTAAAATGGAGAGAGACCTCCCAGGATGGAGAGAGACCTCTTGGCATGGAGAGAGACCTCCCAGAAGGGAGAGAGACCTCCCAGGAGGGAGAG
>VWPU01003742.1:86909-102924 GCA_013398955.1 Callaeas wilsoni
AAAATGGAGAGAGACCTCCCAGGATGGAGAGAGACCTCTTGGCATGGAGAGAGACCTCCCAGAATGGAGAGAGACCTCCCAGGATGGAGATCTCCTGGTATGGAGACCTCCTGGGATGAGAGAGGCCTCCTGGGATGGAGAGAGACCTCCCGAGCTGGAGACTTCCTGGCATGGAGACCTCCCAGACATCGTGTGGCCACGGTGGAGACCCGGGGGGCTGGGAGCAGAGATCTCTTTCAGATTTACACCGACGCGCTCGGACAGCCCCGTCCAACACCCTGGGTGAAGCACGGCTGGCTTTTCCCAGCTGGGATTTCAGCTCGGGGTGGGCACCTCTCACAGCTGAGAGAGCTGGGAACGATCCCTTCTCCCGCCTGCCTGTGGACACACAGC
Organism: Callaeas wilsoni; assembly: GCA_013398955.1. NCBI lineage: Eukaryota > Metazoa > Chordata > Aves > Passeriformes > Callaeidae > Callaeas > Callaeas wilsoni. Next base: position 87,303 of record VWPU01003742.1, read on the forward strand.
ACAGAAGGGGCTGTTCCCCAAGGAGCAGCCCCAGCACGGGCTTATTGCTAACAACACTCACTAGGAAAATATTTAAGCCCCTTTCTCACACATTTCCCTCCTTTCACTCAGCTGAAATAACACCTGAACACGAAATCTGTTCGTGCTAAAGGTGTTTCAGCAGAGCCACTCCTTCCAGATTAAGCACTAAATCTGAAACTAAACTAAGACAAGCTATTTCTCCATGAGCTGAAGATGGCAAATTGATCACAAATAGAACACATATTTCAAACACAATTGAAGCTACCCTTTTTCATGGCAATTTTGTTTGTGGTGGTGGAAGAAGATGAGGATGTCTTCCCAGCTACCAGGAACTAAACATCTCTTACAAAAACCTGATGCCAAGCTCCTGCAGATTCCTGGTGGAAATGCTTCTGATAGAACAGAAATGTGCACGCGGTAAGCTCAGGTTCCTGGGAGCAGCTTTGCAGCCAGCCAGGCTCAGCAGGCAGAAATTAAATCCAGGCCAGGGAAGGAGGGCTTACTCCCAGACAACTGTCTCTGTTTCTTCCCACCCACCCCCATCCCCAAGTAACAGATCACCGTTTATAAAAGGAACATTAAAACATTGAAAAATATTTCTTTTTTTTTTTTCCTTAAAACACGATTCACTGGCATTAGAAGGCTTTTTATGACAAAGTTTCTGTTCCGTGTGGTGCTGCGTGTGGTTCATTAAAAACAGTTTTCCACGTTTCGAAGAATGATTCAACACAGTTTGGAGGAAGCTTCGATTGGTACAGGGTCAGCCGGAACGCACTGATTGCATTTGGCAGTATGTATGTATATATATATTTCTATCTATATACACATACACAACCAGAGACTTGTATAAAACCCAGTGCAGCCACCCAGGACGTGTTGCTGCTCAGGGAATGCAAATAATTATCAGCTTGTAAGAAATACTATAAACTTTTCTACATCCCCCTGCCCCAGTCCCTGCACGTGCACTCTGGGAACTGGACACTCCCCAGGTGCGTGTTTGCACCTGTGGGTGGAGAAAAAGACAGATCAATTCTTCAGAGTATATGAGATTAATCAAGGCAGGTTCTATTTTGCTGTACAGAGGAATGCGGCTGCTTTCCGCTTTTCTCCTGAGCGCGGGACGTTGTGGTGACTCAGACACGAGGAGAAGGAAGCAGGAAGGCCACGGAGCAGGGAACAGCATCCCTTAGAGCTGCTGCCTGCCAGGACCCTGACCAGGAGGAGAGCAGCGGGAATCTGGGCAACCCCAGCCGTCACTCCCGTTCTGGGCAGACACTGGACTGTGGCACATCACACACGACGTGTCGGGACAATGGCAAACAAGGTTAACAAAAACACTTTGCTGCTCTGCAGTTTCTGCTGTGAGAGGCTCTCAAAGCCCTTCACAGACGGTACTGTCTGAGCCCTCCACAGAATTGGAAATTCCCATTATCGTCACATGAGGACCATGGGGAACGGAAGTGCTGGGGACCAGGCTGTGGGTCATGATACTCGGTCCCAGACCAAGTATTCCTTCAGTGACAAACTCTCAGAAGGAGGAAAAAGGGAAAAAAATGACCTAAGGACACCTGTGTGTGCTGAAACACCACTGCCCCATCTACCAACCCATTCCAGCACACGGAGCGAGCTGTGGGAACACATGGTGCCCAGGTGGTATCCAGGGCACGGTTCCTTCCCAAGGAAATTTGCTGAAAATTTTCTGTAGTGGTGGCAGAGTCCCTGAAGAGATTTGGCCTAAAAAGGCTCCTTGTGGGACACATCTGCTTGAAACAGTTGAGTGGGTGGAAAAAAGGCAAGGAAATGAGGCTAAGATTTCTCTGGAGGACTCTTGCCCAGGTAGGACACGTCAGCAGAGGGCCTGTGATATTTTTTAGCCAGAACAGGAGAAGACAGAGGTCAAATGGCTCGGGCACAGCTCAGCATCAGCACGGGCTACTTGAACAAAAAAATTTCCAAATTTGCATCTGGTCCAGCAACTTCTTAGTTCACAAACAGAACATTTAGATGAGGACTAGAGCTTGAGACACACACCTATGGACATGGATAGAGGAGTGTTCACCTACCCATGGCCTCCCACCATCACCTCTTCTCCAACTCTGCCACCACAGCTCCTGGAGACTCTGCAGTGGACTCTGCTCTTCCACAGTTCAGATCTCCCTGGCTTTGCTTGGGACAGGAGAGAGTGGAAGAGCCCCAGAACCTCAGCTGGGGCTGCCTCCCATTTAGCCGTGAGAGTTTCTCTTCTCTTCACGAGAGTCACGCACTTCGGCCTGTGGGAAGGTCAGCAGGGGCGGTGTTTTCACAGGGATTGTCTTCTGGGAGGAAATATCCAGGGACTGAGCTGAGGAGCTTGGAGGTAGTCAGGGGAGAGTAGTGTCCATGAAGGGAGGGAGCAGGAGATGAGGTGTGAGCCTGTTCTCTCATCCCTCCCGTGCCATGAACTGCCACCCTGATCCATAGACAGTTCTGGTTGTTGCCCAGAGTGATTTTGCCCAAGGCTGCAGGATCTGACCCCAGAGACTGTTATTTATTTATTCCTTCCCAGCTCAGTTTCCGTCAAACAAAGCCCCAGTAACCTCTCACTGATGGAGTCCTTCTCAACACAGTCTCCATCAGACAGGGCAGGATAAAGCTCTGGAAAACAGAATCAGCTCCAGGACAGTCTGGGACAGAGAAAGGCCACCTGCACACCCCACTGAGGCCCACCTGTAAATCCCACTGGGGTAAGGACATGTTCTCCTCCCACCTACCCTGCACCGGGAAAACCTGGTGCTGCACCAAAGCCTCCACAGGAGACTCACGCTCATGCCCTACAATCATTGTTTGCTACAGGACTTGACACGCTGGGCTGGGAATGTCATTAAGGCCAGGAGGTGGGAGGTATTTGAAGGGAGGGAGGAGGGCAGAGCAAAGCTCAGTGAAGCCTAATGGAGAGCCATGTAGGAAGAGAGTCGGTGTGGGCACGTGGGGCACGAAGAGAAGAGCACAGGGGGTGTGCTCACAGCCTGAAGTCAGTCGTCATCTCACCCGGAGGAGAGAGAGTGCCTGCCCGGATCCATCGGGTGTGTGCGTGGGCTGGGGCCTCGAGGGCACGCCAGGGACGGTGTCCAGCACCCACAGCTACACCATCAGGTCTGGCTGGCCTTCAAACCCTCTGAGACCCTTTCCTGGCCGCAGGAGTATGTTCCAGTGGGAGTCGGTTCTACAGAATTTGGTAGGAACACAAATCAAAGGGGGGAAAGAAAAAAAAAAAGAAAAGAAAAACCAAACCTAAATCCAACAAAAAAACAAAGCAAAGCCCAATCTGTCTGGAAAGCCAAAGGTAAAACCCTCACAAATTCTGGACCCACGAGTCTATGTTTTAAAGATTTTACAAATGTACAGTATCTAATTAGCGTTATATCAGATATACAACATGCCCATTAATTATAATTATGCTGGATATATAATTTATATGCATGAAATGTAACTGTCTTCATGGTTAGGATTGGGACTCCGTGGAATTGGAATTTGGAAGGTTTTCTTGGGAGGCCATCGCAGGAAGAGAAAACCACAGAAAGTTACCGACCTGCTTTTCGGTAAACAGACACCCTCAGCTTTGTGCCTCTGCTAAGGGCTGGAATAAGATTTGCTACACATGGAGTTCTAGGCCATAAATGGGAGGAGAAAACGTTCAGAAACAAGGGAACTGGGCCATGGAAAATGCTATCAGGAAAAGAAACTTCTGGGGAGAAATCCAGGCTCGGTGAGAGGCGTGGCAGCCTTGCCTCGCGGGGGTCTCGGTGGGGTCGGGACCTCCCCCAGCACAGGTCAGCAGTGTGGAGCTGAACGGGTTCTGGTGCTTTAGGTTCAGCAGTGGCAAGAAGCTGGAGGAAGAGAAACCCTCTTCCTCCTTCCTATTTACATGTTGGAGACACCAAGATACTAGAATGAGTGGAGAAAAGGGTCTAACAAGCATTTCAGCATATTTGTGCTTATTGAACACATCAACCCCACTACTTCCTACACTGAGAGAGCAGGCGATTTGTAGGCACTAGTATGTTTTTATCTTATGAGTATATTTAGTATAAACTAAAACTTGATTTCTCAGCCAGGCTATTCTTGTCCCTAGATCTGCCAGTCCCGTAGGAAAGTCTGCCCTTGAACTTGCTCCAAGGGTGACAAAGAACAGATGTGTGGGTGCTGACGGGTGTCGAGCAGCCTGGGGGTGACCCCAGCAGCCAGAACTTCCCTACTTGCTACAGAAAGGCCAAACATGAGGACCAAGAACGAGGCCCCGTCCTGCCAGGATGGGGGGGGCTGCATTTCCTCCTCCCTGTCTCAGGCTGCTTCTCCTTGGAGCAACTGAAAAGTCCTGAATTCATGGAAACTATGGGATAATGCAGGTGAGCCCTTGGAAGGAGCCATCGATTACTATGGCTTTCTTTGACAGAAACTGATGCACATCGGGAAATTTCCTCTGTTATCCCTCACTAGTGTCTGACTGCTGCTTCAGTTCTTCCTGTGTCGCTGATGAAAGGGTGGCTTTAAAAACAACGTGGGTGGGACTGTCAGAGAAGTCTTTGCAGACACTGAGTTAGTAGAGGTTATCTTGGCCTATAAGGCCACTGCAGAACGGGGCGCTGTGGCCACCCCAGTCCTTAAGGAGTATCTACAATGCACTGGGTCGTGTCAAACAGTCACCTCTGTTTTGCTGGCGGTGCGGTAGTGGTGGTGGTGGCCGGGGATGTAATGCAGCTGTTCCACCGTGTTGTGCCGGCGCGAGGCGAACGCTTGGCGCTTGGCCGAGGTCGGGTTCATACCCAAGGTATTGTACAAGTTATTTGAGGCACTGGGATGGGAGTGCATTTTTGACATCCTGTAGCGATCCAAGACCGGTGTTGACACAAAGACATCTGTGTGTGACAATGCCCTCGACATGGACTGCTCGGGGTACCCCGACCGCTCCGGGGACAGCAGCGGGTCCTGGGAGTGCAGGCGCTCTGCCGACAGGAGCTGCTCGTCTGAGAGGATGCGTTCATAGGACATGCTGAACTCCTCGGGCATGATCCTCTCAGGGGACAGCACCCTGTCCTGGGACATGGCCCTAATGGGACGGCGGGGCCTGTCCCGGTGGTTGCTCTGCTGAGACATCTTGATGACGTTGATGGGCAGCGTGCCCCGGGCTGCCAGGTCGGGCAGGTGTCTCCTCCTCATGTAGTACTCGTCAGCCTCTTTGTCAGCTGTGGGAAAGGAAAGGGACAAGGGTTAGAAATGCCAGAGCGCTGTGCCAGGGGTGCAAAGGGGCTGTGCACAGCACACAGCCCTGGAGCTGCCTCCTGGTGACACCTGAGGGACCTGGACACGCTGTCAGAGGGACAGCCCTGCGTGGGTGGCGTCACCAAGGGCTTGTGGCAGACAGAGGGGCGTGAAGTGCACGGGGACACTGTAATTCCCTGGGCAGTGCACCCCACCCTCGTGCACAACGGGACAGCACACCCTGTGTGCTGTGGAGGCCAGGCCGTGGCACCACGATTTACGTGAAAGGTGAGTTATGGAGAAATTCCCAAACGTCACCTTCAGGGGAAAGAACAGAGCAGGTGGCACGAGCAGGCCAGGTCCCCGTTTGAGGACATGCAAGTGTCACTTCTGGCCTCAGACATGGATATTCCCTGGAGCCCAGGAGTGACATCATCACATTTTAATTACCGCATTTATATATTTGTAAATGTGCTCGCAAAACGGGTTTGGTGGTCATGGGATGGTCTCTGGGACACTGAATCATCTGCCTAAGGTTTCATTTTCCATTTTTTCAATCAACCTTGGTTGATATAATAGAATTTATCCCATGGAACATTTCTTGCTCAGTTTGCTGCTCCTGCATCTTAAATGATGTCTCTGTTGCTCTGAAATGCAGCACACATCCCCCTCCCACACTCACCCTCCTATTTTTTGGCTTTGAGAGAAACCTGCAGTGTCAGAGAGGATGTTGACTACTGCAGCTGTGTCGTGATAGATCACTGGCATCCTACAGCAGCTGCAATGACCTGGTTCAACCACCTTGTGGCTTGAAGAAGCAGCTCCACAATGGTGTCAGATTTTTTAAAAAAGCAACAACAGAAACACAAAACCTTTCTGGTTAATCCATTCGATGTTCTTATGCTGCGAACTGGGGTACTGAGATCACTTACCTGGAAGGAGGCTTGGCAGTCCTTGGGCATCCTGAGGTGCCCCGATGTGCCTGTGGCTGCAGAGCTGCAAAGCCCAGAACACCCATCCCTCCCCAAAATCCCACTGTCACAAGTGGGAGAGCACAGCTCTGGCCTCTGTGCATCCAGGGATGGAATGTTCCACACTGATCATCTCTGTGAGCCTTCTCCCTCATTTCTCTGTCTGAGATGTTCTCCTGCTGTGACCAAAAGCATTCCCCTTCTTTTCTGGCTCCTCAGTGGCTTCAGAACACCTCAGAGTGAGACCCATCCCAGCTCTGGCCTCCGTGCATCAAGGGATGGAATGTTCCACACTGATCATCCCTGTGAGCCTTCTCCCTCATTTCTCTGCCTGAGATGAACTCCTGCTGTGACCAAAAACATTCCCCTTCCTTTCTGGCTCGTCAGTGGCTTCAGAGCACCTCAGAGTGAGACCCATCCCAAACAATGAGCATGAGCCCTCCTCTCCTTGGAGAAGACAGCAGGAAGGGATTCCTCAGCCAAGATAAAGGAAATTTCTCCACCTTACAGAAGAAATGAGGCTTGTTGCAAAGTAACCTCATAGGAAGAGCTTGGCACGGAGCCGCAGAGCTGGGAACACACACAGGACCCAGCAGGGCCTTACCCTACTAGGCCTGAGCCAAGTGCTGATGGACAAAGACATCCTCTCCTACACATCCTTAGCCAGCTCCTGGGACCTGACGCAAAATTCCTTGGGAAAGCCATTTGCTTATAAGACAAATATGATGAAGATATGCGATAACGAAGAGGAGCCTTGTGTATTTTCTCAGCTCCAGCAGTTCAGTCTGTGGCAGGTGATGTAAGATGTGTAAATATCAGATGGTGGAAGAGGAAAACTTCCCATGCATGGAGGCTCTGAGGATGTTAGAGCAACAAAAAGAGCAAAGCCCTGCTGCAGGACAGTTGGGTCCATCATGAGGCATGTGAGGTGGGTGCTGTCTCTTCCTGTAGGCCTTCAACAGGCCTTGTAGTTAAATATGGGTGGAAATTCCCTCTTTCTTCTGGCATAGCCATCAACCTGTAAGTCTTATGCACTACACTGGCTGAGACTTGAAGACAACTGCTTGTCTCATGAGCCAGAGCTCAGTGGTGGGTGCAGACAACACCCCAGAGCTTTGTTCCCCAGACACCGGTTCAGCCACCTGTGCTGGGCCACGTCCCTCACTTACGGCCTCGTCCCCTCTCCCACACCTTCCCTTCACTGCTGCCAGGGCGCTGTGCTCAGCCCAGACCCGTGGGGAGGTGGGCTTGATTCCCTGTCTCACATCCAGAAGTGGGAGCTGAGAACATCTGTGCCGTGGCCTGTTGGCACTGCCGCTGCTGCCAGCGCCTTCCTCACAGCCCACGCACCCCCAAGGCGTGAGGTCACCCACAGCTCCCCCGTGCTCGCTTCCTGCTCCCGGGATTTGCTCTCCAGAGCACACATTGCGGGAATGAGTCTTCATTTTCTGCAATCCAACACTTCTTGGAAGGATGTCTCACTGCAAATGTCAGGCAGCAGCTCTCCTGGCCTCGAGCTCTCGCGTCTTTAAAATCACCTTCTAGGAAGCCTGAGGGCGGGGGAAATTCCATATGGCCCCAGGAGCTGTAGGCATTTTTATTCTGTGTTGTGGCCATAGACAGAAATGCCACGCTCGGCGTGCACAGGCTCAGCAACGATGCTGGAGGCTGGCTGCAGAATGGGAATGAAGCAATTAGCGCTCTGGCACTTGGCCTCTGCTCTGGATGAGAGGAGTTCCACTGGATTTGCCCAAGTGACTCTAAGTAGATGTAATTAAAGCACAGAACATCCCAAATGGAGATGTGCTTGGATGCTCACACCTGGCTCTGGTAATTGCCAGCAGGAGCCAAACCAGCTTATGTGAGGTTTACAGCTCTGAGGCTGCTAGAGAGGTGGCACAATCAGCTGACTGAAAGTGGTTTGAAGTTGTTCCTTGCTAATTTCGATTAAAAATGCAGCATGCTATACCCTTTAAAGCGTTTTGTCCATCAGGAGCATTAACAATGCCTTCTCCTTCCCTCTCCCACCCTGTGACCCTCGTACAGGTCTGCGCAGCCTTTGGCTGGACGTGACTAACTAAACCTTTCAGGGAGCTGATTTAATTTCAAAGGCTCTTCTAAGCTCACTCAAGCCGTGCCCCCCCGTCATGCTGAGGGACACACATGGGAGGAACATCTCCAGGTGTGCAAAAACTTCTCACCTCCATCTCAAAGGAGTCAGAAGAGCCGGAAGAGCCGTGTGCCACACCCAGCAAGCTGCTCCAGGCAGCACCAGACAGACATTTTCCAGGCTGTTGGCTCTGAGCGGGGTGTCAGCCTGAGCCAGGGATGGGGAACGAAGCCTGACAGGAATGTGCAGCATCACACACGTGCCTTGTGCCAAGGGAGAGCTCAGCATGGCGCTGGAAGAGCAGAATTCCTGCAGCCAGGAACAGGAATCGGAACAAATCCAGCTCCAGGTCTGGGCGAGTGGAGCTCCAGGAGCTTCACCCGCTGGATGGAGGTGGGAAATGTGGAGGTCTGGTTCACAGCTGGCCAAAACCAAAATTTCTCCGGGAAGGGAAATCTCAGAATCAAAGAACGGCTTGGGTTGGAAGGAATCTTAAAGATGATCCAGATCCACCCCCCTGCCGTGGGCAGGGACACTTTCCAGGCCGATTCATGGCACCCTCATGCCAACAGCACAGCCGCTGGCACAGCTGGGATCTGGGAGCCCTGCCCCTCGTCTTGTCATTGATGCTCACATGAGAATGGACATTCACAATTTTCACCAGAATTAAACTCCAATCCAGTATGGTTCTCCATCAAGGATGTGCTTAAAAATTTTTAAAAAGTGTCCTAGGAGGATTCCAAAAACCAGAAATTGTGAGCAAACAAAAAGCAGTCACTGGTGTTCTGCTTGACAGGAATTTTTCTATTTCTGAATCAGACCCATACTTCTGGGTCTTTCCTTGTGTTTTTCAGACCTTTGGAACTGGAATTAGTGGAAATTATGCTTTCTGCACACTTTCTGGGCTTTTTTCATTGGTTTTGGTCAGGATTTTTCTGCCCTTTCTTCTCTCCTTTGGCAGTTTCCAGAACATTGACCGGGGCTGGTCTCACCAAGCTTCAGGAATGTTGGAGTGCTTCAACTGCCTTGGCTTCAGGCTAAGCTGACTCGCCCTCAGACAGCTTTTGTTGGTGTTTTTTGTTGGTTTGGTTTTTTTTTCCCCATTTGGAGGGAGATCTCCAAATAAGTGCTCTTACACCTTCCACCTCAACCTAAGATGCCAGAGCAGAAAGGCAGAGCAGAGCTCCTCTGGCACTGGAATTGCAGAAACGAGGCGCTTTTGTGGCGCTCTGGGGAGAGAAGGTGGAGCAGAACAGCCACGGACAGTTTTTCTTGCTGTTGTATTCTGCTGTGGTGAGAAAAGGTGCACGTGTGTGTGCATGTGAGGCCATCACAACAATTCCTCTGCTTTTCCTAAAGGTAATTTTCCCAGCTTTCTTTCTCTGCAGCTCCAGCAGGTTTCCTCTCTGGGCTTGTCTCTCCTTGTTTTAATTGCCTTTAACATTTCCAAGCTGCCCAGTCGTTTGTGGTGGTTCTCCAGCCAGCACCAAGTGGTTTAATATGCCTGGAAACAGGAGCTTCCTTCCTGACTGACCTTTCTCACTTGGCTGGAAAGAGCAATTCCCTGGAGCACTGGGCAGGACAGAATGAATCCGGCTGCTCTTGCTCAGCCACGTTCCCACACCCTCCCATCACTGCTCTTCCCACCTGCCGGGGCTCAGGGGGTGCCCAGCCCCTCAGAGACCCTCCCGATACACAGGTGACAGCCCAGGTGGGCTCCTGCTGTCTGTGCCCTGAAGGAAGAGCCAGGGAGATAAGGAGCCCTGGTCTCTCACGATCTGTCTCTGCTAACTGGAGGAAAATGAGTAACTTCTCCCTGCCTGGCAAAGCCCAAAGAAACCCAGACAAGCACCTGAAACAGAGATTTTAAAAATATCCAGTGCTTTTTCTCTCTTTTAAACAGAAATATTTGTTAATGACCTCTGCATAACTTTTTTTATTTTTTTTTTTCTAACCATGACAGGGAGTACATTGGAAAGAAATAATTTTAAATAAGAAAAATGAATGTCCAATAAGTAATTTTCAAACTCTAACTTTTAGATATCGCACTTTTTATTTTTTTTGTGTTGCCTTTAGCTCCTTCATATGGAATAAGAAAATGATCTTGCTGGCATTTTGCAAGGGGAGGTTTAGGGAGCTGGGTGCCTCTTTTCCTTTGGCTCTGGAGTAGAGCAGCTGCAAGAAAGTGATTCAGTGATTCTGGAGGTGCTGAGTGTATTCAGTCTCAGTGGGAGCAGGGAGGGCTTGGCACTTCCAGAGCTGAAACCATTTGGCTACTCAAAAATACAGAGTCGGGCATTTGGGCTGGCATTTGCCAAGTGCTGTGCAAGAGGCTGGGTCGGGGTCTTGCAGAGATCACTGGAGCCTGTCTAGACCTGCCCTGGATGGGTCGAGAGGTGGGATTTGCCCCGCAGCGAGCAGGGATCCCCTGCTGGGGTGGATATTTAAAGGGTTGACTGAACCAGCTCAGTGTCCTCGGGTTCCTGGTGACCGCCAGGTATCCACTGAGTGGGACAGGGACTGCTCAGAGGGGCAGGGAAGGCTGCAGGAGCACTGACCGCACCCAGAACGTTTAATCCTGGCACCTTAACACAAACCTGGTTCTGTCATCTTAGACAGACATCTCGGAAATCGTAGGATGACACTGAATCCCAGACCGGTTTGGGTTGAGAGGGACCTTAAAGACCATCCTGTCTCACCCCTGCCATGGGCAGGGACACCTCCCACTCTCCCAGGGAGCTCCAACCTGGCCTTGGACACCTCCAGGGATCAGGGGCAGCCACAGCTGTGCCCTGTGCCAGGGTCTCCGGAGGGTGTGTTTTGTGTGCAGAGAAATTCTCATTTTGAGCACCTCAAAATGGGGATAATTTAAAGCAGAAATATTACAAGGCCCTGATTTCAAGGGGTTTCCAGTGTCAGTATCATCCAAGCTACTCATGAACACGGACTGTTCATCACTGGGATGCTGGGGGGGGGAAATTATTTTGGTTGGGAATGTGGAATCCAAGTATTTCCAGGGAACAAAGCTCATGGCAGAAGCAGAGCTGTGCACAGGGCACATGGAACAGGGAAGAGGGCAGGCTCCAATCCCCAAATACCTCAGCTCTGGTCTCCAACACAGTTCAGCACATTTTTACTTCTAAGCACATCAAATGAATTTGCCTTAATGTTAAACAGGTACGTAAGTCCCAAATTGAAGTGCCAAGGAGTGGACTGAGATTTTTCTTTTTTTTTTTTTGTGCTACACTTCCACGTCATTGTCCGTTCTGAAAAATCTTTCACAGATATTTCTTACGGACAGTCCGAGGGCTTCTCTGCCGCTTAATTTGGTGTGTCTCCCTACGCTGGCTAAACTGGGAATGCAGATTTTCCACAGACTGTTGGATCTGGTTCTCATTCTCCCCTCCCCTCAATGATCCACTGTGAGTGTAAACACCAAAGTAATTCCTCTGAGTTCGGCAGTGTGACTCAATGGCTGCATCCGGAAACTGCTCATGGAAACTACAGACCCGGGGTGAGCCTGAAGAGAGCATTTCCTGCACAAAACCCACTCGTTTCAGAATCCCACTCCAGCTGAAGAGTTTGAGATCAGCAAAAGGGAGGAACTGGAGCATTATAGAACCACTGGCAGAGCAATGCAAACCATGAAACAGCAGGAAAGGAGAGATGCTAACGGGTGTGGATAGGGCAAACCTGCTGGAATAGCCAAAACACCCTGTGGATCTGAGTGTGGAACAGGCCAGGACAAGGCATGGAACAGAGAATGGATCGGAGGGTGGAACAGGACAGGAGCAGCTCTGGACGCAGCATGGGGCAGAGAATGGATGTGAGGGTGGAATAGGACAAGAACAACTCTAGACACAGCATGGAGCAGAGAATGGATCTGAGGGAGGAATAGGACAGGAGCAGCTCTGGACGCAGCATGGGGCAGAGAATGGATGTGAGGGTGGAATAGGACAAGAACAACTCTAGACACAGCATGGAGCAGAGAATGGATCTGAGGGAGGAATAGGACAGGAGCAGCTCTGGACGCAGCATGGGGCAGAGAATGGATGTGAGGGTGGAATAGGACAAGAACAACTCTAGACACAGCATGGAGCAGAGAATGGATGTGAGTGGGGAACAGGTCTGGACACACAGCACGGAACAGAAAATGGATCTGAGTGTAGCACAGGCCAGGAGCAGCTCTGGACACACAGCGTGGAGCAGAGAATGGATCTGAGTGTGGAACAGGTCTGGACAAGGCATGGAACAGAGAATGGATCTGAGTGTGGAACAGCTCTGGACACAGCATGGAACAGAGAATGGACCTGAATGTGGAACAGGACAGGAGAAGCTCTGGACACACAGCACAGAACAGAAAATGGATCTGAGTGTGGAACAGGTCTGGACATAGCATGGGACAGAAAATGGATCTGAGTGTGGCAGAGGTCTGGACACACAGCATGGAACAGAGAATGGATCTGAGTGTGGAACAGCTCTGGACACAAACCACAGAACAGAGAATGGATCTGAGTGTGGCACAGACCAGGAGCAGCTCTGGACACACACCACGGAACACGTGGATTGCAGCACAGCCCAAGGCAGGGCTGCTCCTGGAAAAGATGTTCCCAACCACCCTGCAGTTTTCTGTTGTCATTTCCAGCTGCCCCTGTGGCTGGTGAGATCCCTGCCCTGCTGTGCCAAGGGCAGCTCTGAGCGCTCATCCAGGCTCGGCCTGACTCCAGCAGAGAGGAATAAAGGATTCTCTGGTGACTGTCTCAGGAGCAGATCCGAGTGGAGGAGTGGGAGGCAGCACAGCAAGGAGGTCAGCAAGCAAATAACCACATGTGCCCTCTCAGTAACGAAAGGACTCTCTGCACTCATCCCCGATGGGAAGCGGCAGCCAGAGGAGCCGTTACCGGAGGTGCCGAGGCGGGAGTGCCCCGGCAGAGGGAAGGGTTATTCCTTAACGCTCGAGAACACGCGGGGCACGGGGGGAACGAAACGAGCTGACACCTACTGAGTCTCTTCAGAGACGAATATTTACTCGGGTTCGTCTTGACGGCAGACTCGTAGGACGGCGGGAGGTGGGAGAGGTTCTGGAAGGAGCGGGAGAAGGACAGGTCGTAGGGCTCGGTGGCTGAAGTGAGGATGTTGTTCATTCGAGGCTTGTCTGCGAAAAAACAGCAGAGAGAGGCAGGTCTACAGCGTGCACCGAGGTGGTGGAGAGAGGCAGGCCGTTCCCACGGGCTCCAGCAAAGCTGGACCCGAGCCAGCCTCAGCCACGGGCTCTTGGACATGATTCAAACTGGCACCAGCAGATCAGCGAGAAATGGATCCTGTGGTGGTGTTTCCTTGTCCACAGTGATCACGGAGAGCAGCAGAGTGCTGCCTCACAGTCACCTGCGGCTGTCCCAGTGGGATGGGGGCTGGACTGGCAGGCTCCCACGGGCGTGCAGGGCTGTGCCGGGTGCTCGGGCAGCATCCCTCACCTTCACCCCCCACGCCGTGCTCTCCCCACCCTCAGGGACAAAAACTCGGTCTGGGGGGTTATTTTAACTGGGGCTGATGATCCAGCTGCCCTCTCCTTGTGCCAGATTTCTCATTAGTGCTCTGACACTGGAGCCTCGGGGGCGATGCTGGTCCTTGGCACTTGGAAACCTTCGTGCTTCCCCTGCACTCAGGAGAGTGTGAAGTGGGGCTGTGGGGGCACATCTGGGGGCATTCAGAGGGCAAGGCAAGGTGTTGGAGAGGTTCCTGAGGCAGGAAATCCCAATCCCTCAGGGGTGGAGGATGCCCCTCTACTGATGTTCATTTTGTCCCCAGGCAGGGTCTAAGTGCCCTCTGTCACAATTTTAACGCTGAGGGCACTGTCAGTAAGGATTAGCACTGAGCCCAGATGCTAAAATTGAAGTCCAGGCTATCTGCAGGGTTTTGAAACCTTGTTCCTTTGCTGCAAGCTGGAAAATGGTCTTCCATCAGCTCACCCAAGGGACAGGGACCTGTTGAACTGCAGTTGCAACTCCCAGGGGTTCAAATACTAAAATGGGCAGATATGAAAGTATTTAACAAAGCAGGAACTTTAATTATTGGAAGCAAAGCCAGAACAGACAGCAGTGGGCTCTGTCAGACCCCACAGCAGTGATGGGGTTCAGTAGCTGAGGCAAAAGCCCAAGGAAGTGGTCACTTCAGGTATGGTCTGGAAATGAAATCAGAAGGGTAAATTGTCTGGTAGAGCAGCAGAATGTCCAAGTCTTGGGTTCACACATTCCTGTTGCACACCCCTAAAGTGTCCCATGAAGAGCAATGCATGATCAGCGTGCACTCACCTGCCCCAAGCCCCTTTGCCTCCTCTGCACCATGGGCTGGTTGAGATAAAAGCACAGATTCTGCCCAAAAGTAACAGAGCAGCAGGAGAGTTTTGCTAGGAAAACGTGTTGGCTTTGTGCAGTGTCCATACACTTGCTAACTTCTCCCATTTCCCAGAAAAAAACATTCAAAACGAAATCCACCCAAGTAGAGTGCAGACATTTCACAGGCGTTTTTCTAGACCTGAGTCAGAAGTGAATCTGTTTCCTCCAAACAACATCTGTAAGAGTGAGGCCATCTCCTGCCCTGCTGCCTTTCTGCCCTGTGGAGCCCTGTGTGTTGGACAGCAGAACATTTTCCTCCTCTCTGAATTTTTCATTTCACTGTGTCCTCGGTGCTCCTGCTGCCTGGGAATGAACCCAGCAGTTCATCTGTGCATCTGTGCACGGGGATCCAGGGCTGCTTCAGCACCTTTTCTCCCGCTGTGTCTGCCCTGGGGTACTTTAAACCTCCTGTCACCCACCCTCAGCACTGCACAGTGTCAAAAACAGTCCTGACTTCCAGCACAGACCTGACCATGATTTCCCAGAGCCAGCGTGGACTGAGCCCTCCTCCGCAGCTCTCACGGGGCCAGGGCTCAGTTCAGAGGCACCTGGGCCATTTGGGATCCCCAGGGAATCTCACACATCCACAGAGGCCTGGAAGGAGTGATGTGGGACCTGCCGGAGGTCTGACGGCACCCATGTCTCAACTCTTGAACTACAGCCACCCTGCCACCAAATCCAGCTCTTGCTCTTTCCCTGCCATCACCGATTCCCTACACTCCATGGGTTTCCTCCCAAAGAAATTCCCTGCAGAACAAACCACGACAGTGGTCTCTGTCCCAGCTGTGCCCAGGGTATGACTGTGAGGGGAGGAACAGCTTCCCCTACTCCCGAGCACCAGTCTGGCACCAGCATGGGATCTCCCATCCCGTGGGACCCCCCATCCC
>VWPU01003744.1:0-25682 GCA_013398955.1 Callaeas wilsoni
GGGCTGGGGTCGGGCCGGGCCCCCGGTGCCGTGGGCCCTGAGGGCGTTCGGTCAGCGGCCCCCGGTCTCTGCGCTCCCACCGACCCTCTTCCCGCTCCCCAGCATGGACACCGACCTGTACGACGAGTTTGGGAACTACATCGGGCCCGAGTTGGACTCGGACGATGACGACGACGAGCTGGGCCGAGAGTCCAAAGACCTGGACGAAGTGAGTGTGATGGAGAGGAGGAGGGGCAGCGACCTCCGGAGTCGGCGGGGCTCGTCCTGCCCCGGACCCTGAGCGGGGACGGGCCCCGCGGCTGCTCCTGCCCCGTGTGGGGTGTGCTGAGACTGCTCGGTGCTGAGGTCTGAATCCCGAGGGTCGGAGTAGGTTTGGTATTTAAAGAGTTTACAAAATCTGTTCCTGGGGTAAAGAGAAAGACAAAGTTCCCGTTGGAACCGCGGTGGGAACTGGGAGCTCCTGTGGCTCGGGCTGTGTTTGGCTGGTTTTGGTGTCAGTCCCATGGAGGGTCCGTGTCCCTTCGGGAGCCCCTCAGGAGGGAGCTGAGGCAGCAGCAGGGAGCCGGATCCTCGCGAGGGGAGGGAGAGCAAGACCCCACGGACATCGGGGGAGCGGCAAGAGGACGGGGGGAGCAGAGGGGCTGCCCCACGGGGGAAACGAGGGAGCCCCTTCCCATCTCCCGCTGGTCTGGGTGGGGTGGGGGCTGTGTTAGCCGGGTGTGGTTCTCCCCTTGTGCTGTGTGTGAGTCGCTGCCTGTGCCCGTGTCCTGCAAGTCCAGGGGCTGTGACTGGTCCAGGTGCTGTGGGAAGAGCCGTGGATCCAGGAGCTGCTCCCAGGGCACCCCTGTGGGTGCTGGGGCTGCACTGGGGGTCCCTCTCTCGAGGGTCACCCCAAGCCTGTCCCCTCGGGTGGCTCTGCAGCAGCTGAGGGTGAGCCTTGGTTGCAGCTGGAGGATGATGACGATGATGATGACATGGGGGAGCACGACGAGGAGCACCCCGGGATGGAGGTGGTGCTGCACGAGGACAAGAAGTACTACCCCACAGCAGAGGAGGTCTATGGGCCTGAGGTGGAGACCATCGTGCAGGAGGAGGACACACAGCCGCTCACTGGTGAGGGGGGAGGGAGCTGGGGGAGGGGGTGGAGGGAGAAGAAGGCTCTTAATGGATCCTTGGAAAAGGGAAATAATATTCCCTTCCATCCTGCCCCTTTGGAGTGCCCTTATAGCCTCAGGAACTCTTTGCCTGGTGTGTGCGGATTTGGGCACTTGTGATTTTTGCAAATCCAAACAAACGTGTCTTTGGAAGAACAGGAATTAACAGAGACAGGAAACCTACTTAAGGAAAAAGTAAATGCATGTAAGTGATCTCCTTTGATCCCTGCATACTGGAATGGTTTGGCTGGAAGGGCCCTGCAGTGACCACCTCCTGCAGCTTTGACAAACAGCTGAGAGAATCTGTCAGCTGGAAAATTGAGGGGTTATCCGAAAACTCCCCATTCCTGGGGGCCATTCCTGACCCTGCTGGTTCGGGGGCTCTGGGAACAGTCTGTTGTTCTTTCTGTTGTTTCAGAGCCCATTATTAAACCTGTGAAAACCAAGAAGTTCTCCCTGATGGAGCAGACGCTGCCAGTCACTGTCTACGAAATGGAGTGAGTGTGGGGCTGGGGGAGGCAGATTTGGGGCTCTGGCTTGGTGTCTCACTGACCCCAGCACAGACCTGAGAGCAGCCAGTTCCCAGGTTCTGAACCCAGACCAAGAGGAAGTGCAGGACAAACCTCTTCACAGACGTTTTCCCTCCCCACCAGCAAACACAGGGCAAGGTCAGACACAAAGGGGAATCTCACCTCAAGGGCTGAGATAAAACTCCATAGCAAAAGCTTGTGGCTCTTGGAACGGTTCGGGTTGGAAGGGACCTTACAACCCATCCAGTGCCACCCCTGCTGTGGCAGGGACACCTTCCACTGTCCCAGGGTGCTCCAAGCCCTGTCCAGCCTGGCCTTGGACACTTCCAGGGATGGAGTAGCCGCAGCTTCCCTGGTCAACCTGTTAAATATCCACGTGGTCAGTGTGTAGCACACATCATACTGGGACGTTTTGGGTTGATCGCAGTCTCAGATTAGGTCCCATCTATTCCAGTTTCCATTGGGAATTTTTAGGAATGAGTGGATGAGTGCAGAGTGCTGTGCAGTCAGCAGGACACTGCAGCTGTGCCGGGTGGGTCTATTGGTTGTGTCCCAAAGCAGCTTCTTGGACACCAGGGCTGGGAGAAAACCTCCTGGAAGAAATTTCAAATGCATTTAAAATGGGAGATGTAATATCTCGCATGAGATTTTTATGGAATAAAAACCATCATTTGCTTTTTCTGTTAAAAGTCGGATGTTGGCAGCAGCGTCAGCGTGCTGTGGTGGGCGGAGGGGCCCTGTCCCTGTGTGTGCAGCGTGTGTGTGTTGTCTCTCTTTGGGATGAGCAGATGGAGCTGTGGGAGTCTCCTTGGGCTCATCTCTCCACTCACCACTTCATGGCCACTCGGGGCTTTTCCCAGTTTAAACATTCATCTCCAGGTGTCGATCCCAGAACCAGGTGTGGCTGAGCAGCAGTTCCCTGGTGGTGAGCAGTGCCTCTGCCTGGCACCCAGCAGCCTGGTGTTTTCCAGAGGGGACGGGATGTTCCTGGAGCTGGTGTTCAGTCAGGTGTCTCTCAGCTGCCTGGGGCTGTGCTCAGTGCCTGTGGGGGTTCAACAGAGCCAGAGCAGAGCCCAGGAGCTGCTGGGGCTGGTTTTTCTCAGCCCTTGCTTTGGCTCAGTCGCTGACCTGGGCTCTGCATTATCCATCACTTCCCTGATCCCTGTATGCTCTGCTCATTCCATTTGTAATTAATTCCTTTTCCCCTTGTTTGTTGATAGGATGGGGCCAAGAGAAATTCCTTGTGGGATGTAGCCAGAAACTTGCAAGCTTGGTATTGATTTCCCATTTAGCCTTATTTTCAGACCAATTAGGAAGGTTTTAATCGGAGTTGGTATTGATTGCTGTATTTTTTAGCTCTTAATCAAAACGTTTTACATTAAGAAGTCTATTGCCTCAGTGAAAATTTAATCTGTTTAAAAAGGAGATTATTTGACAGCACTTATTCTCTGCAGGCCTCTGGCAGTGACTGCATGTTTTATAGCCTCCCATTATTTTTTAGAGGTGGTAATTTAGGATCTCAATTATCTTTTGGCCAGCATCCATCCAGAAGTGACCAGCTCATCATTACCCAGCTCAGCTGTTGATTTGAAAAAGACTTAATTCCTTGAGTCCCTGGAATGTCACTGTTTTAAGACTTGAAAATCAGAATTAATGGTCTGTGGAGCCCCTGGCTGCTTTCAAAGCTCAATGGGGTGCTTGTTATCCAGCACCACAGTTTACCTGACTGCCTGCCATGGTTTGAGTGGAAGTGCTTCATCATCTGAGTACATGGATGTGACTTTTGCTCCGGTACTGACTAGAAGAGAAGAAAAATATTCAATAATATTCCATTGCTGGCAGCTTTACCAGCTCTGTATCCTCCCACCCACTGCCATCTGTCTGGGACTCCAACTCTCTTGTCCTCCCCATCTGGAAAGTGGGATTCTTCCTCCGCAGGGCATTGGCAGGATAAAAGTTTGGCGAGGATTCAGGGGGCACCTTGGATAGAAAGTGTAGCTGAAGCAGCACCTGCTTTTCTTAGACACAGCAGAAGCCTCCAACAGTCTTTTGTGTTTCGTTCCTGCAGTTTCCTGGCGGATCTGATGGACAACTCGGAGCTGATCCGGAATGTGACTCTGTGTGGGCACCTTCACCACGGCAAGGTACTGTGACTATCCAAAATGCAGGAGTAGTAATGGTGACCTGTCTGGTTGCCTTGCCATCCTGGACCTGGTTCTCTGCAGCAGCGCCTTCTGCTCTGCTCATGCACTTATTTATAGAATCCAAGGATGGATTGGGTTGGAAGGACCTTAAAGCCCATCCAGTCCCACCCTCTGCCGTGGGCAGGGACACCTTCCACTATCCCAGGCTGCTCCAAGCCCTGTCCAAGCTTGCCTGGGACACTTCCAGGGATCCAGGAGCAGCCACAGCTTCTCTGGGCAGCCTGTGCCAGGGCCTCACCTCCCTCACAGGGAGGAATTTCTTGTCCTCCTCCAGCTTAAGGCCGTTCCCCCTTGTCCTGGCACTACATTTCCCTGTGAAATTTATAGATTTTTTTGTAGGTTGAATTTGTGGGTTTTACAATAAAGTGCTCGGTGTGCTCTGTGCTGCCGCTGGAGGGATGGGGTTGTGTTTGTGTCTGTCTGAAGGGAGGCACTTCCTTTCTCTGCTCTTTTCCAGACGTGTTTTGTTGACTGCCTGATAGAACAGACGCACCCGGAAATCCGGAAGCGCTACGACCAGGATGTGAGTGAGCTCCTGGGGTATTCCTGCCCTGGGGAACCCAGGGTGGCTTTTACACCCTGAGGGAGGGTGACTGCGTGGGGACAAGGTGGTTCAGTGACTGGAGTGTAGGATCGGGAAGCCAGAGCTCAGTCCTAATTCTGCTTCTTTCACTTGTCACCTTGATGGTGTGCCAGAGTTATTGTGTCCTGCTTCACACTGAATATCTGATACCAAAATGTGAGACTCTGATTTCTGTTTTGCCTTTGCAGCTCTGCTACACTGATATATTGTTCACAGAGCAGGAGGTGAGTGGTCTTGTAGTGATTTTATCCAGTTGTCTCATGCTTTACTCACAGTTGTTGTAGGCAGTTTCCATTTTAACGCTTCTCTGTGCCTTCCACATTTTGGTCATTTTCTTGAAATGAAAACAGAAAACAATCTGTTCCTCTGGTTTGCCTCAGGAAGATTCCTGATCCAACTTCCTTCCCTCATCTCCATGTATGATTTTTTAACCTGTGTAATGTTAAATCTAGAGCAGAGTCACCCCAATCTGGGGGTAGTTCTTACTTTCTTTGAGAGAAAGAGGAGGAAGGAGTTTGCAGCAGTGGTAGATGAGGAAAAAAATTATTTCAGTATAAATACATTTCTCCTTGTTTTCCTTAGTTCTGACTCCGTGTGGTTGGGCATGAGTGGTCATGTTGTTTTGTGTCATGACCAGAACAATCCTTTGAAGCTTTTTTTTTTTGTCTTCTAAATGCTCTACTTTATACTCTCTGGGATCAAATCTTGTGCTTTGAGGCGCGACTTGGTGGCAGCAGAGGGTGAAAGCACAAACACCCGCACGCTGTCTCAGCTATTGCCTGTAGGACCTCCTCAGCTGAAATCAGGTGTGGAGGGTGCAGTGGTGGCTCACCAGTCTGACCAGTAGGGATGGGAGAGCTGGGCTGGGTGCTTTGGTGATCTGAGGTTTTTACTCTCTTCCAAGGTGGATGGATGTTTACTTCTTTCCATCTTTCCGATTTTTCCTTGATCTTCTTCTGCATCTGTACGTGGTGATCCTTTAGTTTATTTTTTCTTTACCTGCATCCTGGTTTCCTGTGTTTCAGAGAGGGGTGGGGATCAAGAGCACCCCAGTGACGATTGTTCTGCCGGACACCAAAGGAAAGTCTTTCCTCTTCAACATCATTGACACTCCAGGTGATTTGTGCAATCCTGAAAATCCTGCTCTGGGAAGCACTTAGCTTTGTTTTGTACTTTTTATAGCTGATTCCAGCCTAGTCCTGAGCCTTCAGCTGAGTTCATTGCTGTGAAGTCACTTCCAGCAGTACTGACTCATAATCACCCAGGATGGTTTGGGGTGAAGAGACCTTAAAATCCATCTAGTTCCACCCCCTGCCGTGGGCAGGGACAAGTCAGGCTCATGTTTGTGATTAGCTGGCCTAATTGAGGGCTGCTGAGGCTGAGGAGGTGTTTCACTTCAGCAGCACAGGCAGAATTTCCTTCCTCAGCTATTGCCGTGTGCAGGGGGACCCTGTCTTGCTCAGATGCTGTTGCCCCACAGTGAGACTCAGCAAGTTCCTCAGGCCTCTGTGAGGCTCCAGTGGAGGGAACATAATCACAGATCAACTTGTAAGAAACTTTCAGAAAGAGGGTCTTGGGACACATGTGCTGAGCTACAGCTCAGGATGAGGGAGGTTGGAGCGCAGGAGGAGGCTGGGGGGAGAGGCATCTGTTGTCTGTGCTGAGAAGAAATTTTCCTCCTTTTCCCGAAGTACTTGCACAAAGCTGTGAGAAAAAACAGTCACAAATGTGAGGAAAAATGCCTGTTAAACAGGTTGTTGTGTGCATTCTCAAAAAATAGCATTAGAGCTGAAGCTAAATCCCCATGGGGAGCTCTGACAGCCGCTCCCAGGTCCCCCTCTGAGGAGGAACCATCTCCGTTCTGCCTCTCTGGGTACCAGCAACCAGAGGAATCTGCAGAGCCCCACAGCTTCCCACTCTGTGTGCTGCTGCTGCACCAGGGCTCACCGTGCTTCTCACTGCCCACCTTTGTGTGGTTTTGAAGGTCATGTGAATTTTTCTGACGAGGTGACAGCCGGCCTTCGCATCTCTGATGGCGTCGTGCTCTTCATCGACGCGGCCGAGGGGGTGAGTGCCACATTCTCCTGGGGCTTACATCCCTCCCTCTGGAGTCTGCTCCTGCCTTAGCATGAAGGCCTGGGATGGTTTCAGCTTTCTGGGGTGAAGGGTTTTTGGAGGATGGTTTGGGAAGCAGCGTGTTTTCCATCCAAACAGGCAGCCAAGCCTCTGGCTGCTGTGTCCAGGCCGATGCAATGCTGTGGCCCGTAGGCTGATTATCTGACTTGTGTGCATCTCCATCCCCACGATGCCTAAAACTGAGCTGGTTATTTATATCAGAGATGTCCACGGGGTTGGATTCAAGGAATTTGGTTGGGTTAGCACCTATTTCTGAATTTCAGGAGCATTAGGTGATTGCTGGTTGCTGAGCTTGGGTTTTTCTGCAGCCTGGCAGCAGAGCGAGGGTCACTGGTTGCCTCTCACGCCCCAGATAGCATTTTGTGGAGGCTTTCCTGGGGCTCTGAGCTCGCCGTTCCCCGCAGGTGATGCTGAACACGGAGAGGCTGATCAAGCACGCGGTGCAGGAGAGGCTGGCAGTGACCGTGTGCATCAACAAGATCGACAGGCTCATCCTGGAGCTGAAACTGCCCCCCACAGACGCTTATTACAAACTCAGACACATCGTAGACGAAGTTAATGGTCTGATCAGGTGAGGGTGCTTGGGGTGATGCATTGTTAGTGCTTGCTGTCCCTGTCCCGTGGCTCTCTGTGAGCCCTGCATGTGCCTGAAAACTCGTCAGTTTGTCTCTTGATGTGTTGAATCATAGCAAATGGGCCAGGAAGAACCACTGAAAGTTCATCTCAGCCAATACGTTGAATTAAGCAGGATTGGCTCTTCCTGGCAAGCTCCAGGGGATTTAATTTTCCCTGCCCCATTTCATTTTTCTTCCATTACAAAGTAAAGAAAGTGGACATATGACCAGAGTGGGGAATTTGTGCTCCCAAATGTCTCAAATAAACTAAAATTACCCAGGTTGTATCCCAGACTGGAGGTTGAGATGTCTCAAAGCTCCTAAATACTTGCTACAAAACTAAAAGAGGATTTGCTGTCCCAGCCCCTAAACAAGGATTATGATCCTGACACAGTCCAATCTCCTTGGCAGCCCTGCTCAGGGAAGGGAGGGACATCTTAGTAGCCATGCATCCTTTCTGTGGGTTCTTCTGCATCCAGGGATTTTTAAGCACCATTCTGCCTTCCAAGTGTGCGTGGATTTGCACACAAGCTTCCTGGCATGTCTCTGTTCAGTGTGTGCTGGCATCAGGCAGCTGGCAGCAGGGTAATTCACCCTGCCTAGCACGGCTGTGAGCTCATTCAACCTGTTTGGATTAAATTCTTTCTCTATATTATCTTTTCCCTTACTTGGTTGACCAACTTGGCTGCTTTTTTAGGGGAAGAAAAATTCTCCCAGATAAAAAATCTGAAGCATTTGTGCTGGTAACTTTTTAGTTCTAGGATCTTTAAATCTTTGCACATTAATGCTTTGAAGTTTATAGGCAGAAAATGTTCCTGACCCTGAGGTTCTGATGGCAAGCAAGCTGCAGCCTGTTTAAAGATGCTTTTTGGCAATGCAGGCTCCTTGCCTGTCGCATACTGCTGTTGGGTGTGGGAAGTGGGTTGAAGTGTCTTCTTTGGTTCATAACATTGATTTGGTTTTATTTTTCTCCTCTCAGCATGTATTCCACCGACGAGAACCTCGTGCTGTCTCCCCTTCTGGGGAATGTGTGCTTCTCCAGCTCTCAGTACAGCATCTGCTTCACGTTGGGGTCTTTTGCGAAGATTTATGCAGACACATATGGTGAGGATTAGCCAGAAACCTGGTGCACTTCAACATCTCATTTCCCAACCTTTCTTGTGGAGGTTTTCTGAGCCGTTCAGCTTCCTCTGCACATGGCCAGTGTTTGTGTTCTGGAATTGCTGGGAGTTGAGTGGTGCTACAGAGCTGAGCCTCGGGGGTTAAAAAGCAGAAACACAGTTTTAGCAAGATATTTTCTCCTGATAAATGTTTTTTGAGTCAGAAGCCAAGATTTTATATATACCCTAAGCAGAAATAACAAGCAGCTGATGGCAGGTGTGTGTGTGTTGTGGTTTGCCTCCTTATCAGCAGCTTAGGAGCGAAGCAGTTAAGCTCTTCCTGCCTTTTCCCAAAAGTCCAAGACTCAGCTGCAGCTGGGCACAAGCTTGGCCCACAAGGTTTAGCACTCTTGCCCTCTTTCTTTTTTAAGAAACTGTCTTTTTCTGGCTTGGATTTAATTTTCTGCTCCCCAGGTGCCCACTCAAGGCAATCTGCTGCGTGTAGCAGCGGGCTCTGTGCTGGCATTAGCAGCTGCACAGCCCAGGTTTTTGAAGTCCCCCACTGGGGAATTTGGGGATCTGTAGGAGCCATGAGCAGGGGAAGAAGGAGGTTGTAAAGCAGCTGGGCCAACTCTTGCAGAGAACTTGGCCTGAGGGAGGATGAAGTTGTAGAGGTCAGGGACTGATGGTGTCAGGACTGTCACGTATCCTGAGAGTTTGGAGCAATAAATGAGCTCCCTGGGTGTCACAGCATTAACTCACAGCCTGCTGGGGTGAGACCCCTCCTTGGGGGGCTGACGACAGCACAGTTGGCAGGAGATGCCAACCAGGTGGGGCAGGCAGGAGCCGAATGGGTGTTTGGAGTTGGGAATACTGGATCCTGGTCACCAGGGATTGTATGTGCAGCCACCACGTCAGCTAACAGGAGTCAGAGCAGCGTCAGTGTCCAGACTGCAGCCACCAGGAAATTCCTTCTGCTCACACATCTGCCCACAGCAAAAGCTTGTTTGGAACCTGCTGCAGGTTCTCACCCTGTCCTGGTGTTTGTCAATTCACCGTGACAGCCAGCACTGCTCTGGACCTTCAGCACTGGGTGTTTGGCTGTGCACTCCCTGAGAAAGAGAAAGGAACCTGGAGATGTTCAGCAGGGCAGAAGATGCTGGTGCTGAGCCTGCAGGGCCGAGGGGTGAGGCCATTCCAGCACCTTGGCACTGCAGCACAGCCACAGCGTTCTCGTTTGGAAGTGCAGCAGATGTGGTTGGGCTCCTGCAGCACTCCTCAGCTCTGACCTCGGTAGCAGAGAGCTGGAGTGTTCCTGGGAAGCCAGTCTGTGAACTGGGGCATCCCTGGGCTGCTGGGGACATCCCCAGTGGACTCTTGCTGCTCCTCTGCCTGGGCTCCCCAGGACAGCACTTAATCTTTCACTCAAAATTGGGACGAGGCATTCGCTCATCAGCATCAGTTCATTAAATTGAATCCTCAGGCTTGTTTTAAAAGCCAAAACATAAAGATCTGTAAGCTAAGAGAAACGCAGTGACATCTGAGAGACTTTTTCATTTGCTTTTTCCTTTAGGAGACATCAATTACCAGGAGTTTGCGAAGCGGCTTTGGGGTGACATCTACTTCAACCCGAAGACGTAAGAACCCTCTTCAAATGTCTGTTGCCTTATTCCTGGGTTTTTCCCTCCTTTCCCTGTAAAATGTGAACTAGATGACCACCCAAGGTCACTCCTGATCCTGTGATCCTGTGGTGGACTAATATCTGGGAAGGGTTGAGTCAGGCCTCTTGCCTGGCAGGAATCCACGTGGTCCTCCTGAATCCCACAAGCAGGAGCAGAGAGACTCCTCTGGCCTTCATTGGGAGTAAACCTGGCCCATGTGTCCCTGACAGCTTCCCAGGGGATTGGGAGGGAGAAGAGGAGGAGCTGGGAGGAGCAGAGGCTGTGTAGGGGTGCTAGCAGGCTGCAGTTCTTGCTCCTCACCTCTCTGGTCTCCAACAGCCGCAAGTTCACCAAAAAGGCCCCGACGAGCAGCTCCCAGCGCAGCTTCGTGGAGTTCATTCTGGAGCCCCTGTACAAAATCTTGGCTCAGGTCTGTGCTGGGTCATTCTCCCTCCCACAGCTCCAGGCAGGAGCAGCTGGGGCTGGGCACTGGGTGGTGGCTGGTGGGTCTGGTGTCTGTGGGACTCTCCTGTCCCATTCTTCAGCAGGATCTGCACGGGGTGGGCTTGGGGGTGCAGAGCAATAGTTATTTCTTGCAAATACAGCCCTGTGTTTGCAGTGAATAGAGCAGTCCTGGCTCTTCCTTGTGTGCTCTGATAGCAGCCAAGTGACAGTGCTTGGACTTGGAGCAAAGACCTGGAGCACAAGTCGGATGAGGAGGAGCTGGGGGGGCTCAGCTGGAGAAAAGAAGGCTCAGGGGGAACCTTCTGGCTCTGCACAACTCCCTGACAGGAGGGGCAGCCGGGAGGATTGGGCTCTGCTCCCAGGGAACAGGGACAGGAGGAGAGGGAATGGCCTCGGGTTGTGCAGGGGGAGGTTTAGATTGGAGATTAGGGAAAATTCCTTCCCCCAGAGGGTTGTCCAGTCGTGGCACAGCTGCCCGGGGCAGTGGTGGCGTCACCATGCCTGGAAGGATTTAAAAACTGTGTGAATGTGGCACTTGGGGACTAACATGGTTTAGTGGTGGCCTTGGCAGTGCTTGGGCAGTGGTTGGACTTGATGATCTTAAAGAGCTTTTCCAGCCTCAAAGACTCTATAATTCTGTGATTTAACCCACCTGGCTCTCGTGTGAGCTCTAAACCAGTGCAGGTCCAGAGCCCTGCGGGTGGTGGCTGGTGTGTGGTGCTGCACTGGGGAGTTACTGACTGGGACCCCCATGGAGAACCTGAGAGTGGGACTTGTTGTCTTGCAGGTGGTGGGGGATGTGGACACGACCCTCCCCAGGACTCTGGATGAACTTGGCATCCACCTGACTAAAGAGGAGTTGAAACTGAATATCCGACCCCTCCTGCGGCTCGTCTGCAAGAAGTTCTTTGGGGAGTTCACAGGTACAAGCTGTTTGTCTTCCCCTCCACAATCCTCCTTATATCCCCAGTACCTCACACCAAGAGTTGAGGGTTATGTTTTGGCCAAGGAGTACTAACTTGCACAGATCCTGCTCAATTTCCCAAATCTAAACTGTGAGACCGCTTGCCCACAGGACAGCCTGAGACCCTGCTCACCTCTTGCCCGCTGCTGTGGGTGCTGCAGTCACCGTGGCTTTGCCTTGTGTTTATGGAGTCTCTTTCTTTCCCCCACGCTGGTTAACCCTGTCCTCACCAAGTGTTCCTGTTCCAGGCTTTGTGGACATGTGTGTGCAGCACATCCCCTCCCCGAAGGCGGGGGCCAAGACAAAAATTGAGCACACCTACACCGGGGGCGTCGACTCCGACCTGGGGGAGGCCATGAGCGAGTGCGACCCTGACGTAAGGAAACCCCTGTGCTTGCTCTGAGTGTGCAGAGCCGAGGCAGACAGGCTCTGCTCCCCCTGCCCTGCCAGGGCAGCTGCCTCCCAGCCAGCCATCTGCACAGATCTGACTTGCAGCACTCTGAGACCTCTCATCTGACACTGGAACAAATCTCTTCACTCCAAGGAGCTTCAGCTGCCTGCCAGGGCAGCCGTGGAGAGAGGGAATTGTTTCTCAGTGTTCGGAGAAGAACAGGACTAGGTCAGGACTCCAGAGCACATGGGAGCTGCAGGGTAGTTTTGTGTCCC
The DNA here is from genome assembly GCA_013398955.1 of Callaeas wilsoni. Classification (NCBI taxonomy): domain Eukaryota; kingdom Metazoa; phylum Chordata; class Aves; order Passeriformes; family Callaeidae; genus Callaeas; species Callaeas wilsoni. The sequence continues at coordinate 12,078 of VWPU01003744.1, forward strand.
TTTGCAGTCTTTTTGTCCCTTTTCCTTGAAGTTTGGTTCTCTCTCCAAACTCTAAAAAACTGCATGGTGCTGATAAAAATAACTCTGTGTTAGTTAGTCAGCACCTTTCCTCTCCCAGCCCTGCAAACCCTTCCTCCTCCAACAGCTTGCACTGAGCTGTCATTCGGAGTTGTCTGGAGCCACCAACGCTGGCAGCTGAGTGAGGAATTTGCCTGTGACTTTTGCTCTGATATCTACAGAGAGAATTAATCTCTTTTTTTAATGAGTTGTGATTATCCATGTAAAACTCCACAGTGGTGACTGTCACCGCATCACAAGTGTGGAGTGACCTTGTGGCACTGGAAGCTGTGATGTGGGAGGGCTCAGGTGCTCTGCCCTGAGCAGCTTTGCAGGCCAACAGGTGACATTTTTCCTCATGGCTTTGTCCCAACCACCATTTGCTGCTCTAGAAGGGTAAGGACAGGAGCTCCAGAACAGTCCACAACGGTCATTCCAGGGCTTTCCATACAGGGCAAGGAGATGTAGGGGTTCCAGTGGCAGGAACTAAAAGACTTGGCAAATCAAAACAATTATTTCTAAATTCCAGCCCATTATTCCCTTTTATCCACTAATCATAGAATATTCTGAGTTGGAAGAGATCCACAAGGATCATCAAAGTCCAGTCCTGCCAGGTCTGTGTCTATTTCTTGACTGTGTTTTGAAAGAAGCTCATTTCTCTCTCTCTGTGTCACGGGAAGGGTCCCTTGATGTGTCACACAACCAAAATGTACAGCACTGATGATGGTGTCCAGTTCCACGCCTTTGGCAGGGTGCTCAGTGGCACCATCCACGCTGGGCAGCCTGTGAAGGTCCTTGGGGAAAACTACACCCTGGAAGATGAGGAGGATTCCCAGATCTGCACCGTCGGACGCCTCTGGATCTCAGTTGCAAGGTATGGAAAGCTCTGGCAATGTGCTCGTTGGGAGAGGAGTCACCTGGAGTCAGGAGAGGGACTGGGAGGGAGGGAGAGGTGCCAGGGAGAGGGAGGAGGAGAGCACTGGAAGGTCTGAGGCTGCAGTGGTGCTCTCCTGCCTTTCAGGTATCACATTGAGGTGAACAGGGTTCCTGCTGGCAACTGGGTGCTGATTGAGGGCGTGGACCAGCCCATAGTGAAGACAGCGACTGTGACGGAGCCGCGGGGCAATGAGGAGGTACCGTGCCCAGCTGGCATTGCCCAGCCTTCCGGGGAGGCAAGGTGATGGAGTACAGCCCAAAAGCTCCCTGGGTGAGGCTAAAGAATCCCTGTTTGCCACAGTGCCAGGGCACAAGAGCCACGGAGGGAAAGAAAAGAGCTTCACATGCTGTGTCTTACCCTGAGGACATGTAGGGATGCAGTTTCAGCTCTTTGTCCTCTCTGGTTCCAGGCTCAGATCTTCCGTCCCTTGAAGTTCAACACCACGTCTGTTATCAAAATAGCTGTGGAGCCAGTCAACCCCTCAGAGCTCCCCAAAATGTTGGATGGTCTCCGTAAAGTCAACAAGAGCTACCCCTCACTCACAACTAAGGTACTGCTGGGGGCAGTTGGATCAGATGATTTCCAGAGGTCCCTTCCAGCCTTAACTGTTCCGTGATTCTGTGTGTGTGTAGCTGTTGCCAGCCTGTGCTGGAGGCAGCCTCTGGGCTGATCTTCAGAATAATCAGGTTTTTTACTAGGGGTTGTTATGTTTGTTGTGGGTCTTTTCGTGCTGTTTCAGTTGATCTCATAAATTATGTAGAAATAGCAGAAAAGCGTAAATCCAGCAGAAAAACACACACCCTGCTGTGCCAGGGAAGCAGCTCTCTGTGGAGCCCAGCAGCACTTCCTCCTGGAAAAGGCTGTGGGAGCTCTCCTTGGGGTGTTCTGCCTCCAACAAGTGTATTTAAGGCTGATCCTTCCTCAGGCTTGAGTAGGAGCCTGGAAGGCAGGAGCTGTGAGCAGGGGGCTGCCAGCTGAATCCCTCTCTTCTCTTCAGGTGGAGGAGTCTGGGGAGCACGTGATCCTGGGAACAGGAGAGCTGTACCTGGACTGCGTGATGCACGATCTGCGGAAGATGTATTCCGAGATTGACATCAAGGTGAGGGAATGAGAGAGGGATTTTCCCACTGGAAACCCTCGGCAGGGTTTTGGGACTCTCTCTCAGAAGGATGAGAAAATGAACCTATGTGAACATACAGCGTGGATTTTTTTTTACAGGATTACATTCCTGTAAAAGTAAAAAAAAAAAGGCTGTTAGGGTGTAAAAGGGCTCTTACAGCCAGCCTGGCACACCAATGGGACTGAGAGACTGCAGATTGGCTTGGGGAGGAGGTTTCTGTGTTCCAGCCTTCCCCTGTGCTTCAGCCATTGCCTGGCTAGCATCAAATAAATTAATTGAGCAGAATTTTTCAGACTTGGAATTGGATTTAAATTTTCCTGTCTCATTTGAATGACGGAATTAGTGAAGCTGCCTGTGCAGCCTTGGTGCTTCATACACAATATTGATTAAAACACTGCCGTTTGAACCGGGTTTTCCTTGTAGCTGTTCAGAGGTCTCAAACAGTCTTTTTACAAAGAAAAAAGTACTGGAAACCTTACAAACCTTTTGTTCTTTTAGGTGGCTGATCCAGTGGTGACATTCTGTGAGACAGTGGTGGAAACATCCTCTCTGAAGTGCTTTGCTGAGACACCCAACAAGAAGTAAGGGCCCCTGGGCAAGCTGGGCACGGGAGGGGGCAGAGGAAGGATCCGTCCCCTCCAAGGAGGCTGTTCCCACTGGCTGTGGTCCACACGAGTGGCACATGCCCGAGTGAGCAGTGTCCCACTGACCTGAACTCTTCAGGAGCACACCAGAGTCCCAGGGATGTCCCTGTGCTGTGTAGGAGCTCTGAGAATGGAGGGAATAAAGACAGATCCACATCCTCCTTTTCACCTAAGTGTCACACCTTCTCAGCAGTTCTGAGAGGTGTTCTGGGATCCTGGAGCGTGCCAAAGAGCCCAGTGCTGCCTTCAGTAACTCCCCAAACAATTCAGTGAGCAAGAGCTGTGTCTTCTCTTATCCATATGTAATCTTGGATTTGTTCTTCCCGGTGATGCCCTGGAGCATTGCAGCTGCTCTCATCTCCCTCCTCCAGCACCTCACAGTGCATGTGATTGGAAGAGGGAGGCCTGGGAGGGAACATGGGGGAGATCTGTGTGCACAGGATGTTCCCATACCTGAATTTTCAGAGAAGTCATGGTCTGCTGCAGTTGGCTCTCCTATGTTCCCCTGTGGTTTCTGGTTCTTCTTGCCTTTATTCTGAGGCAATCTCGCCATGTTTGGCAGCCTTATTTCTGGGAAGAGAGAGGTTCCAGTCTTCATAGAATCACAGGATAGTTTGGGTTGGAAGCAACCTTAAAGACCATCCAGTTCCAGCCCCTGCTGTGGGCAGGGACAGCTTCCACCAGACCAGGTTGTTCCCAGCCTTTGACCTTCTGGGCACATGGAATGACCTGTGCTGGGGCTGGTTTCAGGCGTTGGGGGGTTCTCTGAGGCAGCATTGGGTGTGTCAGACACAGCTCCCAGAGGCACTTTGCCCGGCCCATGGGCTCCTTCCTGCAGCCTTGGACGGGGCTGGATGTGGGACAGGAGGGCTGGAGCCACGCTGGCCCTCAGCTGTCTCCTTCTGGAGCTGAACAGGCTTCGGAGAGCAGTTGTTGGGCACTTGGGCTGTGTTCACAAGAACACAGGAACAGCAGTGGATGCAGGTGGCTTCATCAACCCAAGTGCATCCAAGCTGGATGCACTCAGAGAATCACAGAATCATGGAGTTATTAAGGTTGGAAAAGACCCTAAATGAAGTCCAACTGTCAACCCAGCACCGCTGGCATGTTCACCACTAAACCATGTCTACAAGTGCCACATCTGCATGTTTTTTGAACACTTCCAGGGATGATGACTCCACCACTGCCCTGGGCAGCCTGTGCCAGGCCTTTACAACCTTTTCTGTGTAGAGTTTTCCCTAATATCTCACCTAAACGTCCTCTGGCTCAGCTTGAGGCTGCTTCCTGTCATCCTGTCCTTTGTTTCCTCGGAGCAGAGCCCAACCTCCCCGGCTGCCCCCTCCTGTCAGGGAGTTATGGGGAGCCAAAAGGTTCCCCCCGAGCCTCCTTTTCTCCAGGGTGATTCCCCCAGTTCCCTCAGCTGCTCCTGGTGCTCCAGACCCTTCCTCAGCTCCTTTCCCTTCCCTGGGCACATCCCAGCCCTTCAATGTCTTTCTTGCAGTGCAGGGCTGCCAGTCCCTGCGGTCTTCCCAGTTACTCCCATTTCCATCACTGTGGCTGATGGTGACTGTCTCTCCTCAGGAACAAGATCACGATGATTGCTGAGCCCCTGGAGAAGGGACTCGCAGAGGACATTGAGAACGAAGTGGTGCAGATAACATGGAACAGGTATGAGTGATCTGGGAGAGCAGGAGCCCAGCTGGAAGTGAATAACTGGGGAAAAAGGGAATGCTGGGATCTGCAGGGTGCACAGTATCAGGCAGCGGCCTCTAGGCAGGGATCCTGGTTTGGTTTTCCTGCCAGCCAATCCGTGAGCATCCCTGGCTGAGACTGTTTTGTGCCTGAAGGGAACAGGGTTGTAAATACATCGTGAGTGCAGGTCGGATTCGTGTTTCCTAAAGCTTCTTCCCTTTCTCTTCTATCAGAAAGAAGCTGGGTGAATTCTTCCAGACCAAATACGACTGGGATTTGCTGGCTGCCCGTTCCATCTGGGCCTTTGGGCCAGACGCCACTGGCCCAAACATCCTGGTAGATGACACACTGCCCTCAGAGGTGAGGAGTGGGGGCCACTCTTCAGTGAGACCTTTGTCCCATGGTGCCAGGAGGTGCCCACTCCTCCCAGAACTTTCAGCTCGACTCCCTGGTGCCTTTGGGGTGTTTGTTGTTTGCCACAGCTCAGACCTGCTGCATTTTCCCCACAATGATCCTACACTGGTTACCAGGCCACCTGTTATTTTTCAGGTGTTGCTGTTTGGGCCAATGTCCTCTAATTGCAAAAATTTGCAACTAATGGCCTTGCCTTTCAGGATCACCAAAACATGAACTCTTGATTTACAGTGCTCTAGAAATTATGTAGTGCTGATGCTCTTGAGCTGTGAGAGGGAGGGGCGAACATGAGGGGCACAAGGGGAGCTTGCTGCTCTTTTGGAAACTGGCTTTTAAACATTGGGTGTTACTGGCTGTGATGAGGTGTGGTCTTTGAAGCTGTCTGTCTGTCTGTCTGTCTGTCTGTCTGTCTCTAGGTGGACAAGTCTCTGCTGGGCTCGGTGAAGGACAGCATTGTGCAGGGCTTCCAGTGGGGGACCAGGGAAGGGCCCCTCTGTGATGAATGTAAGTGGGACCTGTGGGGAAATTGAGATAATGAGATCTATGAAATTCTTCCATCTCTAAGCATTCAGGTGTTCCAGGCTGAGTGGGGCTTGGAGCAGCCTGGTCTAGTGGAAGGTGTCCCTGCCCATGGCAAGGAGTTGGACTAGATCAGCTTCAAGGCTCCTTCCAACCTGAATCATTCCATGATTCTATGATATGCAGGGTTATGACATGGTCATGCTTTCCCTGCTGGAATTAAATTTAGGAGAACTGCTGGTGGCTCTGGGCATTTGGGCATCTGGGGATGTGGTTGGTGCTGGCAGAGAACGTCCCCTGGGGTCACTGGCTGTCATTTCTCCCTTCGCAGTGATCCGCAACGTGAAGTTCAAGATCCTGGACGCGGTGATTGCTCAGGAGCCCTTGCACCGGGGTGGAGGGCAGATCATCCCCACGGCCCGCAGGGTCGTGTACTCCGCCTTCCTCATGGTGAGGGTTTGCCGTGTGCTGGGCTGATCCCCACGGGTCTGCCCCGGGGGTGTGGGTTCACAGTCACTCATTCACCCTGCGGTGTCTCCAGCGCCCTTGTGGGCTGGCACATGGGTCCTACAGGCGGTCACGTTCCAGCCCGGATGGAAACTGGTGTGCATCTGCTCACTCTCCCCTTCTTGCTCCTGCTGGGCTTGCTGGGAAGGGTGGGCATGGGGGAGAGGAGAGGCGTGTGACTCGTGGCCAGAGGGAGAAAAGGTCCTTTCAGTGTTTGTGATGCTGGTTTGGGCAGCCATGGGGCAGCGGGAACCCTGTAATCCTGTCAGGCGCTGGCTTTGACCAGAGAACTTGAGCTGTGCTGGTGCTGCAGGAGGCTCAGTGGCCTGTGTCCCTGTCCCCTCACAGGCCACCCCTCGCCTGATGGAGCCCTACTACTTCGTGGAGGTGCAGGCCCCCGCCGACTGCGTGTCCGCCGTGTACACGGTGCTGGCCCGGCGCAGGTGAGCTGCTCCCGCTGCCAGCAGCGGGGGTTTGCAGAGCAGCAGCCTTGGGATCTGGGCTGTTGGAGAGTTCCACAGTCCTGGCACTGGTGCAGAGGGTGAAGTCTGCGTGAAGTGACAGTTGGAAGCTTCCTGACTGATCCTGGCCCCGAGCCATGCGGGGAGGGATGTTCAGGATCACACGCAGCCTTTGGGTTGTGCCTGGTTCTTCCTGAGTGTCAGAGAGGAGAATGTACAAAGGGATGTGCTCCCCATCGGGAGCACTGTGCTCAGCTCTGGGCCCCAGCACAGGAAGGACTTGGACCTCCTCCAGTGGCTCCAGAGGAGGGTAGGAAGGTGCTCAGGGGGCTGGAGTGACTTCCCTATAAAAATGGGTTGGGAGATATGGGGTGATTCCAGGGAGACCCTAGAGCCCTTTCTAGTGCCTAAAAGGGTTCCAGGAGTGCTGGACAAGGGCCTGGAGTGCCAGGACAAGGGGGAATGGCTTCCCACTGCCAGAGGGCAGGGTTAGCTGGGATATGGGGAAGAAGCTTTTCCCTGTGAGGGTAGGGAGACCCTGACACAGAATGCCCAGAGCAGCTGTGGCTGCCCTATCCCTGGAAGTGTCCAAGGCATGGTTGGATGGGGCTTGGAGCACCCTGGGATAGTGGAAGGTGTCCCTGTCCGTGGTAGAAGGGGTGGAACTGTGTGGAGTTCAAGGTCCTTTCCCACCCAGACCATTCCGTGATTCTGTGACACATAGGAAGACTAAGCCTTTGACATGTTTGCAGAGGCCACGTGACACAGGATGCTCCGATCCCAGGCTCTCCCCTCTACACCATCAAAGCCTTCATCCCAGCCATTGATTCCTTTGGGTTTGAGACAGACTTGAGGACCCACACGCAGGGACAAGCCTTCTCTCTCTCTGTCTTCCACCACTGGCAGGTGAGTCCATGCCCTGGGGAGATGGGGAAGAGGAACAGGTAGGATCAGGCACCAGGTAGGTGCTCTCAGTACCACAGCTCCCACAGGGCCGGAAAGCTCTGGAGAACATCCTCGAAGGATCTTGGGGGGGCTTTGTGCACCTGCTTTCAAAGGATCTTGGGGAGGCTTTGTACACCTGCTGTTCCATGTCTGCCAGGGCTTTGTTCCAAGTCCCATCACTCCCAGTCCTAGTGAGGGAGCCCTGAAAGCTGCTACTGGCTGAGCGTCAGGGTCCTGCAGTGCCTGGGAAGGGGACATCCACCTTGGGAGGAGGGAACCTGTTTGGGTCCACTTCATGCTCTGCAGCCTGGGCAGCAGAAGTCTTGGAGTGGGGCTCAGACTCACTGATCTGCCATAGGAAGTTTGATCTGTGCCACACTTCAGCTTTGCCTCTCAGGGGTGCTGTTTTAAACCTGTAGGAAACAAAGTTTGGGACAAAATACTGTTCTCTGGCCACTTTTGTGTCTGGGGCAGATCAGGTCCTGTGAGGTGAGCCACAGCTGTGAGGTGCACAGTGGTTTGGGGTACAGCTCCATGAGAGCAGCAGCTGCAGTCTGAGCCCTGGCCCGAAGGTTGGTGCACCAAAGCCCAAGGCTCAGCTCTGAAACAATAAGCATGCCTGGTTTGTGGAGGGGGTTGTGCTGACCAGGACTTGAATGGATTGTGTTCTGTTAGGAGGTGTTCAGGGGTCTTACCATACTGCCTGGGGAAGGTGGGACATGTCCTTGGCTTGAGTTTTCAGCACTGTCTTAGTGACTTCTCACAAGCACAGTCACCAGCAGTGACACGAATTTGTGTGTGCCAGGAGAGCAGACGGGGTTTTGAGGGGGTGTGTGGGACCCAGGGGTGTTTACTGTTGCAGCTGGGGTCTCCAGGAGGTTGAGCCAGCCCCAACATCGCTCTCACATCCTGGCCCTGTGTTTCAGATCGTGCCTGGTGACCCCTTGGACAAGAGCATCGTCATCCGGCCGCTGGAGCCGCAGCCAGCCCCACACCTGGCCAGGGAGTTCATGATCAAGACCAGGCGCAGGAAGGTACGTCTGGGACAAACCCCTGTGCTGTCCCTCTGTCCCAGCAGCTGAGCTGTCGCAGTGTTGGCCCTTGGCTGTGCCACACCCGCTCTGTGTTCCCACAGTGGTCTGATGGTTTTGTGCCCCAGGACTGCCCCGCGCTGCCTGTCGGTGCCTGTCGGTCCCATCAGTGACTCCAGCCCAAAACAGGATCCCGTGGCCTCCGCTGAGCCCCGCTCCCTCCCCAGCCCCTCTGACCCCTCAGTGGCCTGGTGTAGCCCCCTTGTCCAGCAGAAACAGCAGGAACTGGTTTCTGTGCTGGTTTGGGGAGCTGGACTGAGGGGCTGAAGGGGCTCCTGGGGCTGCAGAGGGAGCTGAGGGAATCGAGCTCCCCTGTGGGAGGGCAGTGAGCTACTAGATGTGCTCAGCAGCAGAACCCACACATTTGTAGGTTCCTGAGGATTGTTAGATGCCTTCAAGCTGCAGAGAAGCACCTTATGCCTTTCTTGGAGCCTTTGGAATTTTTTGATTTTTGGAAAATTTATCTTACTGTGGGACACAAGGTCTCTTCAGTGGGCTCTCTGTGCAGTGGCTGTATGGGGAATAACCCTGGCTTTGTGTTACCCTGCAGGGCCTGAGTGAGGATGTGAGCATCAGCAAGTTCTTCGACGACCCCATGTTGCTGGAACTGGCCAAGCAAGACGTCGTTCTCAACTACCCCATGTGAACCTGCTGCCCTGGCATGGGGGCTGACCCAAGCCCTGGCTGGCACCTGCTGGTCCTTCCCCATCCCTGCTTGCCCAGCCCTGGCTCCTGGAGGCTCAGGGCAGGCAGGGAGCTGCTCCTCAGGTCGCTCCTCCATGGCCGTAGGAGTCTCCCTGGGCATTCATGGACCAATTGTGGGCATTCTCCGTATGGGGAGCAGCCCAGACCCAGAGCCCTGATCCATTTTGTGTTGTTGGTCTCCAGCTGCTGTTGCCTCCAGCGAGGTTTTCCCCTTTGCATAGGCTCCTCCAGCAGGCAGAGCTGAGCAGTGTGAATATGGATTCCTGAGGACTGGGCCTCCACTGTGTCAAGCATTTCAGGCAGCTGAGAAAGGGGGGTTGGTGGGGAGATCTGGGGGGGCAGTGCTTTACCAGCCTCCCCGGGAGGAGAGATGAGTGTGGCTTTGAGCTTTTTGTACCCCTTTTTTGAACCCTTGTAAACGTTTAGTACAAACTTCCAGTCCAAGCTTAGTCTGTGCCCAGAGATGGCAGTGCTGGGGGAGTCTGCTTTCCCAGTGCTTCCAGTACACACTGTCAGGATTTCTCCCATCCTGAGCCCTGATTTCCCACATCCTCAGCCCCAGTTCCCCCTGGCCTCAGCACTGTCCCACTCCCAAGGACTCCGTGTCTCCCAGATATCCCATTCCTGCCTGTGGTAGTGAATGGACCAGCCAGCCCAGGCCTATTTCTTTCCTTTCTCACTCAATCTTGCTGAGTTTTCAGGGATTTCATCAGCTGCTGATCATCTGAAAGGTTTTTGGTGCTCTCGCTCCACTCCCCTGCTCTGTCTCTCTCTCTGAACTCTGCCCCGGTTCAGTCCCAAGTACGTGCTGTGGAATCAGGGCTGATTTACATCTCCTGAGGCCATTCCTGCCCTCCCTGTCCCCTGGCTGTCCCCAGCCTGACCTGGCCTGGCACTGCCCCAACGCTGCCGTGCCGAGTTTGGCCCTGGCAGCCTCGTTCATCCCAGAGACACCACTGGGAACCTGTCCCAGAGCATCCCTGCACTCTGAGGCGCTTGAGATGGCCCTGGGGCACCAGCACATGGGGAGCAGAGGGTAAAGCCAAGGACAACCTCCTTCCCTGCTCCCAAAACCTGCCAGCTGCCGGTGGAAACTGGGAGGCACCGGGCTGACATAAGCACAGGGGATAGGAAGCAGCCACGGCAAAGCACATCCAGCCCTCCCACCACGTGCTGGGTCTCTGCGGAAACTGGATGTTGTGGGGGATAATTCAGGTCAGTGGAGCATCAAAACCAGGGTGGGGAAGGATTTCCTGTCAGCAGACACCGGTATCGCCCCCCAGGCCGGGCTGCTGCCCCACCCCATCGCCCAGCGGGAGGGTGCACCGTGCCGGCCTCCAGCCCTATTGCCAGGCTCAGCTTCTTCAGGGATGCGGTCCTGGGGCCCTGGCCCTGTCACCAGGCTCAGCCTTTCCTGCCGGGCAGTGCCAGGAGAATCCCACTCACCTCCCACATCCGCCCTGGCACTGCAGCCTCACCGATGGCGTGTTCCCCCTCTGTCCTGGGGAAAAGTGGGGCTCAGTCCTGGCTCGGTGCAAGCAGAATACAACCCTGGCACCCCTATGGCCTCGCTGGGGGTGCTTGTGACCTCCCAGTACAGCCCAGCACCAAACTGGGCTCCCAGGGACCAGGCCAGGCGTCTCCTGGAGCAAAGCCTGGATTGCTGCTGCCGGGGCTGCAGCGGGATCAGTGGCCGGGGGTTGGCGGTGCTCGGTGCTGCACCGCACGTCCCAGGGCTCGGGGATGGCCCCTGGCTCCGGAGCCAAGAGCTCGGCTGCTCTGGGTGGGTTTCTCACAGGAAGAGGACATCCATCATCCCAGCCTCGGGCTTTCCAGGGCTGGATAACGGGGCCGGACGGGGCCCTGGGGACGCCCGTGGACGGGCATCGATGCCAGTCGCACCTGCCCTCGGAGAGCAGAACCCCGAGGCTGCACGGCCCAATGGATCCCTGCGGACCCGGGCATCGCCCCGGCCGTCACCCCGGGAGGGCGGCGGGACGCGGCCGGGCAGGCGTGGGAAGGAGCCGGTTCTCACGCAGGCTCTTCCCAGCGGCTGGGAAACGCTGACCCGCGGCGGGGCCGGGCAGCCGCAAACCTGGCCCTGCGCTCGTGAGCTGGGGATTTTCCGCGGAAACGGCTCTGCCCTGGGAGTGGGGGCTATGCGGCTGGACCCTGACCCCAGCCCCTTCCATGCGGCTGGAATTTCCCCACACAAAGGATCTGTGCGGGTGCAGGATGCCCCAAGGGATGTCCCTGCCCGGGCTGTGGCGCAGGTAAACTGAGGCACGTGGAATCCCACACTGGGGGACCGGGGGCTCCATCCGTGGCACGAGTCGATCAGGGCTCAGCTCTGGGACACACCCCGGGGGATGTGCCCCCACCCTCAGCAGGGCCATCAGCAATGAGTGACCCTGTGTTGACCCCTCCAGTTGTCCCCGTTTGTCCCCATCCCCGGGGACCTGGGAGGTCCCCACAGGACACGGCACCTTGAGCAGCCATCTCCTTGTGGATGAGCCCCCACCACCCTGTGCCGAGTCCCCGTCTCCATCCTGCTCCTGGGGACTCTGACTGCTGTCCTGCTTCTACTGTCCTCATGCCTGTCTTGCTCCCAGTGCCTCCACCCTGTTCCTGGTGTCCCTGTGCACAGCCTCATTCCCACTGTTCCTACCTGTTCCCTGTGTCCTTGTGCCTGTCCTGCTCCTGATCTCCCATCCCACCCTACTTTGGTCTCCCTGTCTCCACTCACCCCAGTCCCTGTTCTGCTTCTCAATGTCCCTGTCCTTGCCCTGCTCCTGCTCTCCCCATTCCCATCTTGCTCCAATTGTCCCCATCGCTAATTCTGCTCCCAGTTCCTCCATGATGTTCCTACTCCCCCTATCCCAATTCCCCTCCCAGTGTCCTTGTCCCCTTCTTGGTCCCATTGCCCCCATCCTGCCCTCGGTGTTCATCCTGTTTTCACTGTCCTCATCACTGTCCTGCTCCCTGTGTCCTTGACCTCATCCTGCTTGCTGTGCCCATGTCCTTGTCCTGCTTCTGATTTCCCTATCCCACTCTTCTCCTGTCTCTATACAGCTCCCAAGGTCCCTGGTTTCCACCCTGCTCCTGATGTCCCCATCCTCATCCTGCCCCTGGTGTAGCTGTCCTGCTGCCCATGTCCCTGTTCTCATCCTGCTCCCAGTGTCCTCTCCCTGTCCCAGACCTCCACCCTGCTCTTGGTGTCCCTTGTCGCCACCCTGTACCTGTCCTGTGCTCCATATCCCTGTCCCCACCCTATTCCTGATGCCCTCATTCCCATTCTGCTCCTGGTGTCCCTGTCCACAGCCCTGCTCCCACTGCTCCCATCTTGTCCTGATCCTGTTCATCATCCTGTTCCTGTTCCTTGTCCCTCATCTGCTTCTGATTCCCCCATCTCAGCCTGCTCCCAATGTCCCTAGTTCCCACCCTGCTCCTGATGCCCTCATCTCCATCCTGCTCCCGGTGTCCCTATCCACAGCCCTGCTCCCAGTGTCCCCATTCTTGTCCTGCTCTCCATGTTTCTATCCCTATCCAGCTTCCTGCTGTCCTCATTCCCCTTCTGCTCCTGATGCCCCCATCCCACTCTGCCCCAGTCCCTGTCCAGCTCCCTACATCCCTGTCCTCATCCTGCTCCTGCTCTCCCCATCTCCATTTTGCTCCCAGTGCCTCCATATTTGTCTCACTCTCTATGCCTCCATACCCTTCCCAGCATCTTTGTTCCCTTCTTGCTTCCATTGCCTCCATCCTGCTCCTGGTCTCCATCCACAGCCCTGTTCCCACTGTCCCCAGCACTGTCCTGCTCTCTGTTTCCTCGTCCCTGTCCTGCTCCTGATGCCCCCATTCCACCCTGTTTTGGTCTCCACATCCCCACCCTGCCCCAGTCCCTGTCCAGCTCCCTGTGTTCCTGTCCTCATCCTGCTCTTGCTATCCCCATCCCCATCTTGCTCCCAGTGTCCTCATCCTACTCTGCTCCTGTCCCTATTCTGCTCCCAATGCCCCCGTCCCAATTCTGTTTGTGGTGTCCCTGTCCACAGCCCTGCTCCAGTGTTCCCCATGTTCTGTCCTACTCTGTGTCCTTGTCCCTATCCCCTGCTGGATCCCCTTCTTTTCCCCAGTCCCCGGCCCCTGTCCCTGTCCCCTTTCCCCGCTGTGGCCCCCTCCCGACCCCAGCCCCGTGTCCTTGTCCTATTCCCTGCTGGATCCCTCTTCCGACACCAGTCCTGTGTCCTTGTCCCTCTCCCCGGCTGTGTCCCCAGCCTGACCCCAGTCCCGTGGCCTTGTCCCTATTCCCTGCTGGATCCCTCTTCCGACACCAGTCCTGTGTCCTTGTCCCTCTCCCCGGCTGTGTCCCCATCCTGACCCGGCTCCGTGTCCTTGTCCCGCTCCGGACGCTCCCGCCCGCCCGGGTCCCTCCGTCCCCGCCCGCCCCGGCCCGCGCGCGCTGAGGGGGCTCCGCGCATGCGCCTCGCGCCCCCCGCCCGGGCTCGGCGGCTGAGGG
>VWPU01003745.1:0-268106 GCA_013398955.1 Callaeas wilsoni
GGGGCGCCACGGGGCCGCACCGGGCCGCGCCGGGCCGAGGGGCGCGCCGCTGCCTCCCCGGGACTCCCGCGGCAGCCCCGCTCCGCCGCCATCCGCTGCAATAACATTTCGGTGACACACACCTGCGTCCTCTCGGCCAGCACCGACGGTAAAACTGCGAGCTGATGCAATCGCTAAGGGAGAAATTGGTCAGTACAAGCAGCTCCCCGGGACTCCTCGGTTTCGCAGCCGCCTGCTCCTCGATCTTTACTTTGTAACACTGACCCGAAATGTCTGGTCAGCGCTCGCCAGTTCAACCCTCCGAGCTACGGCTGTCAACATGCCGGAGCTCGCACGTCCTCTCATCACCTTCTATTTCACCTGTTCCATCATCAAAAAAACCCCTAACCCCCAAAAAACAACAAACCAAAAACGCCCCACCCAAAAAAACCAGCTTCGGGCGGCTTAGCCTCAGTTGCCGTTTTAGCAAACACGTTATCCAGTCCCTGACTAGCATCGCGTTAGTCCGTTCTAAATCCCATCGCTGGGAACGCGCTGACAACGCAGCTCCTTCCCGCCCGTTCTCTCGGCGCGCTGCGAACCCGCAGGGACGGCGGAACAAGTGCCGGGGCCGCGCCGTGCCCGCCCGCCCCAGCCCCGCTGCCGCGGCACTGCCGGCGGGGATCGGCCGCGCCACCTCCCCGTCCCCCAGGTCTCACACGTCCCGCCTGGCGCCTCCGTTTTGGAGACTTTAATTGCATAAAGCGCCCGAACAAGCCGGTGTTCTCGGTTTGTTTTTGTTTGGAGGCAGAGGGGGAGGTCAAGCACAGCAGGACAGGAGCGCTCTGTCTGGTACATTCCAGCCCAATCGGACGCCCCTGCATCACCTACTGCAGGAATTTCCCACCGTAGCTGCGGAATGAGAATCCCAGAGAACACGAACCCGGGGCCGCGGGGAAAGACCCAGGTAGAAACCCGTCTCGCAACCCCAAATCGGCGACGCGGCAGCCGGCAGCGCCGGCAGCACAGGCAGGGCCGCCCCCGAAGCCGGTGCGCGGCGCGGAGATGGGCGCACGGCATACCCCGTCCGCCGGTTGCGCAGGCTGAGGCTCTCCTTGATGGACGGGCTGTCGGGGAGCAGCACCTCGGCGTGGTGTGGGCCCTCCACCACCCCCACGTAGGACCGGCCGCTCCGCTCCCGCTCCTTGGCGTCCTCCTCGAAAAGCACCTGGCCGCTGAGCTTACTGAAGACGATGGTGTTCATGGTGGGGGGCTGGGGGCCGCCGTCGTGCTGGCCGCCGGCTCCGAGGTGCGGGGGCTCGCTGTGCGCTGCGGGGAGGCGGCAGCGGTCACCGGGCAGCCGCGCCGAACCGCCGAGACCCGCCCGGCGCGACCGGCGGGGGGGCAGCGCGGAGGCACCGGGCGCCGCCTGCCCACCCACGGGGGGGGAGGCAGCCCGCCCCTCCCACGGCCCGGCCCGCTCCCACGGCCCGGCCCGCTCCCACTCGTACCTCGCCGCCAGCCTTCGCCGCGCTCCTCGCTCCGTGTCGCAATAGTTCGGAGCGCGGGTTTTCTGTCGGGTTTGGTGTTTCTGTCTCGCTTTCTCTCTCTCTCACTCCTTTTTTCCCCCCCTTTCCCTTCCCTTTCCCTCTCCTCCCCTCCCCCGGAATGATTTTCCCCTTCCCCCTCCCCGTTTGGGGAGGGAAACAAATTGTTTTTAAAGACCACCAAATGCGCAGAGCCGGCGCCCGGAGGCACAGCCGCCGCGCAGCCACTCACACTGTCGGGACTGCTGCTCCCCATCCCCGGGGGGAGTCACCGCTGGCGAGGGAACCCCAGCAGCCCCAGCCAGGGCACGGGCCCCGCCCGGGCAGAGCGGCGTCGAGGGGCGGTGCGTGGAGGGGCGGTAGGAGTCCGGCCAGGGGCATCTGAGGGTACGGCAGTGCACGGCTGGGCAGCTCACCGTCCGTATGGGGGAGGCTCCCGGGGAAGGCGGCTGAGGACACCGGCTGGTGTCACGCTGACCGCGAGAGAGACCCCCGTCGGGGTCGCGAGGCGCAGCCACAGCCCCGTTCTACTCATTAACACCGGCGTTTAATGATGCCACACCAGGAACCATCACCCACCACGCTTCCCCGTCTTCTCCTGTGTGTCCCCCCCTCCCTCCCGCCCAAGGGTTATAAATTAGCCTCAAGTCCAAGCCGGCAGACAGCCCGCTGCCTTTAGCATCCTCGGCGCGGCCGGCGCGCTCCCGCAAAGATACGATGCTGAGATCAGTTGCCAGTGATGTCTGCGGGCGTCCCCGGCCCGCTCCTACGGATGTGCCCCTGTTCCCCCGGCCCCGCCGCTCCACACCCCCCGCACCCTGCGCAGCCCTGCGGCGCAGCAGCCCGGCCCCGCCGGGCTTAACATTTTGATTTTCTGTGCGCAGAAATGAAGAAGATGGCCACAGTCAATATTTACAAGGATGTAATTCAGACGTTATTTGACCGCCGCGGGTGAACGGGAGCAGCCGTCTGCGCCTGCGGGCGCGGCGGGACGTGCGCGGCGCGGATACCTCGTGCGCGCACCACCCGCGACTCCACGGTCTCCATGGCACCTCTCTGTCCCCGTCCTTGTCCCCGCAAGCGTGACCCCAAAAGACCTGAGCCTGCATTCCGCTACCACTTGTATCCCCCTGTCCCCAGCCATCACCGTGGCCTCGTCCCCTCCCATCTTCCCAGGCTGCAGAGGTCACCGCGGAGTGTACGCGGTTCTCCGCTGGCTTGGCGTTGGAGCGGTGGAGACGGAGGGGGCAACATGCTGCGGTCCGAGGACCCCCGCCCGCCTCCAGGGCTCAGCCGCCGTGGGGTCCTTCCTGGGGCTCTCCCCATCCCCACACCCGCCGTCACGGGTGCGTGACGTCACGGCCACTCTCTGCGACGTCACACAGCCACAAGCATTGGGGAAAGGGGTCCTGGAAGAGGGGCACCTTGGCATCGGGATTCACCGATCCGATTGTAATTTCTCCATTTGCTGACGGGAAGCAGGGGAGAGGTTTGGGAAGAGCAATGCACTGAAGATGTCCCGTTGTCCAAGGAGAAAAATTACTGTCCCCAGAGTGAGAGTAAAAGACATGAGCAACTTGCTGCCAGTCCCCTGCTGAGAAAACAGGGTAGAAAAATGTAAATAACCACGGGAGTTCTGTGCAGGCTGTGCATCCTGCACTTCCACGGACTTTTGGGCAGAGCCCTGGTAAGGCTGCCCCTCAGGACGTGCATGGCCAGAGCATTCAAGAACCAGCTGGAGGAGAAAGGGGCATGGGAGAGTAGTGTGGGACAAATGCCTCCTGTTAGGCTGTGCTAACATGCTGATGAGGAGCTTCCTGCAAACACGCAGCTCTGATCATAGCCATGCCCAGATGAACTTTTTATAACCAAAGTATTGTTATAATTATATCACAGCAAAAGGAGTCCTAGAAAGTGTCGGATTTGACCAAAACCAAGCTGCTGCAGGAAGGTGATCTCAGTCGTTTGCAGTGTCAGACAATCGTTTGCTCTGTTGTCATCCCACTCCCCTCTCCCAACCCCTCTAGCACAGCAGAATTGATCCCCTCTGCTAGGGCAGGCACAGGTTCTGGTCCCCGGAGCCTGATGGGAGGAGCGGATGGGGCACGGCAGGTTTCTGTGGGCCCTGCAGGCTGAGGCAGCCTCTGGAGAAGGGGCAATCCATGCACTGGGTGGGTACTGAGCAAGTGCCCTTGGAAAAGCCTTTCCTCTGCCTGTCCACCGTGGTGGAATGGATGCTCATTCCCTGTGTGGTGGCTCAGGAGGATCTGGGAAGACAAAAATAATCCTTCCCTGTGTCTACTGATGATGGTGCTGTTTGGGCATGGGCTTAGAGGATCATTGCACTTGCACGGTATGTGGCTGTCCTCAAGGACATGCGTGGTCCCCAGGAGGCGTGGAAATGTGCACTGCTCACCTGCCTGCCTGTCCAGAGCTGGGCAGGGCATGGGCAGCCAGGGCAGCAGGTTGCTGAGAGCCTGGCAGATCCCACAAGCACACCCAGAATAAATCACAGCAGCAAGAGCTGAGGGCAGAAATCACCATTTGGAAAGCAGTTCTGGAAAAAAACAAAAGTCTGTGTGGGGCAGGCATTGCCAAACGTGGTGAGGCAGTGGCAGGAGCAGTTGGCACTGCGGCGCCTCACAAGCCTCTAAAGCAGTGAGATCTCCCAAATCATCACATGTAAATCTCACACACGCCCGCCCCCTCCATATTTTGTTACATAGATCACAGTTGAAAAGCTTAAATGAAAACAGTGTTTCTATTTCCAGAGCTTGTTTAACATCGTGAATGTGATACAAACTGTGGGCTTCATGTTTTTAATTAAGGTTACTTACCCGGCCATGCACGGAAAAAGAAGTCAATAGTTGCTGGCCGCATACCACAGCTTGCAGCCGGCTCCGCTGAGGATGCAGCACCGGCTGATGGGAGCACTGTGGCTCCCCTGCATCCCACAGCGGGACAGGGGCCCAGGGCACAGTGGGACTTCAGGCACCTGCCAGGCTGAAGCTGCAAGAAACCCCTTGGTGTTCTTTGCAACATCCCTCTATTGGCCCGTGCTTGTGTGCCAGCTCCAGACAGCTGGTAGGCCAGGTTGGCATGCCAAAAAGTGGCAACGAGGCACATTTCCAAGGGATATCGTGCAGAAAGAACCTAAAAGTGGTTCTTTGGGTCCTAATATGTCTCACTGGAGGAGCCAGGAAAAAATCAACTGTACTGTCAAACTGAAAGGAGAATTTGCTCCTGAGGCTGCAAGTGATGGAGCTCCTCAGTGCCAGCCCCGCTTGAGCCCTTGGAGAGGCTGCAGCCCCAGCCCTGCTGCCTGGGGTGGGCAGCCATGCCACAGAGCTCAGATGGCACCACTGGGGCTGGCTGTGAGCACTGCCCTGCCTGCTTCTTCCTTCTCCAGCCATGAGCCAGGGAAAATCCAAAACCAGTTCAGTAGGGTCTCATCTATGCTCCTAAATACAGTCCTTGTTTCTGCTGTCCACTTCCAGCAAAACGTTGCTTTCGTCTGTTGTTCTGGTTATTTTTTATGTGCTATCAGCAAACATTTCATTGGTGTTGTATTCTCACAGCTCCTGCCTCCAGCTGCAGATTCCTTCACCATAAACATATATGTTTGAAATTCAAAGGATTTCTTCATGTCCCTGGCACTCTCTGTGCTGTGGCAGGTTGGGTGGCTAAATAACTATGGCCATGTATGTTGAAAGGCCTGAAGTCATGTAGGTGAGAAATTGTTTAGGATTATGCCAAATGGAGTGTTATCCAAACTACAAAATAGCCAGGGAAAAGCAGCTGCAGAGACCTGTTGCCACCCCTCATAGCAGCTGGATAACTGCTGAGCAAAGTCCTGAGGCACATATAGACAAGGATGTAACTGCTTAACCGTGTTGGCTAAAAGGGGGTTGGTCTGCTTCTGCGAGGAGCCAGAGATGGCAGAGTAGCTTTAGAATGGGCTCTTCATGCTTAGTCTGGTAGCTCCCAGATCACTGGGATAAGATAATGTAGGGATGAAGTTAAATATTCTAATGTGGAATTTTGTTAAGTAGAGTCCTAAGAAAGGAAGAACTGTCTCTTTTGAAGATTTTGCTAGATCAGTGCCTGGAACAGCCACTGTCTTAGAGCAAGGAGGGATGCAGTGCCCCATCCTTGGGATCAGCGAGGTCATCATACTGGGCATGCAACATCTGAGAGGGAAGACAATTATGTTGGGCCACTAGAAAGCAAAGATAGGTTCTGAAGTTGCCACCTGATTTTTGTGTGCAAAGACCTGTGGAGAAATGAGCTTTGGAAGGTTTCTCAACAAGACTGAAGGAGCACTTGAAAGACAACATGCGTGCTTGTTTGTTTTCTTTATGGATATTTGGTTTGGATGAACTCCTAAGAAGGTGTGTTGGAATGATGTATGCAGGAAGCAAACACATCAATGTCATCTGTGACCATCCCTGAAGCAGCTTTGGTGCTGGTGCTGCAGCAGGTAATGTTGTCAAACTACAGGGCCAAAGACTGTGGGGACTTCTGTCAGAAAGGAGGGCAACAACAGCACAAAGGTGAAATGAGGAGGTTGTCAAGAGGATGTTCTGAAACCTGGCTGCTGTGACCATTAATCAAATCCTGGTTTCAATTCCAAGTCAAGCAAGACTGGACTGAGAAAAAATGTTAGACTAGCTCCAGTGTAGCACAACTCAGGTACTTCCTTACAGTGTACACCTGGGAAGGGTGTCCACCAAGGGAGCTGCTCTGCTGTCTGCAGGCTGCTGAATGCTGCAGAAAGGTGGACCAGATGTCACGTGATGAGAAAGCCAAAAAACAAGCGCTGTACAAATGCAGGAGATGACCTTGTGTGAAGGTCCAGTTCTTGCCTTCTACAAATCAGGAAGTTTTGCATGCTATTTGTGTTTGGAAAAGAGTATGTTGAGGGCATGTGCTGAGTTGTAGAGTGGACTTGTGCTACAACATATAATATTGCAAGGGGAAGTGGCCAGGGTGCTTGGGCTGCAGGAAGAGTTTAACCATGAAGCTGTGAACATGGCTTTAGTCATGGCTGTCAGGTGTGGTGGGGCTGAGACCACTCTGAAGTCAGGGAGCTGAGCTTGCAAACATGACGAGGGGGCAGGTGCCCCATCCGAAGCTACAGCCGACCCCTTTTTCTTTTAGGAAGCACGAGGTCCCAAGGGTGGCCTTCCTGATAACACCTTCAAACTGGGGTTAGCGGCAGCAAAAAGCCCCAGACAAATTGCAGACCTGGAAGCCCCCAACGTACAGCTGTTGCTTTATCTAGAAAAGTGGGAAGACTCAGTTCTGTTCTACGTATGTGCTTTGTCTTAAGAATTAATAAACAAAACCAAAACAAGGTCTCCAAACAAGGATCTCATTTATTTCTACTTCAATGTGAACACATCCCCAGAGTCAGAAAAACAATCTCTCAACTTGTGCTCAAGGTCTTTATTTTTTCTCACTTCTCTTCTCCACCTCCATTTTTATTGCATTTTTTTAGTTTTCCATCCCCTTGGGCCATGTAAAATAAAACTCCTTCCATAAGGCCTCTGCTGTTCATCATCTGCTCTGTGCAGTGGGCACGGGGAGGAGGAGGAGGGCCATGGTGTTTGCAGGAGACATGTTTTTCCAGCATCCCATAGCTCAGGCTCAGCTGGGGCTCTGTGACTAGCCACAAGGGCAAAAGGGCTCCGGAGAGGGGCCAGATGGTTTCCCTGAGCATGGAAATGGTGTGTAGTGCAGTGTTAATTAGGAGGAAATGTGGTCAGCAGGAGAAGCTCTGCAGTTTGGCCTGGGACAGAGCCATCGTCTCGAGATCAGGCCTCTTGGTTATTAAGCTTCATCTACGTGTGTTAGCTGTTCTCCATTTTGTGTTTTGTGCTTAGGATCCAGGTGGGGTCTGTGTGTGCCCCATTGGAGGCTCCGCTCATGGCAATTGTGGCCTGCCTGGTTTCTTCAGTTCTGTGCCCTCTGCGGAGCCAAGCTGTGTGTGTTGCTCTAGTCTGTACCATTGACTCTCAGTTGGAGCTTTTGGCTTTAACCCCAAGGAATACAAAGCCAAAGACTCAAGCCTTAAATACATACATGAGCTCTTTTTTCTGTAAAAGAAAAACAACAGCAGTTCAAACGTCCCCAAAGAGGATGACCTTCTTCATTATGTGTAATGTATCAATATAATCAAAATTAGTACTTTTGCTATGTTTTATACATTTTATTCATTTAACTGAGCTTTAAATTCTGTACTTAATATTCTCAGAGGAAAATCGTATCTTTGGTGTCTGTACTGGCCAGGGAGTGACTCAGTTCCATTTGATGTAGTATCTCAGATGGGTGATGTCTGTTCTACATTTGGAAAACGAATGTGGATTTGTTTGGATTTGACATTAACGGTGCAGGTCACATTGCAGAAATCACTGCTCTGAAAAGTTAAGCATAAATGCTGAAGAGTTGATAACAATAATAATTATAAATCTAATTTTTCTTCAGCCACCTGTGCAAAAATAAACACACCATGCTGTGTTTTTGAATTCCCTATGTTTTATGCCTGTTCTCCCCTCTAGCTCCACTGGAGAGCATAAAGTCAGGTAATTTTGCTACCAATATTCTTCAGTATTAAAGATATAGAGGTCAATCCATAACTTGAAATTATCTGCAGAATGGTTCAAACTATGATGAATTTTTGCTCGAATTTGTCTTTTTTGGGCGGGAAGAGAAGAGGATGTGCACATGTGTGAGAGCAAAGGTAGTGCAGTAATGTGCAAGGACACTGTGATTCATGTGGCGTCCGCCTGGGACCTGTCCCCAGGGACTTACTCCACCAGCCCCAACTCTCGAGCATCCCCAAAAATGTCAACCAGCTCGGCAAGGCAGGGAGACATGCGTGGGCTGAGGGGATGGAAGGGGCAGCTGTGAGGGTCTGAGTCCCGTCCCCGCTTGAGCTGCATGCCGTTTTGTGTGACCTCGAGGATTTCACAATCCCCATGCTTCTCTTCTGCAGCTGTAACACAGGAATAATAACGCTTCCTCCCCTTTCTCTGCTTCCTACTCTGCTTTTGGCACACTGCTAATACAAGAGGGCTTGATCTCAGTTGGAATCTATCACTGCTACTGACATGTTAATAATACCAGTAGAAACGTTTCCTCTTTCCTTTGTACTGACAGAGCTCTGCACGGGGTAGCAGCTCCCAACACGTCAGCCCAGAGCGTATTCACTTTCAACCCCAAATCTGAGGCATTTTCCGGACACAAGACAGAGAGGATGCAAGATTCGGGCTGACTTTTAGGATTTTAAACAGGGAGAAGTAGTCATAACATGCTTCAGCTTGATGGCCCTCCAGTTATTGCATAAACCTCTGAATTATCCTCAGCCTCTTGGCTGCTTGCACGGCGTTAAACCTCGTGCGGTTGAGTCAGGGTTTCAATGATTTTCTGTCTAGTAGCTCCTCTGGTAGATATCGGGTCCTGGAGAGGACAGGGAGAGTTGGAGTGCATTGCCTTGGCAACACGGATGTGATTGAGGGGATTTTGTGTCTTGAAGGAAAACCCCAAAGTTAGTGCCAGTTTCTATAAAGACTTGGTGGAGTCAGACACCCGGAGCTGCCTGGGGAGAGCTTCCTCTGGGACGCAGGATCCCGCTCTCTCTAGCTCTGCTTGGGAGTCACATAGTGGGGAGTTGGTTTCCTGCAGAGGAAGCTTGAGAAAATCTAAAGATAAAATAAGGTTGCGGGAAGATTCTTCTAAAGATGGCTTGCAATTAGTGTTTTTGGCCTGAGTTTGAAAATCTCCTTCCTCATTGCTTGCAGTCATACAAAAACGCTCTTACATAACTGATAATTTATAAATCTCTAATGATTTAGAAGTTTTCTGAAGTTGTCCAGTAATAATGAATATGTTTATTCGAGCGGATCAAAAAGTCAGGCCAGTCATATTAATCTGTTTAACCAGTGCTGATAGCTGTATTATCTCCTTTTTAGCAGAACTGAGGTTAAACCTCTGTAAATAGCTGTAAAATATACAAATGCTATTTTAGCAGAGGCTAAAGCCAGAGACTCAAAATGCAATTTTGCTTTGATAGCTACTGCCAGCCTCGAATGTGGATACCTGAGGAGAGGCAACAAACCCGCACTCTGTCTGTGCTTTCCTCCTTGTGTACAGAATAGATGGATTCTGCAGGGTGCAAAACATGAGGTGTAGCAGCATAACTCATGTACACACTGTTACTATTTATTATTGGTGAGGCTGAGGCATGCGAGCCAGCAAAGGAAATAGCTGGCACATCTTCATTAATTCCTTCTGGTTCTAAAGTAAGTAGTTTTCAGGAAATAATTCTCCAAGACCTTGGCTACACACACAGCGTATTTATTCAGAGTTGGCAGGGGCACCAGAAAACATATAGTTCATAGAACCCTCATTTCTTTGGATCCCAAAGGTGTTTATCAAAAATGATTTTTAGACAGATTAGAGCCACACACATGCACAGAACCATGCCTATGACAGTTGCTGTGTCTCGAAGCACTTTAGGTTTAATCGTAACCCCCGTCCACCCTTTGAATAAACTTCAGAAATTCCCCGATGGCGTTAAGGGTTATTTTGAGAATGAGGAGACATCCACCTTAGCTTGGCAAGTGAGTATTGGCTTCACAGGTTTTTTCCCTCCAAGTTACTTGAATATAACTATTATACTTTCTTCTGAATTGTAACTATTTGACTTGTGACCTCACAGATACTTTACTTGTTGCTTTGAGATCTAGCCATGACTAAATCCAGAAATTTAGATATATATCCAGACTTTTTTATCTGAAAAATAGACTGAAAATCTTGAATATCAGTCTCTCTCATGAGATGTCCTGATTTCATGCATTACAACAGGGCCAGAAATAACACAAGAACAGCTTTTCTCACAGTATTTCAGTAGTTCTTTTCTGGCCATTGCCAAAAGCAGGATGTGAAGACATGCACGAACATTAAAGCAAACTCTTATTAGAATAGTTCAAGTTCCTTTTGCATTGTGGTAAAAATTCGTGTCAATTTTCATTCTATTCAGACTATTTCAACCCTTTCAGTACTTCAAAAATCCATCAGTGTTTTTTCTTAATAAATCATTCTGCTAGCTTAAATGTGATTTGTGGGTTTCCATCTTTTTTCTTTTTCTTTTTAAACACAGGCCAAGGATATGACAAAGTGCTCAGACCCAAATTGCACATTTGATTGTACACATAAATGTTGGCTATCTCACTGGCTACCCATTGACTTTGCAAGAATTCCTCAGTGGTGTTAATAGTAAGCTTCCAGTGAGTGTTTGCAGGATTGGGACAGAAGTTGTCCTAGGATGCCCAGGGAAAGACTGCAACTGCCATCAGTGGGGATGTGCCCCAGAGATAAGGACAGATTTAGTTTCAGGTTTGCATAATTAAATTGTTTCCTTCAAAGCTGTCAATAGACTCAGGCACTGGTCACTTCACAGTCTTTCCACAAAGTAGAGAAATAGTATAGAGTTACCTGCTTCAGCTGCCAGGGTAAACGCTGGCAGTAAGTGCAGGCACAAAGCAGAGCCGCAGCCTGCTCCTGTGGGCTCCTCCGGTGTGGGATGTGCACGGGGCTGACATGGCAGGGATGGGGCAGATCCTGGTGCTGTGCCTGCCCCATCCTGGCAGTGCCCGGGCAGTACTTGCAGCGCTGCCCTGAGGTGCTCCTGCCCCTTTCAGAGAGATGGGCTGAACATGTGCTCTGCCACACGGCAGGTTGTCCTCTCCTGGAGAGGGGCTCTCCAGCCACTCTGGAGTTCTCCATCAGGTACGGTTACAAATCTCTCTGCAGAGCAAGGTTTTCCAGATGTCTGAGCATGGGTGCTTCCCAGGGCACAGAGGAGGTCAGCTAAGCCCTTTGGACTTCACCTTCTCCAGCAGGCATATCCCAGCCTGCTTTAATAGACCAGTGCATCCCTTACTTGCCTATATTTTCACTGATTCAGAGAGGAAAGGATTGCAGGGATGTAGTGAGCAGCTTGTCCATGCAGCACCTGCAGGGACACCTTGCTGCCACTGATGAGGAGCTGAGCACCTTGCCCTCTAAACAGAGGGAAACTGAACAGAATTTTGGACTGCCTAGGGCAGCAGTGAAAGCCCAGATCTCCTGAACTGATCTGTTCACTGACTGCAAACTTCGCATCACCACATAGCACCAGGTGGTTGGCTCAAACACTTGGTGTCCTTAGGAGAGCTGTCACCCTGACAGGTCCTGGCTGGAGAGGGTCAAGTCACTGCTATAACAGAGAGGAGGCCTCTAGTTTTTTGCTGATACTCTCCCCAAGGACAGCTGAGGTATTAGTGTCTCACTGCAGATGGGTGAATCAGAGCATGAAAACACCTGCCTGGCGAGCCAAGAGCTGTCAGGCCATTTACAGGATATAGTATGTGGTTTGCAGATCCAGCCCTGGGATTATGAATCCTAAGATCTCAGATCAAGAGGGCACCTCAGGAGCAGCCAAATCCTAGAAGAGGATTTTGCTGTTCACCTTTCTAGGGACAATAACAGGAATAAAAACACCTGGCTACATAGTATTTGAAGTGAAAATTGATTTCCTTCTCAACATTTGTTGATTATCCTTCAGTGGCCTGTAAGATCTGCTCCATTGGTTGGGATGCAGATATCTGGGAAGGAACAGATGGCCTTCTGCAGTGCACAAGTGACACACTGCTGGTTTAATTGAAGAAGCCTTTGAGGAGGACACCCACTGGGCCTCCTGTAGTTCAGAGAACTCAATTCTGAGATCTTTTTCAATGTTGTCACAGCCACTGTCCTGTAAGAGGCTGCAGCTGGGATGCCTGGGCCTACTTGGAGCACTGTCTCTCAAAAAAAAGGCACTTTGATTTGTGCCTGTGTTTATGTGGGAGACTCTCCACGGATTGAGCCATAAAGTCCCAGTAAAGGTAATTCTGTCTGGCAGCAGCACTAGATAGTTTGCAGTGAACATTTACAAACCGTCCAAGGAATATGATTTCTTACACAAAAGATCCAGCTTTTTAAGGCTTTTACTCATGGAGCTGCTTCAAGCAGTCCTCATACCTCAGTCCTCCCTTGGATGGACTCTGCAGCCCCGGACCAGGCAGCTGATAATGCAGAAATGTTCAAAATGCCTGGAAAGGACACAGTCACCTCAATTGTCTCCAACGAAGGTAGCAGTCACAAACACAAGGGTTTGCCAAAAGTCCCTGGTTAGTTCCAAGACGCTTTCGTTTATTTGCATTGCTAATCTACCAGAGACTGAGACTGCTCGGAGAGATACCAAGTCTTTTGTCAGCTTTCTTTCACCCTGCTTCTGTTGGGATCTGCCGGACAGCAGCCATCTGAGAAGGTTTTGGGAGACTGTACAGTTATCAGACTGAGACAGAAGGAAATAGTCTGAGCTGGAGGCAGGACAGCCTGTGCACATATTCATTCTTCAAGTCCTTTTGCTTCTCTCATGTCTCAGCAGCTTGTCAGGGCTGTCAAACCCAAGGTCTCGCTGCAGCAGGGTCTGGACAGGCTGGAGGAATGCTGTCCTGAGATGCATCCCCATAAAATACAGTTAATGCTGCAACAGACAGAGGGCATTTGGCTCACAGATGATGATGGGATCCCCACTAGAAAAACATTTCTTTAAAACTTTCTGAAGCTCTCTTCTCATAGCAGAGTGCCATGTACTTCTGTGTATTTATGGAAAAGGAAGCAGCATGAGAGTAGTATAGGCCACATATCCATTTTCCAAGTAGATGCAGCATTGATTCATGTCCCTTGTTGGCCAGAATGACTTCCCAAAAGAGGGGCTGGCTTTGGATCCTGGCAGCCTGGGTTGCCATTCCATTGTGCAGGATCCCAAAATCTGTGTTTATCAAGCTAAGAAACTAAATAATCTTTCCTTGCTTCTTACTAAAGTCCTTCCTCAATAAAGCCCTTCTTTCCACCTCACTTCCATACAGCAATGTGACTGACCAGCACCTCCCCTGCAGCTGAAGGTGCAGCTGCTCTCACCTGGGCCCTGCAAAAAAGAACCTGGTGAGAGGTAGAGAGCAGGAGTGCAGTCGTGCAGCCCCAGTGCTCCCAGGACTGGAGCACACTGGGTACCTGCACATCAGCTCAACAAGTGGGAATCACTGAAAGTGACTCCTTCATCCCTCCCCTCACACCTTCCTTGGGCAGGAGTGATATCTTACAATCCACGTCTGGAATTTTTATGCCGTTACTTATCACCCAAGGCTGTCCAAGGCAGTGTTCCTGCCACAGCAGGCTGGGTTTGCAGCACATCCTCAGCCAACAGGAGCTCTCCAGGGGTTGCCTGCAGCCTCCCCTTGGCTCTCACTCAGCTCTTTTGTCATCATTTCATCTGCAGTTATTCAAGACGTATGTACCCAAATCACACTTGCTACAGGCCAAAGCAAAATGTTACCTGTCTCAGAAAAGTGAGACTTCACCTATTTTTCCACAGACTTTCTCAACTGAAACCTTGAAGGGGTACCTGCAGGTGGCAGCCACATTTTGTAACTGAATTTCCTCCACATTCTTACTACTTTGTAAAATTGCTACCAGTTGATTACAGAAGCACAATCTTGTTACTTCGTTGACCTGTTTAATTTAGAAATGTAAATCTCATGGACTTCTGACAATTACTAACTTTCTCATTGGATTAAATTCTTAGACAGTTTTATTGATTCATTCTGCAGGGTTTTCCAAGGTTTTCTTTGGCTGGGTCAGCTTTTCTAAACTGCCACTTAGATTTGCTATGAAAATATATGCCTCTGCATCCAGTGCACACCCTGCCAGATGCACAGTGGAAGCCCTGAGCCCAGGCTGCCTATCAGCTCCCCGCTCAATGCTGCAGGGTGATAACACCTCCACTGGGGCCTCTGGTACTGGGAAACCTCACGGAGAAGGTCTGCGCTTGATCTCAGCCTCTCAGGACTTAAACACTTACTTGAAGTTGCAAAAAGATGCCTCACATCCCTAAAACTGCTTGTGGAGTTCAGCATTTTGGCCAGCAGTTTGTGAGGCCCCAACACTACAGTTGTGTTTTTTCCTAGTTGTGATGGTTGTTCATGATATGGAATAACTGTTCCAAGGCCACAAGGGTCCTCTCTTATGTTTACTTTCTCTGATGGAGACTCTGAGTCTTGCAGTTTCTGAGGGTGCTGTGCGACACTTGAGCCTGCATTTCTCATCTCCCAGAGCAAGAATGTTCATGGTAGAGTACAGAGTATTTTCCTCTTAAAGCTGAAATATATTTCAGCTCTTTTGAGATGGTGGGTGTGGATATGGTACTCCTGTGGGAGAGGAGACACACAATTCAATGCAGTTCTAGCAAAAGTTGAAGTGGTTTCTATTACACATTCCTACAAAGTTCAGAACAGATTAGACGGTAATTAGATATCAGTAATTGCCAGTGGAACTAAAATCATAACATAGATCTCAGTAACTGTTGATGTAGAAATGTCCACAGTAGGGAGTCTACAGCCATGCTTGTAGAGCCCCAAGACTGGTGAAAAGAGCATGTCCACACAGTGGAAGTGTCTTAAAGATATGCAAAAATCTGAAAAGCAACTTGAGGAGACTGGAAAGAGTTCTGTTTTGGGTTGTTGTTTTTTTTAATGCTGAGTTTGGAAATAATTAGGCCTCAGTTTCTTCAGACAAATCATTCCTCTTTGTCATGTAGCACTTTTTTTTAATGCCGAGTTTGGAAATAATTAAACCTCACTTTCTTCAGACAAATCACTCCTCTTTGTTTTGTACCTCTTCACGCCACATCAGATCCAGTGCTTGGCAGTCACCTATATTCCTTAGTTGCTGCGCTGAAAAACATTCACCTAGTCATTACATTCTGGGAAGCATACCAAGGCTGGCCCACAGATGTCCGCTTTTCCAAATATTTTTCCTTTTACATGACACCCCACCACAGACAGTTGTGGAACGGGTTGGAAGGAGGCATCAATCTGACCATAACTTCTGCTTCTGAACATATTTTGCCCCTCATCTGCAAGTGCATATGGAATAGTTCTCTCCAAGGGTTGCTCCAGCTTCACTTTGAATATTTTCCTGCCTAACCTCATGCAGGGATAAGGACTAGGTATTCTGCCTTCCAAATGGTGCAGTTAGAAGAAAAGAGTCAGCCATAAATGAGTTCAGTGAAGGTCTGCAGAGCAAGACTGGCAGCCAGGGATAGAGATTTTCCCTATACTGGGCAAACACAGCACAAAAAAGGGCAATCCTAGAGCCTCTGACTACTGCATCCATTGTGACTGAGCAGTTATCAAGGACAGCATGACTTCAGCTATGAGAATGAAGCAACATTGATCTCTTCCATCCGAACATTAGGAGCTGTTTTTCTTTTGGGCTGATTGCCCCCTGGAAAGTGGGCAGAGAAGAAACAGTGGTTTAATACATGATGTTGTCCTCCACTGGGTCTCAGCTCAGCCCTAATCAACCCCAGTCCCCTAACCAAGGTTTACATAACTGCTGACCATCTACCACCAGCCTCCTTCTCCTCTTTCTTCTTGACTTTTTGAGTGTGTTTGTCCCAATATGTGTTCCCCCACCCTTCCGTCATTGGAAGGTTTAATGCTGAGTGAAAAACCACGAACAGCCTTTGAACATGTTCTGCCAAGTCTCTTTACAGTACAATACTGGCAGGAGTAAAACTCTGGAGCCAGGCAAATATGCAAGCTTCATCACATTAAAGGAAGCAGAGCTGTACGGTTATTGCATCATTCTATGGCTTCCCAGACATTGTTGTTATGCTTTCATTAGAGCAACAGAACTGCACTTGGTGCTTTCTGCTGAGAAGCCAAGGAGGCCCCAAAAGGCTGTCAACTGGGGAAGAGAATGCGGCAACTGGAAAGATGAGTGGTTTACTGCACTAATTTTATAGTGCAGCCTTTACCAGTTAGTGGTAGAGGGAACCAGCAACATGATCTGTGTTCCCTTTTTTTTAAAAAAAGACACATAGCCAAATACTTCTAACTATTTGCTTGTTCAAGACAAGTTATTTGGAAGTTTAACTACTACTGAATCAACCAACATTTTTCAGCACTAAATCATTTCAACTCCATATCATATGTTTTTAATTTTATCAGCATCTGTATTTTTTTAATTACCATTTTTATTAAAGCCTCTTTTTATTTTTTTCCCCCAGAAGCAGGACACAAATCCCTAGCTATTTAATCTGGATATTAGAAGGTATGGTTCAAGGCTCAGCCATTGAAGGAAAACTCTGCTGCCAGATGCACCCACTGGAGCGCAGGTGCTGAGCTTTGCTTTCTTGCTTCACTAAGCCATTGCAGAATTGGGGTGTGACACGGCATGGCTAGACAAAAACTTACCACCACTAGAAATTGCAAAGAACAATTTGGACCCCCAAAAACTTCTCGGTCATTTCCTACCTAAAGAAGAACAGAGCAGCTTTAAAGGCATTCAGGATCCTGGTGCAATGGGGAGTTGACTGAAAACTCCTGGTTTATGACCTCTTGTTTCATGGTTCAGCATTAGTACAATGTCATTCTTGTGGTCCTTTTCAAATATACAGTTAAAGTAACAACAAGCAATGGTTTTGACTGGCCAACTACCATCCTGTCACCATGTCAGGATTCTCAAATGATGGAAGAAATCATGAAATTAGTGAAGATGGCTTTGTGTCACTGAGAACTACAGAAGTGGAAGGATTAGGTCACATCATATTTTATGGCAGCCAAGCTCAACACTTCCTTACGTGCATTTCCTTTCAAAAGGAAAACATTTGTGTTTAAAGTAGAATTGATTGCAGTTGTTAAAGATCAAGCCACTGAAAGGTCCTGTGCTCCGTGTAGACCAGGATAAAAACACATAACTTGCCAATGACAACAACTGGAAAAGAGAAAGGAACTTGCCAATTGAAAGGTGTCTGGCGGATAACACAAAAACAAGTCAGGAGGATAAAGACAGGCCATGGTGATGTTGTCCATGGAAATACTTCCCAGAAAGTTGTAATACTGAACTGATAACTAAGCAAAGCCCAAGTTACAATGAAAATTGCACTCATGGAAAAGGTTCATGAAAATGGGTGACTTTTGGCTGCTTTAAACAGCCAAAGCAGCAAGACATTAAACACTGAGGAACATCACTGTTTAAGCAAGGGAGAGAACAATCAGTGGCAAAATTAATTCCTTTAGAAAAGGTGCAATGTAACTAGCCACTGCAATTGGCTATTGCTGAAACATGCTGGTCCTGGCCTGTGCCAGGTCACAGAACAGTCCACGATTAGGTTGTCTGAACTAAAGAGCAGCCAAGATGCAGCACAGCCTCCTTCTGTTGTTCTGGATCCTAAGCACTGTGTGGCAAAGCTCAAGTGGCTAAAGAAGAGGCAAACCACAATTTGCGGTTGGGGAGTAGTCAGCTTCTGACTCTGGAAATGAGCTCTGCAAACAGCCTGCATGGAAACTTGAATTCCACTGCCGAAGAAACACATTACATGTTTCCATCGCAGTCATCCTGCTGTCATGTATAAAACAAAGATTATTTTGGTGGAAATGTGCAAGGAACAACCATTTAATTTATTATGAGATGAAATTCTTAAACTAACATATTATCTAGTTCAGCCTTCTGGGACAATTCACATCTGACCCCCAGCGTCAGGGGCTCACTCAGCTCATTTTAGGAGACATGGAATGAAAGAGGTACCACGCTTTCACACAAAGTGATCAGTTAGCCTAAAGCAAATTACTAAGTCAAATCTCGAGACAGCCCTGTGAGTCTCAAGCTAATTTACTTTCCAAAGGAAAGTTTTGGTGATGGAGCAGAATAACAAAGCCCCTAATATATCACAGATTCCTTGCACCCAGGCCGTGAAGTTTGTATTTCTCTTACAACTTGGAGAAAATATCGTGTGTCAGAGCACATGCACATGTCATTAGCATGAACACTAAAAGGAAATGAACATAAATCCCAGATTCGAATGTGTAGTTTGAACATCCTGGGACAATTAAATTATTGATAATGGTTATCTGTCACCAAGCAATAAATCATAAAGTCATGGAGCGGTAGAAGAAAAGTTATCTTGCTGCTGACAGATGTGTAGACTGAAAGATGTGGTGGGCCTATAAGGTTCCAGAAATAATTGCATAAAGGTGAAAGATTTCTTCTCTTGCTTTTTTTCTCATCAGCTCTAGTATTTTCATACTCAAAAGAACACTTTCTCGTGACAACTTTTCTGACTTGGACTCTATGTTTTCTGACATATTAATATAATTGAAGAACAAAGCTGACAATGAGCAGCCGGTGAACAGCAGGCTGGGTCTTGTGGCTGCCAGTTGGAGCATGGCACTCTGCAGAGCTGGGAGCTGGCTCCTGAAACTGTGAAAAGTGATGGATACTCCCTGCTGATGGTAACATCAGTGTAAACAAACTGGAAAAAAGAACATATTACAAGACTGTGAAACTACAAAAATCACATCGAGAAAACACGGAGGCAGCAGACAGAGCAGGCGATGGCAAATCAGCAGGACAAAGCCTGACTCCCCCTTCTAAATCACTACATTTTTGCAACTAAAGTAATTTGTACATCAAATTGCTCTGCGTTGAAAATAATACTGAGCCCCCATATGCAGTATAACCGTATTTTCTAAGAGGCTACAGGTTTACATGGACAAGTAGCAGCTGGTAGAAAGAGCGAGGAGTGAAGGCATTTCCCTTCCAAGCATGGGAGCCAGGGAGCAGGAGCCGGCTGGTGCCTGGTTATACACGGTGGGAATGCTGGGCCTGGGCGGCGGCAGCGCCTTGGGTTGGTGCCAGGGCTTGAATAGGCTGGCGGGCACTGCCAGGAGGGTTAGAGGGCTGTATGAGCAGCATGGGGGACCCAGCTTTGTGAGGATCCCTTTTCAGAGGGCTGCAGTGCTGTGAAACTCAGCGCAGATCTGTGGACAAAGTGGAAGCTTTTCAAATGTACACGCTGTACTGCACTGCTCAGAGGGGCCAGGGATCACATTCACTTATTCATTTTCCAACAACTAAATCTCTTTATATTAATTACATGGAATCCACCAGTTTTGGCCAAAAAAGATGTATTTTTTTAATACTAGTTCTTTGCCCGTGTGGTGATCTGTATCGATTTCAACAATTCTTCTCCCTGTACAGAACTATAAAACTGTAGGCATGGTAAAGGAAAAGAAAACAGCACAAGTAAATTAGCTTAAGTCTGGGATTAACTGTCTGAGGTCTTAAAATAAAGATTTCAGATTAACTACTTGGAGGCATAAGGGCTACCAGTGTGAGTGAGAATGGCAAACTGAGGCCATTTCATTGTCAGAAACAAGACATTTATTGCCCTGACACCTGTATCATAAAATTAAGCTTGCTTTAGAACTTATTCCATTTGAAATCCACGCTCAACAGTCAAGTGTGCCTTGAGAGGTCATGCTAAGGACAGGAGTTATTTTCAGGGAGTTTTTTTCCCCTCAACAGTTAGAAAAATAAGCTACCATTTTACGTGTTATTCATAAGTGAGACTGTGATAAACTATTTGTATCCACAGCTTCTCTCACAGAAAAGACAAAAATAAAATCAAGCCTCTTCTCTTCCAAATGAATTTGGCAATTAGCATTTATTTTAGAAGTATTTTTGGGTATAGCAATGAAGCATATGATACTACTACAGCTGTGACATCAGTATAATAATATAGACACGTTTATTCAAAATAACATACCAGGCCTGTGAGGCAGAGCTGAAAAATACCTAAAATAGCATTTATGTGGTCACTGGATGCTGACGGAGCTTGTGATGGATCCCGTGACTATGTTGTGTTTGCACCGATCAAAAAATACTACTTGGATTGACATTTTGATTTCCACACTGTCAGCATCTGTCCATAGCTGGCTTCCTTTAAAATAGTCTCTACACCTTCCCTACGGGCCCAATGCAATTCTCCTTTTTCAAAATCGTGTAAGTCTTCCAAAATGAAATTTTAAATGAGTCTTCACATCTGCTTCAGAGAAAACACAAATAAAAAGGTGGATTGGCATTGTGTTTTCCTCAGAAGCTTCTGTCAGCAAGAAAGTTAGTTGCCTTGAGAAGTCATGCTAGTTGGAGGAAAACAATGAAAGTACAAAATGCTTCTAGACCAAGAAAATTGTTAATTATTAAGGGAAGAAAAAAAAAATTCAGAAGCGAGTCCTTGACAAATGCAATTAATTTAGATATTTGCTTTTTTTCATTTTTGTCAGCAGTCTGTGCCTGTAATTAAAACATTACTGCTTTCAAAGAAATGCCCTAGCATTATTTGTTTAGCATGGTATGTACAGTGGGTCTATAATTTATAATATTGATAATAATTTCTGTGCATTTTTGAAAGCAACTGTAATTCTGAACATAATTTTATACAGAAAGAAAAAGTAGCTACATCAATACAATGTTGTCTTCAGTTAAAAAATTAAAAAACACAAAATGATAATGTGCAAATGTAAATCTAATATCTGACTCTTTATTTAGAGCTGAGTTAAACGTGTTAATTAAAACACATTTCACCAGCTACTTATAAAATTAAGCACTATTTTGTTTGATGTTGGTAGAAATGGCAAATTTGGAGAGATGTCTATTGCTACAGCTGTTTGCTGTCTTTATGCAACACCAGATGTGAGATTCATGTATCTGCATTTTCTGCTCTCCTGTGACTCACAAGTGATCAAACATGCAAAACCATAATGAGAGGATGACTGGACAAGATTATAATGCAGGGAATTGTTCAAGACTTTTGCATTGCTGCATAACCACACACGCACAGAAAGAAAATTTATTGTAATGTCACAGATAAGCAAAAACATTCCTATCTACAAGGAATTAAAATAAAAGCATATCAATAGTAGAAAATGTCTTTGACATATCTTAACTGATAGTCTTTTGATGGATGTAATGCTAAAAGACATACAAAATTAGGTACAAGCGTTTTATCAAACCAGTAATGTAAAAACAAACGTACATTTCCACAGATTTGTTTTTATTAAGTTATCCTCAGATAGATGAACTCTGCTATGAAATACAGATGCTAGAAGTAGTAATCATGTATTTAAATGTAGCTGAATTGCTAAACAAGTGTGTTGGTAAAAGCTGCTGAAGCATCAGCCATATTTTGCTTTTTCTGTTGCCAGAGCCAATCTGCGAATGTTTGCTATGCAACCAGCTGCTGCCTCCTGCAGAGTGTCATCTGTAGAGCCTACCATGGCCAGTAGGAGCTAGCAAAAACACAGAGGACAAAAAAACAAATCAGTGTGCTTCTATTCCAATAACACTCAAATCATATCTAGAACAATTGCATGAATTTACCCACACATCTGATAAATAAAATTCTAACAATCATATTAACAACACTGCATTATATATATATATGCATCTACTACATGTATGCTTTTGTATGCATATATGTATTAATATCCACATAGAAGTGCAATGCATTGTGTTTTATCATATTTGTACCTGTGAATTGATATTTTCTGGTTATTTTACTATGTCTGTCTATTGGTCGTGAATTGTGTTTTTTTATTGTAAGGAGAAATTGTGCATGTTTTCAAGTCACAATTTTCCCCCCAAGGTATAATTGTACATGCTCAAGATTTTTAATAAACAAAGCCATGCTTCTTTTTTGTTTGTTTGTTTTTCGTTTTGTTTTGTTTTGTTTTGTTTTGGTCTTGATCATGAAACCGGATTCATGTGATGGACCCTTGTATCCCACTGAGCGCAGTAGGTTCCTTTATTGTCACAGCAAACCACTCATGTTAAATATCTTGAGGGATATAGATCTAGGCATATCAGTCTTAAACATTTGCATATAAAAGTGAAAAACAAAAGCTCAAGAAAGGCACCAAACTTTTGGAGTTGATTCAGCTTTTCAGACACGTGTAGTAGATCCTTCACTCTGGAAGTCATTTAAATTTTTCAGTGGAAATTCCCTGGGAGTAAGGTACTGTTCAACATGAGTATGACACAAGACAGGCCTTGGTGATAAAACATTTTTACATCTCAGAAAACCATTAATAATGGGTTTGGATCTCACTTCAGTGTGTTGCAAGTCAGTGATGCAACTGCAAATGCAATATAGCTGGGAAGGAGAAGACTCTTGCTTAGCTTGAATCAGCTCCATGCAATCCCCAGATTTCTGAAAATGTGCCAAGCTTAATGTGCGTTCAGGTATTTTGAAGCTCAGACAGCTCTAATTAAAACCTGTATTTTCAGTCTGCAATACTTAGGAATCTGTATTCACCCAAACAATGTTGACTTAAACCACAGAGAAATCTGTTATCACTCAACTCTGGTGCATATTTTTCATACAGCTAAAATATTACACAAAATTATGAACTGCTAAATATAAAAGCATAAATTGAATGCAGACATCAAATTCATATGCTACCTTTTCCTAACCTTCCAGCAGTCGTGAGGCATGGGCCACAGCTGCACACATATGGCATTTACTTAGAGAGATCAAAGCATTTTGTACTTGAGGAAGTATTTGTGTTAGCCAAATTTACAAAACAAGCATCTTTCCAGTCACCTTTCACCCTTTGACCCCTACATGCAACATGTAAGACTGCCTGGGATAGGCTTGAATTATGTCAGAAACAGTATTATGTCAATTAAGCATCAATGGTAACTTTTTCCAGCAATCCTTCTTCTTAAAATTTCCATTACTGTAATCAGATGTCTAGGTCCAAGTAGCTAGGTAGAATTCTTAAAAGATGAACCATTCTGAAAGGATATGACAGAGTTAAAATGACATGAGAAGAAACAATATGAGAAAGGTTTATGTTCCTATACTTTATTTGTGTGCAAAACCTGGGCCAGGGTCAGCAACCAGAGAAGTCAGTGGAAGGTTCACCACTGACTTCAAGTGGACATAGGACCAAAGAGACCACAGGTCTACCTGTAATGATAAAGCTGCTCTACAAAGCACAAAGACCAGAATGCAAGTCTTATCAAATGCTTAACTTCTGTTTTTTTCTTCAGAAATACTGCTGGATGAAGATCTTTCTTCTTTGCCATTTGTCACAAGCAGATTTCTCATCAGCTTAAACTACCAACTGACTCTTTGGGTGCCTTGCAACTTTCTTGTGCAATTTACAGAAGAGAACTGCTATAGATCTTCATATCCCTGACTCAAACCCAAAAATATGTATGCACATGCCGGTCATATGGTGGTTTTGGTAAAGCTCTAGATTTTAAATTTGGGGGCAAGAAACTATGTGCCTTATGTGATTATTCATTGCGTCTTCACAGATCTAATGCAAGGCTTTTTCAGTGTAGTGAGTGTGGAACTCTAACATCCATAATAATTTCAGATAAGACTTGTATCCATGTGCAAGAGCAGATGTTCATCAAAAATAATGTTTTGGAGATACATTATCTAGTAGGAACATAGGAAAAAACAAAAATTGACCTTTGCCTTTATTATGACTACGCGTTAGGTAGGACTCAATTCAAGGCTAATTATCTCTTATTTTAGCTATCACTTCTTTCTAGGCTCAAAAGACATGAAAGAATAGGTATTTTTCTGTCCCTTTCTATGCAGAACTCAATATTAAGCAATGACAATAGTTGTAGGGGAGGGTCCGTGCTCTTTATTGCAGATGCATTTTGGAAAATCAGGGTGAGGCATCAAAGAACAGAATCCTGCATGACACTGGTAAACAGGACCCAAAGAGATGCCTAAAGAACTAGTGGTACATATGCAACCAATGCAAACACCAATTTTTACAAAAGTATAAAGTACTGATTTTTTTCCTTCTGTGTTCAGGGGATCAAGGATCAGTTTCTCTCTAATTTGCTGCTCTTCTAAATCACTTGCCAGTGGTAACATCTGCGAGAACTGCCACGTCATACAAAATCCAGTACTACACTGGGCCTCAGGATTTTCACAGTGAGACTTCAAAGGACTATTCTTGGAAACATTGCCCAATACAGTAGCTGCCTCTAAGGACTGAGGATATACAGCAACATTTGTCAGTTAACCTACTCCTTTTGTACTAACAAAAAGACAGCTGAAGAGAAGATTATCAAAAATGCAAAATATTTCAATAGAAGTAGGTAATTCTGTATTTAAGAATCCAACTTTGAAGATTTTGGTACAAATCCTGCCTGAAATGAAATAAAAACTTATTATTTTTTAAAAAAATCAAGACATTTACAATTTTTTCACTTCCTGATTCTCACTCCTTGACCCTTTCATGAGTTCAGGTCCATTTACTGACAATTTGGGTCATTCAATTCAGCTATGGAAATGCATTCATAGATAGTATATACAAATTACACCTATATATTAGGTATATTTGAGAAGGCCAAGAAATCTTTTTCCTTTTTTTTTTTTTTTTAATTCCAATGTACTAGTTCAATATGACATGCCATTTTTCTTGATATAATACCCTTGAACTTCATGTATCCCTTCCCTTTACTGTTCAGGTATTGTTTTCTGACACATGTAAATGTTAACAGATGTGTGAAGCAGTAAAAAAAGCATGTGGTATAAATGCTTCTTTCTGGCACATAAAAGGCACTTTCCATAGACAGAGAAAGCATTTGCAGCACCATGTAGCCTTCATTTTCTGTTGGCAGGTATCTATATTATAAGGCTAGAGTCCAATATTTTTGCACAGTTTGCACGTCATACCAGTAAATAAGCACAAATACAAGCTGTTTGGAGAACGTACAGGGCGTATGTAGCATTTCTGGATTCCAAAAGCAATGCACAGCCAAATCATTTAAATATTCAGAACAATTATGATTTTGCTGTTACTACCCCAGAATTGTGATACTATACTATGACAACACAATCACAGAGTAATTCAGAACAGAGGGGCTCTCAGGAGGTCTCTAGCCTAGTGTCATGCTCAAAGCAGAGTCAGATATGAGGTTTGACTGGGCTGCCCAGAGTTTTTAAGTCTGATCTTGAAAAACTTCAAGAATAGAGATGGCACAACATCTTTGGCAAACTATTGCAATGTGTGACTGACCTGGTAGAGAGAAAGGTTTTCCTTGTGCTCAGTTACTCTTGATTGAGTTTATGCTCGTTGTTTCTCATCCTCTTGCCATGCATTGCTGTGAAAAGTCTAGCTCCATCTTTTTGATGACTGAACTCCCTGTAGGAACTGCAAGGCTGCTACTGAGTCCACTTAAAGCTCTCTCTTCTCCAGGCTGAAAAAGCCCAGTTTCCTTAGTTTCTACTCACAGAGCAAGTGCTTCAGGTTCTGACCATCCTGGTGGTCCTCTGCTGAACCTATTATGGTTTATCCGTATCTTTCCTACATCGAAGGCCAAAGCTGGGTGCAGTATTCCAGGTGTGATTTAACAAATGCTAAGGGGAACAATCACTTCCCTCAATCTACAGCTATGGTCCTGCTCTAAGTCCAGTGTTGTGTCTTCTTTGCTGTGACACATTGCTGGCTAATGTTCTGCTTGTCGTCTACAAAATCTCCACACTCTTTTCAATAAAACTGCTCGTCAGCATGTCGGTCTCTAAACTGTATCACTGCAAACAGTGATGTCTTTCTAGAATTTTTCACTTCTACGAAAGAAGTGGCCCAAGGGGATTTAAAAGCAGAAAAAGCAGAGGTAAGTATTGTACCAACAAACCCTAAATCTGAAAAAATCTCAGATGGTCTCCATGTACTGGTTACAATAACTTAGAATTACTCACTTTCCTTCAGCCACAGTCACTGCAGCTTCCAGACTCAGAGGGGGGAAGCAGGAAGCATAGGGTGTCATGTTTTCAGGAAGTATAGAGGTTTGCATGGAATAATCTTTGAATAAGAGGTTAGCCATGTGATGTGTCCACAACAAGTTTTCGAAAACAATGGAAAGTGTAGAACAAGGCTGTTGGAAAGAGGCTCCCCTGATTACACAAAACAGATAAAAGATCAGCCTATTCAATACTGCGGAGTCCCGTGAACATGAAAGAAAATTATGAATAAAGAATAACTACATAAAAAAATAGCTAATGCCCTTTTTGTCCTGGCTTCCTTAGGTTTTCTGCCCTGTAAAACAAATCTTACTTGAATTTTTCTAATCAGAAGGAAATATAGACAAACTCCTTCAACAAGATTCATATCTATACTGGGAAGCTAGTCAGAGTTCACACAGAGCTTAAAATTCCTGGAACTAAAGACATATCTTCGGTACAACATCTTGTAGATTGACATAGCATTTCCAGTTGGTGGTAGGACTTGCCTTTTTTTTTTTAAATTTAGATTTAGTATCTGGCTTCTTTTACATGCAACATTTCCTGAAGGATGCTAAATTTCTAGCACTGTGATTTTCTAATTGCGTAACACTTCTTTTTCAAAAAAAGACATTTTTCACATGTTTTTTATAAATCTAACCTAAAAGAAAAAAAAATACTTTAAATAAAAGCATATGGTAGAAGCTTATCCAAGAAAGTATCAGTCTAGATCCAGCCAGCATTTTCTAACTTTCAACACCATATTGCACACTGGAAAATATTAAAGCACCTAGCTTGAGTGTTACGTTACACATATTCCTATGAAAATACTTCTCATAAAATTAAATTATAAATAATAAAACATACTCCACAATCAAAGCATAATGAAGGTTAAGCTAAGTCACTGTTTCTAAACTAAAATTCAGGCCAATTTCCTGATTTTCCTTTTCAGCTGAACAAAAGGGTAAGACAACATGTACCATACCCTGACTCTTAAGAAGAAGATGCTCATGTAAGTTCTGGGGGGTTTTGTTTCTGTTTTTTTTTCCTCAGGTGGCACAGAGAAAATAGATTTCAAACTGAAGTCCAATGCACCAGGGAACACTCTGAGCTAGCAGCTGTACAAAATCTAGTACCAAGAAATTCCAGTGAAGGCAACAAATGCCAGGGCTGACACTCACCGTGCTGATTCCCCCCTGCACAGGGTTTCTCCTCCCTGGGACTAAAGTCAGAGCAACCTCAGGTGCAGCCTACTTTATTCATTCTGAACATAAAGATGTGAAACGGAAGCTTTCTGGCTGGGGTGAGGGAAATTCTAGGAAGATTACACCTGGCTTCTTTTCCTTTCTTGTCCTATTTCTGTCTTTTCTCTCCCATGAAACACATCTCCATTCTGGCAGCCACAGGAAAAGGACAACTTTTGGAATCACTTAAGAATGGCTGGGGGGTATCAGGAGATCCAAAGGATGCATCTTAGGCTAAGGTACACCTGAACACGGTGGCAGCTGGCAGGCTGGCCAGGAACTGTCTCTTCTTTCTCATCTTTCCCTTCCTCCCTCAGAAAGAGTACAGGAGCTGGAAAACCTGTGCACTTCCTGCAAAGAGGTGCAGGACTTCAAGTTAGAATGAGAAGAAACTTGCCCGCAGTTTGCTGTGCACTTAAACCATCTCAGCTATCTCAGGACTTAAGACAGGTGATTTGTCCTTGGCAAGTCATTTTTCCTATGAGACCGCCTGGGACTAAATGACTTGGCAAGATGAATCCCACAAAATGCCAGGAAATGATGGGAAAAGAAGAGTAGGGCTTGATAGTCTCAGTGAAGAATTCTGAACATATTATTGGTACTGTACCATGAGATGTTTACCGTTTTGTTAGAATAAACAGCTTTAGTGAGCTACAACTGATTTTACACCATGACAGATTTAAGTTTTAAATCCTTCTGGGTACTGCTTCATTTTTCTATTTTTCCTACCTGCTGTCTGTACATTTTTGTCTATTTTGTTTAGTCCCCTCCTTTGTTACAACTAAACTGAAAGTCATTTGGGACAAGGGCCATATTTCTTCAACATTTGAATGGAAACAGCACTCTTGAAAAGAAATCTCTTGACCACACAATAATAACATACAAAATAAGAATATAGTTGTCATATTCTCCAATAAGGTTAAATGTTGCATTACATTACTTTGGAGAAATACATACAACCTGAATGCCTAAAGGGAATTATAATATGGTACACACACACATACTTGCAAATGTTTATATAGCTACAAAATTTGAATAGACTCTACAGCTCTCTCTTCACTTCATCTGTTTTACTGTCTTTTTCTTATATAGTTATTTAGAGAAGGATGCCCTCCTTCTCTGCAAAGACATAATAAATGGGCAGAGAACTGTGAATATCAGTGACAAGGAGAAAGTCAACAAATGCCAAATGGAGAAATGTAGAATAGTTTAAAAACTGCAGATTTGAAGACCACTCTAAAATACTCTAAGTTTAAAGGTTTTCCAATCTCAATTTTCTGCTTACAGGATTTCAGAGGAATATTTACAGCTATTTCAGGTGTAAATCTAACAACCTATAAAAATATCATGTAAAGGTGAAGTAGCTAAATAAAACTAGTAATCAAAATTATTTCTAATCTTTGTACGATTACATGTAACTAATTTGAGACCTTAAAGGCCAACAGCTTGAACCTACATTCAGTTGTAAGATGTTTGGTGCAATATTAAGAAGGAATTCAATCATCATGAACATTCCAATGTACAAAAAGTCTTACGGGATATGAAATTCATCCCATAAAAAACAATAGGCAGATCTGATAATCCAAAAGTGATGAAGCCCAGGGTCTCACAGCATATTTTTATTTGAACCACTTTCTCTATTTTATTTTTATTTCATTGTAGCTTTCAAAAGAAGATTAACATATAAAAGGCTTTTGGTGGCATAGAGAGAATAAAGAATTTTTTTGTAATTTCAATAGAGTAACATTTCAAAATTTTATTTTTCATTTCACTGGAAATTAATTTTATTAAGATTAAATTATGAGCCTGCTTAATTTTTATATGTAATGGACATTCAAAACTGTAAAGTCATGTCATGGATGTCCCTTTCTTTTCATAATTTACTTTGGCTCAGTAACATGTTGGGGACTATCCCTCCTTTACATCATTGCAAGCCTGATCAATCTTTCTTCTTGTATTTCCTGCTCCTTTTCCATACTTACCTGCTTTTTCACCCTTTGCTTTCCTTTTCATTTTACAGAAGCATGACTTTTACATTTCCTTTCCTTCTCAAACATTACTGAGGATGTAGTATAAGAAATTGAGCAAGCATTGCTAATTCAGCTGTGTTTCAAATTTTTTAACATTACTATGGATACAAATACTATAATTTTGTCTGTCTCTAGCAATCATATGAAGATTATATGAAAGTTAATCGGGGCAGTTGGAAATAAACTATCAGCAGCAAATCAGAGGAAAAAAATGATGTTTAAGCTGTCCATTAACCCCGACATTCTGAAGGATTCTGCCTGACTTCTCAGCAATGCCCTGAAAATACGACGTGTTTTTTTTCCCTTAGGTTTGTCTGATATTCCTGAAATGCCCTCTAACTATTCTGTCTTTAAAGACAACACTGAACTGCAGTAAAGGGACACTAGAGTTTTCAGGCTTTTGACAAATTTTGCAGTGGTTCTCTCCAGTGCATCTCATCCTGAGAATAGGGATCTGAGAACATAATCTCACTGTACCAGTATTTTAAAAGAATGCTAGATCTACTGGTATGCATGAACTGACTTCAAACTCTCTTCTGTATTCAATTGCAAGTCCTGATTTTGATCTCTAAAGTTAATATAGCCTTAGGTCCAATGCTCTA
The DNA here is from genome assembly GCA_013398955.1 of Callaeas wilsoni. Taxonomy (NCBI): domain Eukaryota; kingdom Metazoa; phylum Chordata; class Aves; order Passeriformes; family Callaeidae; genus Callaeas; species Callaeas wilsoni. The sequence continues at coordinate 30,094 of VWPU01003745.1, forward strand.
AGGGTCTGTCTCTTCCTATATACGATCATTATAATGAAAACCAGCGAGGTGCTTTTGCTAGTAAACCTTACAAATCAAAGTCTGGGGATAAAAGCAGAATGTTCTCCCTGTGAATTTGTACAATAGCATTTATTTGAAATAAGTAGCCAGCATATTTTAAAGCTGGGCATTTTGTGGCACACAAGAAGACTTTTCTATGGTCTTATGTTTTAAGATGTGGGGGTGGCAGCAATGCATACATTTACATAAACTGGAAGATGAGTGGTACTGTTCAACATATAATCTGATTTTAGACTAGTAAATGTACTAGAAAATGTTCAATTAGAACACAGGGTAAATAAATGTATAGATGGCATGAACACAGATCAACTCTATTCATACAAATATGAAACTGAATGCGATGAAGCAAGAAAAGATCTGGGGCTGTTCATGGGCAAATGTACATGTACAGTCAACATGTTCATTCATATCAGTAAGTCTAAATGTATGATATCAGAAAATTAAACATATGTTACCATTTATTTCTCAAGATTCTCAAACTGGTTTTTTTTGTTATTGGAGAAAACGAAATTATTTTATACTAAGGAGTCAACTTCCTATAATCAACTCAAATTTCTTTATGAACAGTCTGATCAGTTGTTATAAAATATATTTACAAGTGCTGGAAATTTGTGTGCTTTTTAAAAGTCTGCGTTGTGGAAAAACATTACCATATACATTTATCGTGACAGATAAATGCTTTGGTTTTTTGGTGATTAAAACAAAGAGAGTTGCTTAGCACTCCAATCAGGCCATATTCAACCAAAGTATTTGTGATTTGCATGCAGTTCTATAGAGGGGAGTTTGATATTTTTTCAAAATTAAGCAAAATGTCTCTCCAAAGCCACTCAGGGACTCTGGCCACAAAGTGCTTGAATGGCTGCCGGCTTTCGGAAGGTTTGTGAGATCAGAGACTTTTAAAAATACTGTGTAGCATGCAAACAACCAAGCAATAATACCTGTCTGACTTTTATATGTCAGAAATACTAGAGACCTTGATCTGCTTCCTTCCCTCTCTAAAGATGTAACTATGAATAGGGAATGAAAAATTAATTAATAAAAGTTAAATTTAAAACTTTTCTCTGATTAGAACAAAAGCCTGTTCCTCAATTTTTTTTATTAACTTCTCAACTTCAATTCCAAGCTTCAGGTTTTGGAAATGTTTTTGGCTTATTCATGTGCTTGAGCATTTTTTAGTTCTATAAAAAGAAAGTTTTAGTTGTGCTTGGGCAAGTGGAGGTTGTACCACATGCATAAAAGCTCTGCTAAAGCTGGTTAAAGCATGCGGGGGAAGATGTGAAAATTAATTTTCTAAAACCATGCAACTGTGTGCTTTAACATAGGATAAAAAAAATCATGTGAACCTTCTACCTGAATGCTACTGCAAAAGGTAAAAAGAATCATGATTTAAACCTAGTGTGGTGGTTATACTTTGTCTCTCGGGCAGGATGAAATGATTGGAGTTAACCAGCTACCCAAGACATTATTTCACAACACTAGTGCAAGCACAAGAACATTACTGACCGCATGTTGGGCATTCTTGGGTGAGTATGTTTGAGGCATTCTGCCACCTAATAAAAACAGTATGTGGAAGATGATTTAAGAGAAAGTACTACTCCCACACAGGGAATGTACTCTCTACTTCATCAGCTCCCCACTCAAACAGGCTACTTTTTCATTTAAACAGTGCATCATGGGCTTAATTCATGATGACAATTAAGGAACTTAACATCCTTCTCTGAACAGAAGTATCTTTATGCAGAATATTGTAAATTTTGTGAAAGAGTGGTTTCTCAAAATACAATTCCCTCATATGCATTTCTGATGCTGAAGAATTAAACAGACTATCAGTTTCTCCCCCCACACTCCAGGATGCCAACAAAAATTTAAGGATAAATAACACCTACATTTAACTACAAATTTTATGAGGATTCTTGGATTATGAGACCAAGAGCAGAAAGATTAACAGAAACAGCCTGATCAGTCAGAAGCAAAGTCAGGGCTTCATGGTGTCCCTAATTGTATCTTAGATTGAAAATTTTTCTGTCCAAATTGTTTTCAAGGATTCTATTGCCTCACCCAAACATATGGATATCTTTTCTGTTCTAACCAATAGTTACTGGCAGCCCCTCTGCATCTGCTGCATGTGCAGTGTGCAAAACTGTTCAGTGTAGTAAATCCATGAGAGGGGAAAACTTTGCACTGAGCTGTGACATTTGCACAGGAGATTTGACCTCCATGGTTCTGCACTGTCAACTGCAGTATGCAATTGTCTCTGTCTGCACTTTCCATGGAGAACTGTATTGTCAGCAGTTTGTGACCTCACCATTTACCACCCTTCTCATTATCATTTATGAAATACTAAATGACAAGATCCCCTGGCTCCAAAACTTCAGCCTAACTCCTACACTTTGACTCCTCAGTTTTAAACAGATATATATCCTCTCTAGGACTCTGCCTTCTCATCACATGGCATTTTAACTTCTTTAACAGTTTTTGGTGAAGAGTGCTGCTCAACGTTTTCTTAAAATCCAAGCATGGTCAATTCCACCCTTCAAACAGCAACAGAATTATTGCACATCAATAGAGTAATCGACTGATGGAAAGACAAAATGCTTTGAGATGCAAAAGACTAATAAAATATTCTCTACACTGTGAATGTTCAGCAAATCCAGTGCAAAAGTGTGACAGACCTTTTTTCAATACATACACACTCTGTTAGCCTATAATGCCTCTGGAGTCCAGCAATTATGTCTCTCTGGAATTCTGAGAAGGAGCTAATCCAGTGTAATGAATGTTGTATTTGTGCAGATTGCACTGATACAATGTAAGAGATAAAAAGAGCAAATAGACCTGGATTCATGCCACATACTTGTGCTCAGGGTAGACAGTAGACAAGAACCAGTGAAAGACAGGACATTCAGAGGGGCAATTTTGATTTTAGGTATTCTAAAGACCTTCTTGATATTTTTAACTTTTCTCTATTTCCACCGTAATTATGTCTCTTAGCCCAAGTCTGGTATTTGGAACTGTCATACCTGTATAGCAGTATGGAAGCACCTTTATGAGTTGCTGCTTTCTCAATCCCATGTCATGGAGAAGTTTTTTTATTTTTATCTATACCTTCAACACAAATGCAATGAGTAGACCAGAATAAACCTAAAGGCACCTTCTATCTAGCTTTACAGTTTCCCTAAATCCAAAGGTAACATGTAATTTGCAGAGTATCAGACTCTTTTGGTAATTAAAAAGTGTTACTGACTAATACTGTCTCACTTTAACATTACGTTTTTTTCTTCAAAGCTTCCAGAGATAAAGAATTATCATAAACCATGGCAAGAAATTCTGCACTGACTAGCAGCTGATAAATACAGCCAATAATTACCCTTGGAGATAAAAGCAAAATTAATTAAAATCAAATTTTCAATAAAATTAAATCATATGAACTTTCACTTATAGTCCAGGAGAAGATATGTTTTGGCTTTTACATGCAATTGATTGTAAAATGAGCATAACTGCATCAGCAATTCATATCCTGTCCCTGCCCTCACTCAAGTCAGGACAGAATTCTCATCAGGCTCGTGCTGCCTGGCAGCCTTGTCAGGTCTTTAGATTTGATGCCAAAGTACAGAGCACTGACCAGGAACATTAACATTAGAGCCCATCCCATAATCCACACACTGCAAATGGGCTTTTCCTTAGCAACTTTACCTTGAAAGTGACATCAATAAGATGTGCCCTATCACTTAAAAGATACCAGAGAGTGCTCTTTGCAATGGCAACATGAGAGAGATTACAATGAGCAGGGCTTGAAGCCAAACTGAACTGAGTGATTGATTCTACAGGAAGAACTTTGTTCTTGGTATTTCTTATGTTCAGATTCTTTGAATAGCTCCTTACATACAAGGAAACTATTTTTGATCAGCTGAATGTCAAAAATAATTACCTGGAATTCTGTCCTTACACATCAAGCCCAGTGTCTCTTAATTAAGAAAACTAATTTTATGTCTGACAGTTCAGCTAAGATACTATTCCATAAACATAACAATATTTTAATGCTCTTCTTTCTTATTATTGCCAAATTAGAAAGAAATGATTCACACAGTCACAAGGATAAGACTGGTGCAGGGAGCTAAACAATTGCAAGAAGCTGCTCTGTGTATTTCTGTGGTTTAGAAATAGTGCCAAGTCGGAAGGAAAAGACATTCTCTGCATTTTCTAAAGCAAGATAAATACAGAAAAGAAATATAGATGAAAGATGGAACTGCTATCTGCGGATTCTGCCAGATTCCTTGGCTTTTTGGCACACCTATTGAAGCTGGCAGACTTAGCCAGTAGCAATCTTTTCCATTAAAAGGAGCAGCATATATTTTGATTTAACATACTTTGTTTGTGCATTTTGAAGCTTCAAAAATGTCTATTTAAATTTTTTTTAATGATTCCTTCTGCACAGTTGGCTGCAATTGCCCTTATTTGAAATGGCTCATTTATCACTAAAAGAGCTGCAGGGCACAGCTACTGTTAAACAGCTCCAACAAACGTACAGCTTAGTGGGACAAGCTTCTTTTTATAAGACTAAAAGATGTTTAAAATGTGCCAAGAGGAGTTTTATGCCAGCCTCTAGGTTTGTTATCCAAATGTTACAAAATTAGAGATCTCCTGAAGCACAGAGTTTGGGCAAAAATAAGCTGATCTCCCTTAGGCTGCTGCTTTTTCCCATCCACAATCAGCCAGATTTTAACAGAACACTTGCTACATATCATAAACTTCAGTAATGTGAAATTTTGAAAAAAGTAATCGAAAGTCTGAGGTGTAATCTATACTAAAGCCAAACTTCATTACCTTTGTCAATGGTGCAAAAGCAAAATGTTTTACATAAAAGTACCCTTACTTTATGAATGGTGACAGTTTGCTTATTATGAAGGTAGAACAGCTACTGGTTCCTGCTTCCTGGAGCTGAAACTGCAAGCAAAATGTTTAAAGCAATCTGGAAGTTGCTAACACAATAGAAGCTGGTGTAACACTGTCAATTCACATTAACCCTTCTGAAATGGAATAAAACGTGCTAGTATGCGACTTAGTTTATGGAATCTCTTATATCCAAATTGAAGTGTGATGTGATCAATGCATTTGTGGGTGAAGGGATTTAGTATATTTTCTGTAGACAACAGACATGCAGAAATTTTGGAATCTAGTGCCCTCTTTCTTGATGTCCAAGAACTGTAACAACTGTTATAAAAAGCAACAGGCATCGGCCTGGAGTTAGTGCCAGACACGCCGTATCTCCAGCCTGAACCATGGAGCCTGAACAGAGCAAACCATTACAGTTACAAAGGGGATTCTTCTAAACTTAAAATTACAACATAAATATGTAAATTGCAAATACATGCTATTATACCCCAATAGTACTATGGCATAGATATTACATAAAATATTCTGGATTGATTTATGAAGATATCTTAAACCTTGCTTTATAATGTAAAACTCCATATTGTGTATTTAATGTTCTCACCAAAGGCCCCCACAAGAAAACAATCAAACCTGTTGCCAAATACTCCTAAAGAAGTGGATGCCAGTGCTTTTGCATCTCATTTTCTATACTCCAGATAAATATAGTATATGTTAAAAGGTTGGTTTTAAAATGTTTTCAGTAGAAATTACTAGTAATTGTCTTTCATGTTTTGTAATTCACATCTATTTATTTCACAAAGATGATCTTATGTCTTTGCACATAAAATGGTTAGCCAAAACTTCTTGTAGGGATTTACGACTTCAGCAAACAATGACCAGTTTTCTGGAAGCTCCGCATGGTAAATTACAGAAATTGTATTTTTTAACACAATCATTATAAAAAACCTTCCAAATATGAAATCTACATTTCACAATAACTTTCAGAAATTGTGGTTAAACAAGCTGGTTTTATATCTTGGAATATTACAAGGGAATAGAAGAGCCTAACCTTTCTGCCACTAAGAACTGAACTCAAAAAGCCCAAATACCTCCTATTAACTCCACATGGGATTCAGAACAAACATTCTAGCTGTTATGCCTTCTTTGCCAAATAAACCAAAACCAACCAACCAACAAGCCCCAGCTGAACACATTCACCCTCTCCCCACCTCCCCTCCCATGCATCTCTTGAGGTTGTAGCCTGATGAAAAGACAAATCTGATAGACTAATTTAAAAAAATATTAAAAGGTATGATTATACAAATCAAGTCCCATTCTTAGGGCATGAGTGTCTTCTTTGCCCACTTTATTGTACCAAACAGTTGAAATTTGTTTTTCAGTATCCCTGGTGAAGTTCTTAAAAGCTGTCACAACTGATAGTCCAAAAGGCATCTATTAGTACTTTGCAATAATAAGAAAACAGTGTACTTCCATGTTGGGCAAATAACAGCATAAACCAGACCACAGAGTAAGGCTAAAGATCAGTTCTATGCATGGGCAGGTTGGATAGACACTTTCAATAATAAAAAATATCAGAACATGAAGGAAAATTCTGATCATCTGCATTTCAGGTATGTACCTTAGTCATTAAGTTAATGGTGCCTCTAGCCCAAAAATAATTAGTTCTGTATGTACAATGGGACAAGAACAATGGGGAAAATGGACTTTTTCATAGTGCAGCACAGAAAAATATCTTTAAATAAATGTGGAAAATAAAAGCTGCTCAGAACAATGCAAAGCTCAACAGAGACTAAATTACTTTGACTTCATGTAGCCTTCAGCACAGGCACATGCATGCAAAAACCTGCCAACAGCACCAGTTATGGTTCCCATATGGTGTGAGTCCCTTAAAGTCTGGATGACTGGCTACTATCTAGTGGTTCTAGATTTTTACAGAAAGCTTACAGTCAGTATTTGTTATTTACATTTTACTTAGGATGGTTGAGTTGCAGCTATGAATTAGCAGTAAAAAATTGTATCCTGATTTGCTTGAACTATCAAATATGAACAATATAAATATTTTACATAATTTTTCTAGCCCTCCATTCCTATCTGTTTGTTCACCTCCACCTCATTGTGTGTTACATTTAAATTGAAAGTTTTCTGGAGTCATCTTCTTCTCATGCAGGTACACATCACTCCCTAGCAAAGTGAACTACTTATCTCTGATCAGTGCCTTTAAGCATCACCACAAGTACACAGTACACAGTACAGAAATAAATGCATAAATAGAAGAGTTAATAACTTTACTATTTCTTCATTAATTAATTCAGAATTCAAGCAGAAATTTCAAGTCAAAACATCAAGGGATCCTCGCATGAGATACTGGAAATCGCTTCAGTGGGAAGATCTCCTTAAACGTTTTAGAATATTTATGTACCATCTGATTGAGTACCTGCAAAAGCAGAATTTCATTGGCAGGCAGAACAGGCAATTTTTACCTTCACTCTTTACAATCAAACCCACTGGTATTCTTTTCACGCACCTTAATACACTTGTGTTTCTATAATTCAAAAGTATTTACCACTTTCTCAGCCAGTAAACTCCTTCAGTTTTTTAATGAATCTTATCTCTGGCAAAGCTGCAATCTTCTACTGTGGAAAGGCAATATTTTCTTTTAAAGGCATTACAAGAAGAGTCATTGTGTCAGTTTCTGAAAATTTTCCTTTCTAAAACAATAAAATGCTTGAACACATTTTGTGGCTGCTTTTGAATTGTGAATTATTCTTAGAAAAATGAGAGCTACATCATCTGAAATTTATAAATTATTTTGACAAAAATAAAAATCTGATTTAACCATCTGAAAAAAAATCAGCTTATATTACAAGGTCTAAATTCACTGGTGATTTTTACTCCTGTTCATGAAGGCCAACATTATAGCATGCAAAGGTTTAACCGGGGGATCTGTTTCCAAAAAGACATGAAAATCTAAGTAGAAAATTGGCCAAATATGAACTCTGAGGGCAATACTGTGGCCAAACAGAATAATGAAAATCTCTGATGTTCAAACAGAGCTTACACAGAAACAGGGAAGTTATTTTACCTGATTTAAGTATTCATACAGATATTACTGCAATAATGAATTTTGTTCTTAAGTATGTTGCAATTCGGTCCAAAAAGGAAGTTCAAAAATAAGAAATTCAGAACTGACACACAAATATAATTAAAGAATTAAAAGGATAGAAATTCCAGCAGTCATTACACTTGCTTAGCTAATCAAAAATATGACAATGAGACAAGCAATTTAATTGTTTTCAATACGAATGTATATGAGAACAGAAGTTATGTAGGGCTTGTCAGTTTAAGCAAAAGTATCATACATATAGTTGGATAAGATAAAGCTAGACAAACCTTAGGCTACAAATAAGGTGCAAATGTTTTTATGGGGAAGGTATTTAACTACTGGAACAAGTTATGATGTCTCTGGTGGATTTTCCATCGCTGGAATTTTTTAAGTAAAGAGTCAGTGTTTTTCTAAAAGATATACTCTATTCCAAACAGAAAAAAATGAAGCAATGTCTCTGGTTTGCATGAGCAAGGCTAGTCAGACTCGGTCATTAAAAGGATCCTTCCAGTATTTTAAAGTATGAACCTACAACTATGTAACGTGAGAATAGTGTCCAGTTTACCAGACTATAATCTTATTTGGGCTTTTAAAATATTGGCATATTACCTCTTTTCCAGCCCTGCAACTTCCCCTGTACCACAAGCTTGTTGAAAATCAACATCCAGGAGGATATTAATTTAAATTCATCTGTCTGAAAGCTAGCTGTTTAGTCTGAGCTGGTCACCTAGGTCCTTTCTACACTCAGTGGAGAAAATTAGGCACTTTCATGAGTCTATTCCTTGCAGATATCTTGGGCATCTATTTTCAGCTAGGATAACTCTGCAGGTGTCTCTCTCTTTCCTTTGACTAGAGAAGGTGTCTTAGTTTAGACTACTTTAAACTCCATACCTAAAAGTGGCCAAAGTTAGATGAAAGGAATCCATCCTTAATACTCCAAAGATCTCTTTCAAAATCCTTGGATTCAAGTTAGTTAGATCCACTAATTTAAAACATCTGGCATTATTAGTTCATACTCAAAGTGTGCTTCAGTTATGGCTGGGCAGATTGAGTTTCATCACCATCATAGCATATAAATTCAACTCATCTGTATTCTTCTAGGAAAAGAAAAATTAATACTTTTAATAGCTCTTTCTTATTGCACTATTATTCAGAATTCTGTCATTCCTATCTAGTAATGAAATGGACTATATGCTAATTTTTTAAAGTTTTCCACTGCCTTGGATGGGATTCACCCCATTAAACATAGATACCTACAGCATAGATGTGCAGATTTGACCTTTGAACCTGCACTGTCATTACAACCAGAGGAGACAAGAAAATATTGCCAGTAGAAACCAAGGTGCCTTATCTTTGCATAAATGTCCAAATTAAAACAGATGAAACAGTAAAAAATCTATTCCTCTTCCCTGACTATTATAAGAATTGGGATGACTATTTCAGTTTGGCATGTTCACAGTGTAAATATTTAAAGTTAAGATGAATTACTAATTTGATTAATTTTGTTCTTCTACAGCCTGACTTTGGCTGCTTATTTCCTCTTGTTCTTACTTTTTTCATTACTTTAATAATCTCCTTAGAGACTCCTCAGAGTTTCATTAGCCTCATAATAAAAGACTGGCCTCAACTCTGTAGGTGATGATGCCATTCAAACTTCCTAGGCCTTCTTTACACAGAAATCATCATCATCATCATCATCATCACCATCATCATCATCATCCACAAAACCAAATCCTTTATATAACTTACAAAGTCAGAAATTAACTTCTGCAAAACCAGAAATTAACTTCCATAAGATACTATCTTTCATCTTTCTTCATTTGCAAAGGAAGGATGATCAGGAATAATCAGCTACATGTTTTTCACTTGTATATACTTTGAATTTTTTTTAATATCTGAAGTCTTTTAGAAGGTATATTATGAGCAGTGGCATGAGTGCCTGTCCTATCACACCACCATCCTCACCTACTCGCTTCAGAAACAATCCAAATCTAAAGCTTGCCAACAGGACCAAGAAAAAGAGTGACTGTAGCACAGAGCATTGTATTATCTTGACATGGTCTGTAGGATAATGATTTAAATATTTTTTAGCATCTTCTGATGACTTTAATTCTTTCTTTAAAACATGTTTACACTCATCTTTTCACTACTAAAGTAACTGCACTTCCTCAGTCTCCCATTTCCTCCCCAGTCTTTTTACAATTCACTTTACAAGGGCATCCCTATAACAAACCTGTACTCTTTAGCTCATAGTTAGACATCTTTTCCATGAACGAGCTTGATTGTTCTAAGGTTTCAGCAGCAAGCAAATATAGGTGGACATCTTTTCTTTAAGGGAAATGTTCTGCTGTTTCCATGAAAAATGTGGTGATGGCTTGGTGCTGCTTTCAGTTGCCTGTCCATTTTCCTATTTCTCTTCTCTATAACAGTGTCAGACTCCAAGTGTAAAGAATGTTGCCTGATATTTCTGCTTATCTCAGCTGTAAACTGCCAAAACCTCACTGGATTTCTCTTCTCCCTTGGTTTGTGGATGGCCATCTACAATCTTGAATTCAAATTGATACCTGTTCCTTACTCTGATGTCTATCAGTTTCTCCTGCTGTCTAGTGTCCCACATGTCATTACTGGATCTTTGAAAATGCAAATCTGTTTTCCAGCACAGTCATGAACTTTTACTTGAGAAAGAGGAAATATGTTCTGGTGTTTGGTAGAAAGAAAGCATTGACTCATCTGTCACAGGTCATAACCATTGTTCCGTTCCCAGTCATAAGAACATTGATCGTGGAACTGAACATAAAAGAAAAACTTCATAAACTGCCTTTCTAAACCTCCTCCAAAACTCCCGTTTGTTTCCTCAGAATTTCACGTGGCAGCTGACATACACCAGTGACTTCCCAAGCTTTTTTCATATAGACTCTCTTGAGAAAATTGAATGTATTTTGGGTGCAGTTACAAATAGGTGAAAACTTCCAACACTGGTTTTCTCACAATTGTTGTTTTGTGATTCGCAAATAATGTCTGAAGCAGTGGCAAAATGTGAAATACAACAATCTGATTGAAATTATTTCCTGTTTATAATTTTATTACTAGTTTCCTGGACAAAAACATGTATATACACATTGAATAGGGAATGGTCAGAAAGCCTAATGCTTTGAGAAAGTCTCTGACCAACTGTTCAAGCACTCAGCAACTGTGTCATTCACACAGGCTAAATGCTTCCCTGAAGCATCACACATTCTTTGTCTGTGAACACAGCACATGAACATGTGCTGAAGAACACCTGGGATTAGGCATGTATTGCAACCTAGTCAGAACTACAGAGGCTGTGACATTAATCCAACTGGGCATGATCACTGAAACACCAGATATCTGGGAAAAGGTGAAAAAAAATCCAATGAATCCTAACAAGTTTTCTAGAAAAAATATGATTGGTCCTGGAATAACCTGTACATAACAACCTCTATATAAATACAAAACATGCTTTCAGTCAACTATTCACTGGAGAGCCTAGAAGAATTAAAATACTCAGGCATTCTGTCATTACTGCGAAGCACTGAGCAAAGATATCCAATGGCACAGAGTGCTGCAACTACCGTCTTGCCTATGCTGGGCAGATCAACTGAATAGGCCAGGCAGGACTCAGCACTGTACTGACTCCTGCATTTGAGCAATTAAATCTTCTCCACCCACTCTCCTTGCCGTCTGGGAATGCCTCTCTAGTCTTTTTGAAACTCCAGTTATTGGTTCTTGATGGCAATTCCAACAGTGCCGGCAAGGGAGTCAAGCTCTTAAGTGTTGGTGGATTGGCCATCTGTGCCCTGAGCTGTCAAGGTGCATGTGCTGATTTGCTTCATGATCTTCTCAGCTCTGGCAACAGAGAACAAAAGCACTTGGACTAGCACATCTGGAAAAACTATCATAGGTCCAAAAGAACATAGTGTTCAGAATGCCCACCACATTTCATTTACTTGTCCTCACTGGATAGGAAACATTATGTCTCACTGGCTTGGTATATCTTTCAAAAAGTCCTATGTTTCTTCACTTCGCTTTGCCATTCTACATATAACACAACACATGAACATCAGAAAGTGCTTGGAAACATCACAGCAGGATAACTGCTAATTAAACCAGACTTTATTTAGGGTTAGAAACTCTAGATGACCACAGGTGTTGTCCTCTTGTGGGTAGGAGAATTCCATACCCTGAAAAATAAGGCAAACCAAACTACATACTTTTAGTGAAATGGATATGCCTATGCTGCAGTCGTAGTACTGGAATAAAGCAAATCATCTGACACTGATCTCCATGCTACTGAAGCTAGACAGGTAAGAAAGCTCAAGACACCTCAAGAGACCGAGCTCTGATGACTCTCACTGCACTTCTGTCACTTTACGACCTAGGGAGAAGAGGCTGAGGTCTAGGTTTTTCACAGTTTATTCTGAACTCCCAGCTTACTGGCCATGCTCCCTCTAGCATGGCCCAGAGTCCTGATAGCCTTCACCTCTCACAGGGCACCAGGCTCATGTTCAACTTGCTTAACCTCCACTCAGGCCTTTTTCAGCAGAACTGCTACCCTGGCTGACAGTTTCAACAGGGACAAAAAACCAGCTGCTTCCTGTCACACTACTAATGCACATCTGCTTGTATGACACAAACACACGTGTGTGCTGGCACATGTGAGATTCAGCCATATCTTCTCTTGTGTTCAGGCCATCCACCAGTTAGGAGAGGCACTTCCACTCTGGTTCCGTAATGAACCACACACAAACACATTCAAACACTTGTCCACTCTACTACAAAAACACAAGTTTCTTGTACATGAGAAGTGCACCCTGGACAAAAAGTTTAGATGTAATAAACATGATCCAAGTTTCTTTATTTTGCAGTTTCTGTCTTTCTTTTATCAGTTCTGTTTTCTCTTCCATAACATACTACAGGCAATCCAGAATATTGTGAATAATAAAAAACATTAAACACTTGTTGGATTTTTCTGTACATCTCTATTTATCTGGAAGTACAAATTAATGTTTTTTATTAGTCCAAACACTTTAACTAGGACTGAAAAATAAAGGTAAACCTAGAGTGAGATGGAATTATTTTAAAAGTGTATCATCAGAATCAGCCTAATGTCCAGTGTGCTACAACGTATAAAACCTGAAATCTGCATAATAAAATGAAAGAAAACAGATGACAGGAGGTCAGAAAATGGATTGTGCCAGCTGAACAGAGAGAGAAGCAAGATCTAAAAGTTAACAAGTGCTCATGCTGTAGTGCAGCATATATTTCTCTGTGCTGTATAGCCAATATAATGCAACTGTGATAGGAAGGTCTTACTCTCCAGTGCTGAAAGGGTAGCTTAGATTTGAGTAGGTTCAAGTACTGGCCTTTAAACTGAATATTTAAGTATTTTTGGCCAGTGGATCCTTTAAAGCCAGCTACAGATAAATGCATGATAATTCAGGACCATTAACTGTGCCAGAATTGAAACTGCTCACAGTGAAGTACACTATCATAAATGCAGGCATAAAATCAGCATTAATAATAACACTGCATTAGAAGTCAACTCTTACTATAAATACATTTACCTGAACATCAAGTAAAATGAAAGGTCTGCATACAGTGAATCTTTCAGGGAATTTATGAAAATTGAGAACTCCTACTATCTCTATCTCTAAAGCCATAATGTTCATCTCTCCTGTGCCAAAGGAGTAACTCTTCTGCCTTCAACTAGTGAGACAAAATTTTGCTAAAAAAATCTTTTTGAAAGAAAATTTTGTTCTAGGATAAGATCTTTGCACAATTTGATTATGCTTAACTCCTAAAATAAGAATTTTATAAGTAAATGCAGAATTCAACAAAGCAGCTCCAGGTAAACTAAGCCTTTGTATTATTCTATCTTAATTTGTCCCCAAATCCAGTTAAACTCAGTGTCTAGGTGACTTTCTGACATATTAGGCAACCATCCATTAAGATAACCCAACTTCTTTAGCAAATATCCCTTGAGAATGACAAAACACTGATGTCATGTCACTGCCAGCCTAGGTCAGAGTCAAGTGCTCTAGAAGTGAACGTTCACATCATAATTCCATTCCCAAAACCCACCTAGCTGTAATGTTTTTGGAACCAAAATCCTGTTTCCTAATTCACTAATTAACCAAACATTTTTAGGATAAAGTTTAGAAAATTTGAGGTACACAGCAGTATTCAAGAACTATTTCAAAGTAAAGATCTCCTTTTTTGACCATGCCAAACCTCTAAAATAGTTTGAAGACCAAATAAGAAAAAAGCTTCCACCTCACCTTCACCACTCCATTTTCATGCATGATGACACAGTTGCTGGGATCCTCTGAAAGCTGATATAAAGCCTGAGCTGTAGCTCTATGAACTAATGGATCTTTTGCCTTCAAGTAACGTGCTAAAGGAGCCACAGCCTTGGTCTCTCCAAAGGCAACTCTATTGGTGCCCCACATGCAACAGTGGGCAATGGCCTCTGCTAAGTGACGTCTTAACTTGTTATTGTTCTGAAGAAGGTAAAAACAAAATAAATTAAAGTCAACACACACAACAAAAAATTCGTCGGAAAGCTGAATTGTATTCTCACACATCTTTAAGGCATCCCAATTTAATTGCAATACAATTAAAACCAGAGAGAGCTGTAAGGCATAGAGCTGTTAAAGTCCCTTAATATTCTTTCTATAGCAAGTGCTGTGAATTTTTATATTATTTCAAAGGTACTTTTAGACTGATTGGAAATTAGGTAAGATAGCATTAAAATGTAAAATAGAGCCCCATCACTGAGATTTTCTGCAGGTTCAGATTTATTGTTTTCTCAACCCTTCGTGCTTTTTTCATATGGCAGCTGCACCTCTCAAAAACAATATTCTGCAACAGTAACTATTAAAATGAAGCTCATCTTCCAAACCAATTTTAGTAGCAGACACAGACTGTATTGATGTCCAATATACGTCCCATAGACGAACGATTCTACAGCTCTTCCTTGTAGCTGCTGCAAAATCTACTGCTCTTGTTATAACATTTTAGTTGGGCATAATGCAGTCTGACGTAAGAAATTCTGATGCTTTGTATGATGTTTAAATGTTACTTACTGTGTTTGCTAGCTTGGACAACAGAGGGACAACTCCATGATCTGTCATAACAGCTAAGTTTTCTTCATCTTTAGCTATATTTGCAATGGCTGCACATACACTTGTTAAGACTTCTTTATCCTTTGACTTTAGCAAATTGACTATCAGTTCCAAGCCACCAACAAATGACCGAACCATTTCCCCAGAACTCTAAATAAGAATCAAAAGAAATGTATTTTTAAATATTCAATCAGTTATTTATAAGCAAATGTTTAAAAAAGAGATCGGCATGACATATTTATTCAAAACTGCAGCTATTGCTGTGTTGCCTTCACCAGGAAATATGGCTAATTTGGAACTTGGAGCTCTTTTGATTGACGTATGAGAGTTAGACTGTTTTACATGCCACCATCCAGGCAGAAATTCAGTGCCTAAATAAAGGTATCTACCATTTTTCATACCGCAGGGTATACAAGTCTCAAGCTGTCACTTTAGAAGGGTGCAAGTCTTGCTTATCAGTAGTATCAGAGTGGTCAGATGGGTGCCTTGCACACCTTAGGGCATCTAACACAGCAGCAGACTCTCCTGCTTAGGCTCTCCTAAAGTGTCTCCTGTTTCCTACATTTAGTCTGACAGCTAAGACAAAGGAGTGACAATATTATTTTCTTGTATCGATGTCAGTGAGTATTCAGGAATATTTAAGATGGAAAGTTACACAAGTCATGACAGCAACTGTGGGAGAACCATGGTGCACCTCAGAGTATGAAAAATCAATGTAAAATGTGACTGAAGGACACAAAAACTACCCTGGAAAAATGTCTAAGTTTGCCCACAAAATGAAATAGAAAACAGTGTGCCTTGATCTTGAATACAGTGGGCAGATCTGGTCCATTTTTACCATCTTCAAAAAGTTATCATAAAGTCAAAAAAGGTTTAGAGAAAGACAACAAGAATAATCAATGGTAGGGAACTGTTCTGTAGAAGGAATGACTAACCAACTAGGACACACAAGGTAATAAAAGAAAAAGAAGGAGCAGTGTGATATAGATTTACAGAACCTTGAGCAGAATAGGAAGGGCACACCAGGATCTCTCTTCTAGGAGAAGAACTGGGATCATCAGATGAAATTAGTAGGTGGCATGTTTAGAATCAAAGTTGTTTTTAAACAATGTACAGTTGAGAAGTTGGAAGTCCTTGGAGAAGAATTGCAGTGGCTCTCAGAAAATTTACACGTTAGGCAAATTCAAAGAAAAAAAGAAAATCCATTAAGGGTTACTCAATATGAAAGTATTCCATCTGATTCAGAAATTTTCTGAGCACAGACTTCTTGAAGTGATGTTATGGTGGCACACCTGAAGGTGGCATTGGACAGTCTGGTGTCAAACTGTTATTACACTGAAACGAGAGTCAAGCAGTCAAATGGTTGGCAGTAACTGCAAAATTTCAGCTTGTGCTCCTCAGTGGTGATAAACGTGCAGGGATGGGAAAAAGGTCCGCAAGTGAAATTACTTTTATTTGTTTCTTTCAACAGGTCAATAGGAGAATTTTGAATAAAAACTACTAGACACTCTCCTGAAACTCTCTGGACTTCATGTAAGTGCAAACATGGATTGTATGAACTTTCCTAGGGCTAGGGAGTGACCCTGAAGACCAAGCATGGTTTCGATTATATTTATTTCTTTTTGGGGGCTGATTTATGAACAGAGTAGGGTCCTACTGTATTGTGTTAGCTTTGCTGAGCAAACACTACAGATCACTCATGAATTTGGTAAATGAAGATTTCATAAGATGCTGCAGTTTCATCTTTTTTTAGTTCTGGGTCTAAATGTCAAAGAAGAACTCTTAGCTGTGATGTCTCCTTCTCACAGAAAGTAAAAGCAGTGGGTAGGCCTGTTGGGAATGAAACATTTTATGCCACAGGCAGAACAAATCTTGAGACTGGAAGAGAGAGGGTAAAGCCAAACTCTGTAAGGGAAAAAAACAGAAGCCACAGCGTGTGGAAAAAGGGCAGCATCCAAGAGCAAACTTCATGCAGAAGTCCTAAAAAACCCCAAAATGAACACGTAAGAGAGGTCCTTACAGAAACTAAAATAGAATCTAAGTGCAGAAGAAGGACAACACAGGTTTGTGGCTTAGAAAAGCAGTTGAGAGAAAGAAGGAAGGGCAATGCTCTGCCACTTCTATTACCATGTGAGCTGCATGTAGAGGCAGGTGGGCTTACAGAGGGTTTCCCATGGATACACCAGCATAAATGTTCCTCTGTCATTGCTAGTGTATGCATACCACAATGTAATGCATCTACAGACAATCACCTCAATTAAAACACTGTTTCTCCATATCAGTTTTCATATTTGTCTCGAAATTTTAAAATTCGACCCAAGGTGATATGTAATGGGTTACTGAGAAAGCTTTCTACACACAAATTTCTTACCTACATGTATCCAAGGGCTCGAAGCTAAATTACCAGACATGGGAGGAGAAAAGAAAATGAGATATTTTATATTTACTTCCATTCTTTGAAAGTCATTACAGCATTACCTTGTGTATAAATATTGCCTCAACAGATGAGAAAGGCTTCAGTTCGACAGGTAAATGCTACAGCACAAGGTCTAAGATTTGAAGGGCCCTGAACATGATTCTGTGTTTCTGCATGGTTCAGATATCTATGTACTGTTATTCCTGCTTCTGAAAAATATTGCATGAAGAGATAAGATAGCCTTTATCTCATTTTAATGAAAAAATCCCAACATTTTATATTTTTCTACCTGTACATATTTTCTTTCCAGGTGATTATAACCCTATTTGTTAAATTTCTCTTCTGACAAGCTTATACTTTCCACATTTTGTGATGGAGTACATCCAACTAAAGTCACGGAATAACATATAAACAATTCAGCAGTAAGAAGAAGAAGAGAGTTTCAATAATCATCTGTGAAACCAACTAAACACAAGGGCAGAACTTTCTACCAGTGATGAAAAACAGAGGGAAACTGCAGAAACCACATGTCAGGGAAGTTTCCCAAATGTGATTGTGGGTGTAGTCTGGTGGTCTGTGCAAGACAAAGAGAAAAGTAAAACAGCAAGAAATTTGAAGAACAATGAGCAGAAAGAAGGGCCAAAATGAGAGCTTTAAAATCCATTATATTATGTACAAGATTTCTTTTTTTTCAGAGAAATTTAAACAACAAACATGATGTTTTTTGTATCATTTAAGCAAAACCACACACTTGCTTTGTGCAGTAGATTTTCAGGTTTCTTTTTTTAAATGAAAATATGTGTATTTATTATATTCAATTGCCATCCCTCAATATTTAAAAAAGAATTTATATGAAGTTGTGCCTATGATTGCAGAGGCCTAGACTGAATTCTTCTGAATCTATGCTCTTTGAGTATACTTGTATTAATAATCAGATACTGCTCATAGTGTAAAGTGTAAAGTAACTTCTGTAATTTTAGTTTCCAAATACTCTCAGGCATTTTCATTTATACTTCTTTTATTAACATAAAAGAAAAAAGAATATATAACATGTCTTTGGAAATACTTCTTTACTTTTTGTTTCAATCAGAAAAAACCGCAATCTTTAAATTCCACCTTCTAAATTAATTGACAAACAACTTACTTTGTCCGACAACCCAAAGGGTTTGTAATATCCAGCTATTGGTGTGTGTTAAGTTTTCATATTGATCTGTACTACGTTTTATCCATGTGTCCCACTCCCTTAACTATTGTGACAAAATCTTATTTTTTGGTTGTCCTAACAAGGCTATTCAGGTAGAATTAGGCAGGGAAAAAAATGCTAAGAATAAAGCCTAAGAAACTGTCTTTATAGAGAAAAACATAGATAAAATCACTAACAAGCAATAAAACAGATAATTTTATTGTGTATATCTGCGTGCATGTGGTAACGATAGGCTGAATGCATCTGTTTTAACAATAATATTTCCTGAGCTGAACAAAGTAAGAGGCCAAATGCAAAAACATCTAAAGAAGTCATAAAATTGTAAAAAAAAAACCTGAAAGGGGCAAGAAGGCTTTATTGCATTAACAGGAGGTAACTTCATTTTATATTTTCATCATTATTATATTTTTTAATGAAACATTTAACCTGAGGTGACACATGAAGAAACATGGACTGTTACATTACATTTTAAGTGGCTAAAGAAGAAAGGAAGAGATAACAGAATCTTTCTTGACTTCATGTGACCACATCTTCTAAGTAGTGGAGAGCAAATTTTTTATCCTCAGAAAGTATGAGAAATACTATTTTAAAATTAGATTCAAGGGGAAGAGTTTGCAATCTCAAGCAGTAAAAACACACCTATCTGGCATAGATGCTGAGGCCA
Source organism: Callaeas wilsoni (assembly GCA_013398955.1). Taxonomy (NCBI): domain Eukaryota; kingdom Metazoa; phylum Chordata; class Aves; order Passeriformes; family Callaeidae; genus Callaeas; species Callaeas wilsoni. The sequence goes on from VWPU01003745.1 coordinate 49,576, forward strand.
GAAAAGTTACCTGCTGTGTTAATAAAAGCCTCATCCCCCATCTCTTATTGCATACTTACATATTGCTGGCCTGCACGACTATTCACAAGATTCACTTAACCTTCCCTTTTCACTTATTTCTATATTGGCTTCAGCCAAGAGCAAAAATATTGTGAGACAGACCAGCTTTGCATAGTTTTTTTTAATTAAAAGCAGAAACTTTTATGATATTTGCAGGACTTGATCTTTGTGGTATTTAGAAAAGGAGAACATTTGGGATTTTTGAGTTTTCTTATCGTCATATTCTATGTTTCTTGTGTTTATTTTCATTAAGTAAAGTTCATCAGTCTTAAGTTGAGACATATAGGTCTCGTAGAAGAACTACTGGATTCTTTTGTAACGTAATTCCTCTCTTACTTCTCCCAAAAGTGAAAACTGTTTTCTTTATTTGAAAGATTTAAAGCTAAACACATTATTACAAAAACACATTGTGTTTATCTTTAAAATACACTCCACTTGAAAGATAAAAGTTTCTCCACTAAAGACAAGTAATATTTCATTCTTAGGACATCTTAAAAAGCTTAAGGTGTCAAAGCTAACTTGTCAAATTGAATTACTTTTTCTCAAAAAAGTGATGGTATGGCTGTGCAAACAAACTTTAGTTATCAAGAGTCATCTTTAAACTACACTTTCTTCAATGAAGGAAGCTTTTCCTTTCCATTTGCTATTCCCAACTGATTAACTTCCCATTCTAGTGCACAAACCAATTTAAAGTTCAAAATAAAGAAATGCAAAGAAGTTTCTATATTACAGATGCTTAGTGAAAAGGAAAAACACAATTTATATAAGGAAGTTTCTATTTATTAAATAACTAGTTTCTATTTATTTAATAACTAGTTTCTAGTTCTTAAATAACTCAATGGTAGTATTGATCAAGTTACTCTACATTTTAAGGCTAATTTTATTCCTGTCTATACAGTTATGGAGGCTTGCACTGTCACAGAACAGACGAAGCATTTGTAAGATGAAACTACTTCCCTACATCTCACAACTTGTCTTCTGTGTGAAAATGCAATGCGTTGGAAAATGCAATGTGTTGGGAAAACAACAGCAGACAATGAACATGGATTTTCCTGTCCTCTTTACCTCACAAAAGCAACTACAGTCAAAGCAACAAAGCAGAGTTGCTTTGACATGGTTCCAATGCTACTCTATAGCCTGTAAGAGCAGAATTCCTCTTTAGAATTTCCTCTCTCTCTTCAAGGATTTGATCATCGCACACTTGCCAACTGTATTGCTCTTGACAGTTTCAAGAAACCAAAGTGAAGTCAATTATCCAAGCATACAGCCCAAGAAGGCATGCAGTGCAGGTTCTCTAAAAATGGCGGGGGGGAAAAGTCTACCTAGTCATTAATGCAAGTTTTAGTCATCCTTCAGTCTATTGTTTTCCTTACTTTTCAGTCTGGCAGACTATACCTGAAGTTCAGTTCTGGATAATCACCAAAATCCTTTTTTTTTCTTTTTTTTTTTTCCTCCTCACAGAAGCAGTGGAACAACGAATATCAAAGCCCTTTGAGGCCACAGTTGTCTCAATTATTTTAGATTATTTTGAGGAGCATTTAAGTAATGGAAGCATGAGAAACAAATAACATTGAATAACTGGAAAAACGGGAAAAACATTATTTCAATTGCTTGCCGATTGAATTGAATTCAAACACGCCTACCAAAACTTCTTATAATCATTAATATCGTTATGACTTATAATCATCACTAATATTTAGTTTAATATTGTAGAGGTGCAAGACAGCAATATTAGAATGTTCTGAGGATGGTCTAGCTAAACAATCAATGCAATGACAACACAAACTAAGAAGTTGCTAAAACAGTTATTTGTCTTTGCACATCTGGCATGGTTGCAGAAATAGAGTGGGATATAAGAAGGCAGTCATATTATGTTGTACCACTCACCATTACAGACCACTGAGAATCTGAACAAGCAGCATGAAGTATAAAATATGTTTTAGTTCAATCAAAAGTTTCATCACTGGATAAAATGATTGCTTGACATCTTCTGGTTTATATTATATACCAAATGAAATGCAATGATTTCCATGCTCTTTTCTTGCTTTAAGACCTATGGAAGTCCCAGTGGCAAGTGAGAGGGTAAAGACAGGAAAAGAGTGACATGGACAAAAAGGAAAAACAAAGAAGGGAGGAAAAAAAATTAGAAGAGGATGGGGTTTAAACCTTTTCTAGATTTTTAAAATCCAGCTGGCAAATCAGATTTAAAAGTAAAGAAGCTACACAACAAGCTGTTGACTAGCATGTGTAGCTGTTAATAAACCAAGCTACAAGAAAAGCTGGTCAAATATTTTCCAGTGGAACAGTATTCCATCAGAAAATGCTAATGGAATAGAACCAAAACCTTCCATAAGAACACAACGACTTCTTGAAAAGTTTTGACAGAAACCAGGCAGAAAGGCAGGCTAAATAACCAATGTGTCTCTTCATCTTTTCTCTTGTCAGCCAGATGGCTGGTGAGTAGCCTGCCAGGCTCCTTGGCTTCTAGTTTTCATAGAATCCTTGACTTCTTGCCTGATGGGCTGCCAAACAGCTGGAAATCCAGGTCTCCAAGAGCTCCTAAGCTTTTTGGCTTCTCGTGGTCTCCAAGCTCTCAGGCAGCTGCTTCACGTGGAACTTAGGGCCCAAGGCTCCTGTGTGGGAGATACAAGCTACACCCTTTGCTTCCTGGCTTCCACGTTATGTGGTTTACAGAAAATGGACTCCTGTATTTGTAGACATTAAAGACCTCAGGGCAACTTATGTCAGTCCATTCAGGATCTCCAATCTGTCTGTAGGAGGCCCAAATAACTCCTGAGAGTCAGTTTGCTGAACTAGGCAGCCTGTGTCAAGAGTCATTGGATGAGCTGGTTCTGTATGCACCCTGCAAGCACGGCAGTCACTTATGGATTCACCAAGCCAGGTCTGGATTCCTGGGCTTCCTAAATCTATGAGGATCCTAGTTCTCTGAAAGGTTTCAGAGGCAAGCCAAAATTTCCTTTTTGTCTCTCTTATGGTAAGCTTTTGATGTTTAGTTAATAAAAAATGCTTAAAATTTTGGAAGATCTAAATCCAGATATCAGGGATTAAAAACTGCATAACATGAGAGCAAATATAGAGAAGTAGGTATGACAGATGTAAAAAATTATAATGTCTAGAGAAAACAAATAGAAAAATGGAAAGAGTGCAGTAAGAGCACTAAGTTTGAACCCCCAAGGTTTCTGTGTAAAATTGCAAGAAGCACAGCAAGGCAAACAAAGAAACTGGAAAATGCTATACATGTGTAAGAAGGGAATTTTGACGTTTTAGGCCTAACCCAAGAATGGTACATAAACAAAAATGTATTGGTAGTACTTCACTAAAATTTTTAAAATGTAAAACAAAGCAACATCAGTGTGCAGCATGGAGCACATTTATCTTTATACACTGTAGTTTTAAATTTATAAAATGTGTAATCAAAGCACCTTAATGTATTTAAAACAGAAAATAGTTTTACTATTTTTTAAATATTAGAAGAATTTCCAACTTCGACTACATTTCTTTGTTATTCTTAGACAAGAAATGCTCTCTGTGGTTTTACACATATGGTTATGTTAAACTTTCCATAACAAGCAAAATCTGTGTAAGAATAGGTCATCAGCAGCATAGGTTAACTCCCTGCTGGTGGCTGCAAAACTCACTTCCTCATTATATAATACTGTTGCAGGACTGAAGACTAATTGAGCTTCACACATACCCATTTTGTGACCCTTCCCTCTTAAACCTGGTTTAGTTTTGATTTGGTTTGGGAGTTTTTTGTGTCAGCATGGACATTCTCCTTCTCCTTATGAAAGAAATACACAGATGACTTTAGATGTCTCATCATCTTTCATCACACCCATGATACTCTCCTGTAGAACTGAAATCACGATTGATCGGAAAAGGGTGAGATGTCATTCCACAAGTACATTTTAAGAAAACAGAATAACTTTCTCTCTCTTGTCTTTCAAACTCCCAGTCTCTGCCTCTTAAATTATTTTGACAGACAAAACACAGCAGTGTAACAGATACTGAGAAATAATTAACTCTACCCTAGCTGAAACCAGGACAACTCTATGGACGGCTTAATGAAGTTCTTTAAGAAAGCCTCACAGCTGTAGCTATAAAAAGGCTAAAACTGAAAGTTGAAAGTTGATATGCAGACATATGGGACAGAAAAACACAGTGCCGGACATTACCATTCACGTTCTAATGTTTGCATCCAAAACTCTACTAAATATGAGGATAGAAAAGAACCTCTAGAACTTTTTCCTTTTTTTTTTTCTGCTTTTAATTTATTTAAAGATTCTAGTAGAAAGTTCCTCTGTGAGGAAATAGGAATTTTCATACAGACTCAAGCTGGCAGTGTTCTTATTGGCACAATGCATTTGGGTGATTTTTATAATAGCCCAAATTACATCTTTGTAGAATTTCTCCAAATGTTTATGTTTGGGCAGATGTATGTTGGGAGAACATTACAAATACTGTCTTTCAAAGAAGCATCATAACCAAATATTGCTGTTCCAACATCAACAGAGTTGAGTAGACTTCTCTTATTCATTTTTCATAATCATTTGTGTTTCTTGGACAGTGCACTTACACTTTGCTACTAGCAATGTGCCTGCAGTAGTAACTTTTCCTTTCAGAAGTAAGGAACTAATTAATAAGAATCTGCTTCTATTAAGATAGTTCCTTTGAATAAATGACATTCTTGACTCTTTATGTCTTGTATGTTAAAGGAAGGTATGAACTAATTTAACCAAAATCATGAGATACTTCTCTAAAATTCCCAAGCAGCACTTTCAGGTGCTGTGCAAATTTTCTCAGGAGAGTTTTACCACACAAATTATATCACTGACAGCAAGATCTTCACTCTACAAGAAATTTATCAAGCCAAAAATATTTAGAACTAATGCTGACATATGAAGTGGTGATTGACATCAAATCAATATTGTGGTTGTCAGAGCTCTAACGGTCTAAGTACTACAATGTACAATTTATGTCCTCTACTTAAAAAGTCATAGATCTGCCATGGACCAAAACCCATTGACCTTTATCATATTTCTGTAACAAATAATATCACTTAGCTACATCATACTGATAAAATTCTATTCTATTACAAGTACTCTTAAAAAGATTATGGTGAGAGTAAGCATGAAAGAGAAACATGTAATCATATACTACAAAATAACTGCCCCATTAGAATTTTTTATTAGAGTCTAAGATTTTATAAATACAGAAAATAACCTTTAAGTTGGTTGTAAAATGAAAATGTCCGTGCAGAAAAATTGATGCTGCATTACATTGTTATAAAAATTTGTTTATGATACTTCTAACAAGTTCAATTTAATCTGTGAACCTCCACAACACAGAAGAGAACCACTACAGCTTCCACAAAAGAACACAAAAAGAAAACAGACTCGATTCTTACAGCTATTTGAAACACAGTTTGTGGTCCCAAGTACAGGCTTAGAAAGGCCAGAACACACATAACCCTTTAAAGTCATGTACTTATTACTGCTTTTGAATCAAGCACTGCATAAACCAAACTGCTTCTTGGAAGATGGTGGAAATTGCTGAATAATATTAACTTTGAGCAAAAAATCCCCAAATTCTCTTTAGATAGAAATAGCTGATGCACTTCCTCAACGTGGCTGTAGTTGCTGCTTTATACATATTTCTCTCTATTCAGTGCCGGCGGAAAGGGTATTATTGGTAGGTTTGTTTCAGTGAGCCACTTGGCCTCAGTGTCACACAAAGAACTCTTTGTGAGATCACAGATTAGCATTAGGGCAGGCAGCCAAGAGACATGAAAGGAGGATAGCTACACTAAGGGTGTACATAGCTTGCACTCATCAAACACCCCAGGGAAAAAATGAAGAAAAAAATCCATGTAATGCATAATTTCAGTAGTTGTCCTCTATTTCCTTAGTTTCTGAAAAAGTGTTTTTAGTGGAAGTTCTAGAAATGTGCAGTTCTACTCTGGCACTTCAAGTCACAGAGTTTTACACCTAGGAAGTATTACCTCAGTACTGAGATCAAGTAGCAATATAACATTCAGTTATAGCAATATTGTTCAAAAGAGAGACAGGTAATATTCATATCTTTACAGAGGAGACATGTTTAGACTGGACCATGAAGTACCAAAATCTCTACTGCACTAGAGTGCACATTTAGGAGTAGGAAAAAAGGATTAAAAGATAATTCAGAATAACCAGCATGTGTGAAAAATGACAAGTAAGCTGCCATTGTAGAAATCATTGTGAAGAAATACAAAATGCTTACATTATAAAAATCAAGACCAAATATTCTCACAATAGATCCATATATCTCTATATCCATATATCTCTATCTATATCAAAGCATCTACATAAATCAATAGCAGCCATACAGTGCTCAATTCCAAACAGGAAACGGCCTGCAAAGGATGCTATGAATATCTAGCACTCTGAAGGAATTACTATCCTTTACATAGTCAGGATCTCCAATTCTGTGCAGAAGGATATATATTTTTGGTATAGTAGAGAAAAGATGCAAACGTTGCATCAAATATAGAGGTAAATCAGAAATGGAAGCTAGTACTGTAGAAGGATTAAGGGAAAAGTTAGTACTCTAGGAAACTTCTAATGGGAATAAAAACCTTGCCCATTTATTTTACCACATGTCAGTGCTAAGAATTCAGAGACGATGACTTGCAGCTTACCCGTCCTATTTTATCTCTATTTGGAAACTGACATGAAATAAATGAATAGCTCAGTCTTCTGTGCACAACTGACCTGCACAACCGCCACTATTCACAACTGGCACTTTTTGTTGGCAGTCTGAGCAGAAAACCTGAAGATTACATTGGCACTGAGTCTAAAATATGTTCTGAAACCAAATGATGGTCTCTTGAGAACACAGCTGAAGTACCTCACAGTGGAGAACAACTAGAACTACCCATGCTATTCATAGCCTGTGAGTAGAAGCTTTCTGTTTTCAGCATTGTCAGATTTTCATCATGCTTTATTTGGGAACAGTAAGCTTAGGTCCTGATAAGTTATTAAAATATACTTGCCAATACAGAAAACACTGTAAGGGGAAAACAGATTATATAATGGGTGCTAGATGGAGGACTATTTACTTTTGAAAAGTAAATACATATGTTTTCTAAGCAGTTAATAGCATAAAATAGTGTAAGTAGCAAACAGCAAAGTATTGCTGGAAATTATCCAAATATAAAAATTATATATGAGTGTATATATATATAACAAAACTGTTACTTTAAATACTTTCTTACCTTAGCATTTTCAATGCAAGGACAAAGAGCCCAAGCTGCACTTGCTTGAACATCTGGGTTAGGATTTTTCAACAATGACCATAGCAAGCGAACTCCATCTAGGCTGTCAATTATCCTATTGCAGAAACAGACCAAAAAAGGGAAAATTAATTATGGAGTATACAATGTTGAATCTCAAATTATATCAGTTTGTTTGGAACACTGCTCTAAGAAACACTGGCATGATTTTGATACACTGTTTCGCTTTATGCAAGTGCTTGTGTTTTATTGTCAGCTAATCGCCATCAACATACTCAGTGAACAGTGCCCACTATAACAGATGGGTGTGAACAAATTATATAAAGACAGAATGTTTTCTAACTAAATCTCATTAATGTTGTTTATTTTTTTCCAGCACTGTCATTCAGAGCTCTTATAGAAGATAAAGTAAACTACATTATAATCAGAACTCCTAAACGTGAAAACAAGCACGTGACTTTTTAACGATCTGCATGCAAAGTGAAATCTGAATTTGAGCATACTGGCTTCTTTCATATAGTAACAAATACTTTCCAAAACAAATATTTATGCCCAAAACTATGTACTTAACTTTTTATTCAGTCTATGCTTAATGTATTTACCTCGCTCTATGACATATTTTAAAATACTATGTTTCTAATCAAGCATTAGAAATTAAAATGGTTACACCACAGAGCATCCTTTGTTGGGCATGAATAATGTGTAACTTGTTTCCCATATGTTCCTTACTAACAAGACCAACACTGAACACTATGTTATAACTACTTAAACATACTGTAATCAAAGTATCTTCGTGACTAGCTGAGAAATGAATTATCATCAGAATCATCTCTACACCATCTGTGTTATGTTTACATATCGATCAGGCTTGGGGACCGTAACTTCACATTAGGTTCCAGTGAATACCCTAAATGGAAATGAAGGTCAAACAAAACTTAATAGCCTTTACTAACATGCCTTTTTTCAAAAAACTGTTAAACCCAAAGCAGATGAGCTGAAGTTGAAGAAAAGCAAGTACACCTTCATTGTCTAACCTCAAAAGTAAAAACTTAAGTTGCATACAATGTGTTTGTATTTTTAATTGTAAATGCAAGGGAATTCAAAACACATTTTTAAGAGAGCTTAAAAACAGCATATAAAGCATCTCATTTGTGTTCACTCTATATGCTTTGCCAGGAAATTTTAAAACTAACTATAAAATGAACTTTTTATGTAATTCTATCATCATTTGAAGCAGAAAAAATAAATAAGGACACGAAGTCTGTCTAAAATAAGCAAGGACTTTATTCATAACATTTTTATGCAAACTGGTTAAACAAGTATGTTTTTCAAAATAATACTTTTTGAACAAAGCTATGGTTAAGCTAAAAAACCCTAAGTTTTTTAAGGTCTGCCAGTTTCAGTACAGCTTCTTTTACACACTCAATCAACTGCAAGAAAATCATTATTCAAAGGACAAATTCAGAAGTCTTAACACAACAAAGTAAAACAGTATGAGCACAAATGACACAATTACACATATATGTTTACATAGTAAGGATGACTTTAGTAAAAGCTTCAAAACAAACTTTTAAGTCCCTCCAAACCCCAAATAGTTTTAAAGCAGTTTTAACATTACTCTCCTGTAATTTCAGAAAGTACAAGGAATTTTTTCCTATATTGGAATTAATTAAAAAAGAGCCCATGAATCTTTCCTCTAGTCAAGCAGAGTACTGATCATTTACCAACATGAGGTACTTCCTCCCAGGAGGGGCTAAATATAAATGACCCAGCTCCAACAAGTATATAAAAATCAAGAGATAGAAGCCAAACACTGAGCTCAGATTTTTCCACCACACTTAAAACAACAACCCCTAGGCTGATTTATCTTTCCTTTCTATTTTTTTTAAGCTTCCTTTTTAATTGAAAGTTTACTTTCATTTTCTTTTCAGTTTTCTTGTCTTCAGTATTTCAAGGTAAACTAGCCTCACTCTATTGTTAATTTTCTGAAGAAGAGTTTTGCCTTTTGCTTAAAGACAGGAAAGACCAGTTGTCTTAGATCAACAAAACCCAGCTCAGAATATCTGAAAGTGTAGTTCCGTGACCATTCCACATGCATAAAATTAAACTAGGAAACAGCAGAGACAAAACAATAAAATCTCCAAATCACATTGTTCATCAGTGATTACTTGCAGTTACACTAAATTAACACAAATAAAAAGAACTCTACACACAGGAATGATGCTCTTAAATTCTCCATCTGGAAGAATTGTCATTGTATAATCACCATCCAAGCACAAACCTTGCTATTTTCATCTTGCTGAGAACATACATTTGCCAATCTACAAAGCACTGCTAAAGAGTTAAATTTTTAAATCTTCCTATGGTTTCACTACACAATCCAGCAGATGAAGAAAATGGGTGCTGAATGAGTGTATTTGCCTTAGCAGCAAAGGGAACACTAAAATAAATGGTCCTGAAAAATGTTTCCTCTATAAAAGTGCTTAGACATTAATTTCTTTCCTATGTAAAAATTCGTTTTTGAAGCTGACAAAAATATGCATTCAGTTTTCTTTACAAATAAACAAAGAAAGAGAGAGGAAAATAGACCTGTAACCTTGAAAATTTTAGCTTTGATGACACAATGCATTATGATTTGCTTTTGTATATAGTTTTTGTATCTAATTTTCTTCCCACAATGTATTATAATATTATTAACAGGATGCGGTAATAAACCTTCTTACCACAATAAATACAAGCAAATATAACATAAAATTTACTTTGGTTGGCATTCAATTCTGTATTCATCCATAGTTAGCACATTATTCACTCTGTGGCTTCAGTCACTTAAGTAATTTATTTGATAATAATTTGTTGATATTCTGATGATAAAATTAAACTACAGTAAAATCTGGAGCAAGTAACCACTCATGGGACTGTTAAAAGACAGGTTTTTTAATATAAATGCAAAGCATCTCATAAAAGCTGAAATAATACAATATTTAGTTGATAGAAAAGTCTTCATATTTAATACTTTAATATTCAGATATTTATCTGCTTTATAGAATAGCTGATCTGCTATTGTATGTATGTTGTATGTAACATATCTAATGTACAGGACACTATTAATAGTCAAAATCTTTACAGGCATGAAACTCACCCAAAGTAAAAATGTAAACTTTATTATAAGCCTCTTGGTCGTGCACTGTAAATACATAACAATATATGAATATGTGGAGTTTAAAAGCAAGAGCCCAGGTTCTGAACTGTTGTGCCTCTACTCCACAGTATAGCCAAGGCATCTCAAAATAGAACTGGGCCACCTCTTCTAATTCAACACTCCCTGTCACAGACTGTTCTTATTTGATCACTGACATAATTTAGAATAGGCATAGATTATTCTGCTTCTCAAAATAACCAAAAGTTGCAATGGCAGTTAGAAATGGCTGGAGTGAAGAGGCACGCCTTTCATGTGCTCCTGTGCTGGCCAGACGTGATTAGAGAAGAGGTGAAGGGATATACTCAGCTGGCATCATCACTCCTACCAAAAGACAGCTGCAAGGTGTGGGACCAAAACACCTTCCTGCTTCCAACACAGAACACATGTATGGTGTACATAGAATAGGTCTTACGGACAAACAATTTTGATGCAATTAAATCCATTCACAGATTACTGCAATTTTTAGGTTACAGTGAACTGGTATTTGCTATTTGACCAGTGCAGATTGGTCAACTCAAGATAATTTTTTAAATTACTTTTGTTGTCTGTTCACAGGCAAAATTTGCTTAATGAAGACTTCTCACATTATTTAAGAATCTCAATACCATTATATCATTGAACATTATGAGTAAGATGTGGCTTACAATTCTAGAAATTTACTTTGCTTTCTTTAATATATCTGAAATTAGCAAAGCTGTTAATCCGAAACAGTACTTCTCATTAAATTAAAACTTAATATTGAAAATTTCCAGTAGAAATGTCAACATGAATTGCTTAAATACACGTGTGCACACAGCCTAGACATCTGTTTGTCATATCTATCATCTTTCTCTGCTGAAATGTTACTTACCAGAACTTTGAGAACTTCAGTTTAATTGCCTGCCAATTTAGACCACAAATACAAATGTAAATAAACAAAGTTATACTGACTCTGTATTGTGCTCACTGGTAAGATTACAGGGTTTACTTCTGTCAGAATGTAATCTCATCTTTTTTGAAACCACAATTTAGCATTTTTCTTAAAACTTTCACTAGTTGCTGCTGACTGCTTTGATAAACAGTATTATATACCAATGACTCAAACGCCATCTGCTTGGCTAAAATAATTGTACATTTTAGTTTATAAGATTCTAAGCCCTCAGTTTAGAATGCCAGCAGTGAAGTCTATGAATTTTTAAATGGAAAGGGCAAATGAAAATCTAGTTTCAGTTAAAGAATAAGCATTAGTCCTTTGTTTTTAGTTAAAGAAAATTAATAACTTACAAAAAGTTCCTCAAAAAGATAAATATACATAAAAAGCATACAACAACATCCCTGTCAGTGGTGGTACAGCAGACCAAGTATGGAGAACAGCTTCATGATGTTCACATAAGAGCAAGGAAGTTCAGTCACATAATTATGTTGGGTTTTTTAGATAAGTCAACTTATTTTTGGCTGTGAGAGAAGCTGACTGCTGTTTTTTATTTTAAATAGCTCAGTAGAGTCAGTAAGAATCACATAATGCCTTCAAGCTGCCCTGAAGTGAAGGACTGGTGCAGAAAAGTAACACCAGTGTACCTTCCATTCAGTAGTTGTAAGAGTCACAGTGTCAACTAGGAAAGGTGGCAGAAACAAAATAAATAAAAGACATATATAGAAGATGTAGATTCACCTATGCCTATTTATTAGTCTCTCTTTGTCAGTGCAAGCTTCCTCCATGGAACATAAGATAATTGCACAGTATTTCCCTCAGAATTTAACTGCACTGCTTCATAAAACATTCTCAGCTTTTTCTAGTCCATAACGATGCTTTATTTCTTATATTAATCACAACCTCTTCATTATAAATCCGAATCATTTACAGAAATTATGTGAGCTCCACTCTTGGTCTGTATGGTCTTCACACACCTACTGCTGCAAGGATAAGCATATTCAAAGTAGAAGACTGCTAAATGGAATCTTTAGTCTCTAAACCACACTTTTTAAAACACACTTGTTGCTAATGAAATACATCTAATGAAATACATTACATGCTAAAGAATACATCTGAAAATTCTCAGTCCTTAGAGGGCTTAAATTTCTCTACATATGAATCTCAATGATAGCAGAATCCAGGAAAATCATCATAATTTTCAAAGTTTCTATAATGCCAAAGTAAAAAAAGTTACACTGTAAACAGAGCCTGTCTGTACCACATGACAAAAAACTCCCAAGCCTCAAGACCTGCCAGCCAAATTTGGCAGGAAAAAGGCAGTAGAGAAGAACTGATTACCTAGAACCTGTCAAACCATTCTGAGAAATAAGTGATTGTGAAATAAGACATGTAGTAGGGATCCGGCTACCTGAACCTGGAAGACCATAAACAGCTAAGTATCAACCTGCTGCACCAGAAAATTCTCATCAACTGTATATACTTACAGGCCACAAGTGGCTTTGCTTTTCTTCTTTCTAGAAGGTAAGCTTGGCACATTTCCACAACCTTGTTAAGATGTGTCTTTTTGGTTAAGAACTTCAGAAAACATTTACAGAAAGAGATTGAACTTCACAGTAGTTTCTAACAAGGCTATTTATTGTTTTAGGCCCCAGTTTTGTAAACGGAAAAGACTCATACTAGAGTCTCTGTGTGTGTGTGTATTTCATGTCTTTGGTGACTTGTTCTTCTCCAAAAGGAGAGCATTTTGGATGAGGACATACAATTTCAACTGCTGCTATATTGGTCTGAGAGGAAGAGAAGGGAGAGGAATGGACATACTTCTTTTTCTTAGTTTGTTTTTGAGAGAGAGATGGGGGTGAGTGGTGGGTGGAGAAGTTGCTTTTAAGTGCCCTGTGAGAGGCAGAGCAATCAATCAAGGAAATAATTTAAACATATGAACAGTTACACTGCTGTCTATGTTTTAACTAAGCATTATTTTTAAACATTTTGCTGAATTAGTATCAAATTTATTCACACTTGGATGAATCATGCTTTGGGAAAAATACAGCAGCATTAGCTCTTCTAGTACTACAAGCATAGCTAGCACAATACATCAGGTACATGGCACAGTCATGCTAATAATAATTGTTGTGTAACTTTTTTGTAGTAGCAAAAAGCATATTCACACTTATTTAAGATTTTGCTTACTTGCTAATGTTTTGAAATACTTTTAGAAACACTTCTAAAGTTGAGAGCTTCAACAAAGACTGTTTTATATGAACAAATTCAACATTTGATTCCTTTGTTCACTCTTTACAAACTCTATAATATAAATTTTGTCCCAAACCTGTACTTTCTCCTTCTTAAAGACAAGACAGGCTTTGTTCTATCACAATTTTAGCAGCAATTTGCATTTTTTTTATGTTTATATTGAACACATTCCAGTATGAAGCTGTCCATACTGGATACTACAAGTGACGGTTCTGAGTACTGGAGTATGTCTGAGGTTTTATAAATATCAATTTATATTTATTAGCATTTAAGTTTCTCAGTATTTGCAATGCTAATTCTCTTAGGTTAATACATTATGCTAAAGGCTGATCTTTAGTGAGAAATTATTTCATTTATTTAAACTTTTATGCTACATGGCTAACTGCTCATGCAACCCATGTTTACGGTTGTGTACCATCCAGCCTTTTGCCACTGGGTGACAGCCAAAGCATGAAAACAAAAGCCCTATTCAGGAAAAGAATTCCCTGCACTGCTATATGAATATCAAGTGAATTATGCAAATCAGAACAGGAGGAGCTTAATAAAACTCTCTTTCTGACCTCCCTTATGTATAAGGAGGGAAATATGCTGAGAATCTTGAAGTAAATATCCTTATAAGATAACAGTAAGCACAGCAAATGCCGACCTCAACATTTAACTGAAACACTTAATCATAAAACTCAATGATCTTCATGATTTGTACAAATCTACATCACAAAATCAAAGACTGTCTTTTTCTTTGATTTTGCAAAGGAATAAGAGGGGAGAAAAGGGTCCAAAACTGTCTGAGTTCACAAAAGGAATGATGGAGAGGGAAAAAAGAGATATTCAATACAAGTAATACTCAACTACAAAAGAAATAACTTTATTTTCATGACAGTAAATGTGCACGTTTCCTTTTAGAATAACTTTCTCTAATTTATTTTTAATGACTTGAGAACAGAAAAGAAGGGAGGGCAAAACATGGACCTATCATGCAGCACTTCAAAATGGTGTTTTGTAACTTTGAGTTTCAATTTTAACAAAAATCAGTTTACTAAAGGTTTATTTGATCTTTCTCAAAATGCAAAAGCTTTACATTCTACATATTTCCTTAATAATTTTTTTATCTATAGAAAATTTACAGTAGGATATAACTAACCCACACAGTTCTGTAAAAAGCAAAAAGTAAAATACCTTTTAAGTCAAATTAGAATTGACTACATTTGCATCAGAATAACTCAACTGGTTTTCAATACTGAAAATGCTATGAATATTAATAACTTACGTCATATTTTCAGGTTCCATTGCAGAAGCTCCCACTGCTTTGTTGACATTGACAAGCAGTGCCCGGTCAGTTGCAGTCAGCAGCTTCACTATAGGTGCGATTCCACCACATCTGCGGATAGTGCCTCGATTTTCTTGCTCTTGGCAACATTCCCCCAGTGCTCCAATGACATTTATAAGGACCTCTTCGGGCTGATCAGTAAGCAGTGTTACCAAAGTTTCTACAGTTTTATATTCCTGAAATCTAAAACACAGCAATAAATCCAAAGTTGTTATTTTCAGTATGTTACCATTATAAGCTTAATTTTATAATTACAGTATTATTATAATTGAAGTACAAATTTTAATTTCTGTATGTAAATCATCTTGCTGAAGAAATTCCAATACAGGGAAACCATCCCAAACACTTATTCTAAGTGTGACATACAGCCTAACTTCTTACTCTACCTTTCTGACTACATTTCTATAATTTAGCTGTCTAAGAATCTCCTGAGTTGTTTGAAGGTTTTTTTAAAATTGACATGTGGATGCAACATCTACAAATAGCTGAAAACAAACCAGAAGACTGGCAATTACTGTGCTATCCTAACTTTCAGCACTTTTTCCTGCTATGTTAACAATAGTTGAGTAGTATTGTACCAAATCCTCCTCCACTTCTCTGAACCAAAGGATTGCCCTTATTTTTCACTAAATATCAGCCTTTAGAGAGTCTACCCTGAGCAGTTCTATATTTAGTTCAGGCCTAATATATTGCGTTTTCCTGAGGTCAGAATAGTACGATGTTAGAGTCCAACTTGTAATTAAGAAGTAAGTTGACAGAAATTTGACTTGACTGCTATATTAATACTTTCCTCATTCTTTTGACACTGAGAATCAAAAATATGGTTTTAAAAATCTTGGAGGTCCTATCCTACAAAGAGATGTGTGCTAAACCTCAGAAGTTCACCTTCCAGAACAGGATTTTTTCCTCAGTGCTGGAATAATCTTCTAAGGTTTTTTTTTGTTTAAAACTTAGGGGATTCTTAACACTTAAAAAATACTGCATCTTCCTTTATACATCTTCTGATACACCTTGACATTTCCATCTGGTATATCAAGCTAGATCTAACCTGTATATAATCTAATTATCAGAGAAAATTTCTCTGAGGGCACTGAGTTCTTATTTGTACTTTCCTCCCAGCCCCTAGCTTCTGAGAATGTCGAGCTACAAAAACTATTTTCCAGGAATCAGTTGCTTATGTGACTTTTCTTTCATACAAAAAAAATTAGTATTTCTGAGATTTTATGGCAGAACTAGATGTTTCAATAAAAATTAATCTTTCCAAGATGGATTATCAGCATAATAATTAAAGCAACTGAGAGATGAGAAACTTTGTTTTTCATCATCCAAATCCTTGCTTAAAGAGAAATTTTCCTCTCTTTGTTCATTGTAATTTGGAACTATCCCTACAATTATTTTTTTCAAGAGTAAACATCAATAGCATGGGAAAAAAAGCAATAAAGTAAGCAAATAATTTTAAAAAACAACAAACCAAAAACGATTTTTTTGCTGGCATTTCAACTGCTTCACAGATGGAACGATGTGAGCTGGCTCTGTAACGGGCAGGCTGCACTCTGACAGAGCTGTTGGCTCGGGCCATCTTGTGTCCAGGAGCAGTACGGCTGCTCCCACGCCAGCTGCACCCGGAGCTGCACAGGCACAGGCACAGGCACCTGCACCAGCTCGTGGCTGAGTCAGCACAACATCTCAGCAGTGAACTTCAGGTACAGGAAATACTCTGGAGCACTTTAGAGATAATTGAGTACCCCTGCAGAAGCCAGCAGGGTTTGTTAGTTCTAGCTTCATGCCAGACTCAGGCTCATCCCTCCAGATCTACTTAGGTGTTTTCATATAATCCTCACTCCCATCTTGAGTTTGGACAGGGTTTACTCCTTCAGACTCAGCACTACATAACGAGTAAATTCAGCTGGAGCTGCGCCGGGCTAGTAACCTTTGTGGAGCATCAAGCACTTGCCAAAGATATGTGAGTAGCCCAACAAAAATCTGTTGGCAGTTGGACAGAATTATTGGCTACAGCTATGCTAATAAATAAAACAGGCTAGGGCTCATTCTCTAGCCCTGAGGACAAGAAGCACAACATAGCATCCATATGGCTAAAATCTCTTATCCTCACAATGCAGGGTGGCCTCACCCATTCTGCCTAATGGGAACAATCTGTTGCCTGCACTGTTCCCAAGGAGTGTCTGGGCATTGTCTGGGAGAATGCTTGCTGGCACAGGCCAAGCTGTGTAAGGGACTGTGCTGGCAGTTAAACAGTATGGATAATTCTAACACGGAGCCTGAACCCTGAAAGGTTTGGCCCTGTTTAGTTTACTAGTACAGAGAGAGCCATTCAGTCTGTCTCATCACTGACTGATCCAAAATCAGGATATCTCTGCACATACCCAAAGTCCACAGAAAAAAAGGACACATCCTTTGAAAAGTTAGGTTACTGTGCAATCAAGAATGCAAAAAACAGTAGGACAGCAGTAGAGGATGTAAAGACCATAGGTCTGTATACCAACAGTTTGGGAACTCATTCAGGACAGTAAAAAGCCAGAATGTAAAACTTGGAAATCTTCCTTACTTTTATCTAGTCTTTATCTATCGTATGTGCTTATCCAGCAAGGTACACTAAAATTAGGGCAGCAGGAAGATGTTACCTCTTACTCATACTCTTTCTAAACTTTTTAATGCATCTTTCATTCTTTTGTACAGAGCAGCATAATTTCAGCAGGAAACCTAGCACACATGTAGTGGAGCCAGCTTCCTTTTTTTAGGGAAGGTGCGTTAATTTGATATATTAATTTTAGATGAGACGGTAAAGTGTTCTCAGTCATTAAGCTGCTCCATGGAAGGTGTAGAGTGACAACTCCTACTGTCAAATTCTCAGATAATTACTCAGAATCCAGGTACTGAGAGGTTGCTGGTACCCACAGTAGAACTCTCATCATCATTAATTCCACTCATTGAGAAGCTGGGTCTCCAGACTAAACTACTTTTCTGAGCCCCTTCTGTAGTCAGGAAGAGAGGCATCTAGGCTAATTATCCTAGACTCCAGTATGTTTCTAATATGTATTAGATATCTACCCTACAATGAGATAATTTGGTCTCTGTCTCTCCTGATGTAAAACATTAAAGTTAAGTGTACCAAGTACTCTCTCTACCATGCAGCAGTGACTCTGGCTTGTAAGCTACAGACAGGAGGGGGGATACCAGATACAGGTAGGTGTCAAATGTTTAGTATATGCTAGTACACCTCCTGACTCAGTGTCCTATAGCTTAACTAGAGGCACCACTTGTCTCTGTTGTTAAGATTCTAGGAACTTAACACTGTCTCCACTCTACCCTGGTGAGGTCAGGTGGCAATTTTTTAAGTACTATAAAACCTAAGTTGAAAGCCCAACTGTTTATAAAGACTGATTTTGAACAATCACGACATAACAGTTTTGAAAACAATAGAGGCCTATAAAACGAAAACACGATAATGTAATAAATGCTTGTAAAATTAAATTGTTACTTTAACACATTTTCTCTACTGATTGCACATTTCCAGATTGCTCCCGTCACAGCTGCCAAAAGTTGTTTGTTTTCACTGTTATCAAGCAGAGCAGATAGTGGTTGTAGACCTTCGTGTCTCCTAACCAAGTCACGTGTTTCTTCATCTTCTGCACACTATGAAAAACCAATTAAACATATAGATTATGTAAAAATATGTAAAATTATGTCTTCAAAAGCTAGCTGTATTACACTGTAACAAGTAAAAGCTAACAGAAAACATAAATACTGTATTCCAGTATCTGAATGTGCGAACAACTCACTAAGAGAGTTTGACAGTAAACTGCTCCTGTATATGCAGCAGTGCTTATACTGTCACGTTGTCCACTTTAGGGGCAAACAAACAAAAAAGCCAAAACAGCTCTATGCACAGTACACATCACCTTTTTCCACTGGTTACCTGTGCAACTTAGGGCTTGCACACAAGAAGAGCAAGTAGGAACCTAATTATAATATTAAATATGCAGTTAAAATATTCACAACATTTCTATAAGTTTTTACACATTAGCGAAATAGTGAAATAAAGAAAATTTAAAACTGACAATGACATGAAAATTAAGGGCTAATCCTGGTTCTGATGTACTGATTACAATACAATTACCTTAAATATGGCACTCGCACAATGCATCTGGAGCTCCTCGTGTTCACTACTCAGATTTTTCACTAGGTTCTCAATCATGCCTTCTGTCCTTATTGCAAGTCTGTAACTTGGCTAAAAAGATAAACTGCATCTTTTAAATCCTGCATATTAACAGTTAATCAGTCACAATAATAATAATACAGTGCTACAATTCTAGGGTGTGATATTGAGAAGCCTTGTACTTTATGTAAGCACAAGTCATCACTGCCTTGAAAACACTACTGATGATCTCAAAGGTAAGCAAATATAGAAATTCTCTGCAGTGCTCTTCAAATCACCTGTAAAACGAGGTACTGCACTGCCAGTGGTTACATGCAGAATATTCTAAAAGCAGAATGCAGAATATTCTAAAAGGTGTCCAGACTCCCTGCTCAGACCCAAGAAAGCAAAAGATGCTTCAGAATGGCATCAAGAAGCACCCATCACTTCATTGAGAACCAGCAGCCAAAACAACAGATCTATTCCTAAAACAAGGTTAGAAAAACATGTTCTTAGAATTAACATTTTTAGTGATATTTTCATCCAAATTTTATCCTACAGGCATTGTAACAGGGGATCATTTTTTAAGTGAAGCGGGAAACATCTGTGTAAGAAATGCATTTAGTGTTCCTTCCAAGTTAGGCCATACAAGAAACCCTCAAAAATGACACCTTCTCAATATATACTTACTGAACCTAAAACCTGCCAGGTTTGTGTCTCATGGAACATGCATAAATTTGTGTAATTCAAGAAGCAAATTTTTCACAGAAAAAGTGTTTAATAATGTAAAATCTCTTGCAAAATTATGTCTTTTGTGCCTCAAATTCACCAAGACAAATTATGTATATTTTTTATCTGAAATGCAATACACCTCAAGTTCATAGGAAGATACAGAATCATAAACAAATAGAATAACTTAGGCTGGAAAAGACCTTTAAGATCATTGAGTCCAACCATTATCCCAGCTCTGCCAAGTCCACCACTAGACCACATCCCTAAGTGCCACATCTTCACATCTCTTAAGTAACTCCAGAGATGGTGAGTCAACTATTCTCCTGGGCAGCCCGTTCCAATGCTTGACAACCATTTCGGTGAAGAAATTTTTCCTAATATTCAATTAAACCTCTCCCGATTCAACCTGAGGCCATTTCCTCTGATCCTATTGCTTGTTACCTGGGAGAAGAGAACAACCTCACCTGGCTCCAACTTTCTTTCAGGTAGCTGGAACGAGTGATCAGGTCCCCTTCTGAGCCTCCTTCTCTCCAGGCTAAACAGCCCCAGCTCCCTCAGCTGTTCCTCACCAGCCTTGTGCTCCAAACCCTTCCCCAGCTCCATTGCCCTTCTCTGGACACACTCCACTCAATGTTCTTCCTGAACTGAAGGACCCAGAACTGAGCCCAAGATTTGCGCAGCGCCTAGTGCAGGAGGATGGTCACTGCCCTGGTCCTGCTGGCCACACTATGGCTGATACAGGCCAGCATGCCATTGGCCTTCTTGGCCACCTGGGCACTCGCTGGCTCTTGTTCAGCCCTCCAGGTCTTTTTCTACCAAGCAAGTTTTCCAGCCACTCCTCCCCCAGCCTGTAGCGCTGCAGGGGTTGTTGTGACCCAAGTGCAGGACCTGTCACGTGGCCTTGTTGAACCTCAGACCACTGGCCTTGGCCCATCGATCCAGCCTGTCCAGGCCCCTCTGCAGAGCTTTCCTGCCCTTCAGTGGAGCAAAACTCCCATCCTTGGTGCGTCTGCAAACATGGAGTGTGTTGAGGGTGCCCTCCACCCCCTCAACCAAGTCATTCATAAAGATATTAAACAGAACGGTCCCACTCCTGTAATCCCTTACATGGCCATGGTAAAAAATATTTTTATTCAAATTTAAAAACGCAGTATACTCAAATCTGTGAAATGTGCCATGGAAATCTGTGGAAAAATCACAAAATGCCTTTCTTCTATTTGCAATGGATGAGACCCAATGCACGAGGACACTGTAAACCACTCTGCCCTGCATCTTCTTGGCCACACCTGCAGGTTAGTTTTGTAGGATTTAAATGCATTGATTAACCAAAATACAGCACCTTAGGTTGCCAAATCTGTAAAGTATGATGAAAAAAATAAAAAAAAGAAACTGATTAAGGCTTTCATTTCTACATTTCTTCTTTCATGTATTACTCCTAGCCTTTTGAATAAAAAATATGTGGCTTTTACTTCAAGTTGTGACCTTCTCAAAACCGCTTTGATTACATAAAGCATCTACTTCCTGATGGGATAACTGACGTGATTTAAGTGGTTGTAGAATGTAATACTTCCTTTTAATGGCAAATTTCTTTAATGCTTAGAAATAACTTAGTTATATGTGTTTACTTACTTCTGAGGCACACTCCTGTAGTGTCCCCACTATTGGGATTAAGATGTTTGTGTGTGAGCATTTGAGCCATCTAGCTAGCAATGGAATGCCACCAGCTTTACGGATTGCTTTCTTGTTTCTGGTGCTTTTGCTGCAGCTCCAGAGTGCCAAAGCCCCACAGCGTGCTGTTTCAATGTCTTTGGCTTGGTATGATGATACCGCTGAAACAGATTCCAACAGCTCAACCTAAAAAAAATACCAGTTTCTTAATATCTACGGGAAACTTTGATATCATGCTGCTTTCAAGTTATGGTAAACACTACAACTAATCATTATTACAACATATGATGTATTTTTTGAACAAAAATACGCATATGACAAGGGTACAAATTTTAATGTCTGCTTACCAATCTCTTGATTCCTCCATATTGCCTTACTGTCCTTCGTGCTCGTTTAAATCTAGCAACATTGGCAATTGTTTCAGCTGCCAAACATTTTAGATCGGTATCTGGAGAGTCCAATATTTTCACCATGATCTCTAAGCCTCCGAGATCTGCAATTGCATGTCTGATCAATACATTTTGACTAATTTCCTTCAGGATTTTTAATGAACCAGTCTAAATAATGGGAAACAATAGAAGTTAAACATTATTTAGCTATACACAAACACTAACATTATTTAAAATTATGGGTTATTTAATTTTTTCTTTATATTTAATCATAAGAAAATAAGCAAACAAAGTCAAAGACAGATGTCTTTCTAAAAAATCTGAAGAAAAGAAGAAAATATAGAAATGAGAACAGAAATCAATTTTCTTTATACTCTAACTTTGAAACTTGCAAAAATATTCTACTAGAAAAGGCCTATTCATTGCTCTATTTGACAAAGCTAGTTACCTGACATTTAATTTCTTCTGTATCAAGTAAATTAATTAACACTTCAAGACATCCAGTGTCTTTGATGGCCAGCTGACATGTTTCTTGAGACAGATTGAAATCTCTCATTGAACATAGTGCAATTACAGTAGCTGTTGGATCACCTCCCTAAAAGAAATCAAATAATTAGCAAATGTGTAAACTGCATTTAATATAAAACTCAATCATTTCTATTTGCGCTAGTAAAACTACTGAAGAAGAAACATGTTAGACCATTTTGATTCTATGGTGTTCAATAATGCAAACATAGTAAGAAATGGAATTATTGATAATGGCATAAAGATTCAAATGAGTGAACAGCTCAGGTGGAAAATGACTAATGTGGCTTGCTGTGAATAGACCAGATTGGATGTTTTTCTAAATGATAAGCTCTATTTCAGTCACTTCAGAAAGTTAAACCATATGACAGTGGATTCTTTTGAACCTGTAATATTGGTCTACTGTCAATAAAATCAGGGATGAACCAATCTGCATGGAAATCAGGAGACCTGAGCTACCATGTAGCTGCAACAGAAGCTGGAGTGCATGAACATTGCCAGCTGGTACTAACGTGGAAGTTACGACTTAGAGTACCTAGTAAATCAAACTACAGCATCCACCTCCTGCATTCCAGGGAAGCTTTGGCTCCCATCCCGATCTGAACTGTGCTGCCCAAGCCCATCTCTTTTAAATGAGAGCTTTGAATCCGTAAAGGATTTTTGGCCAACCCTTCTCAGAGGAAAGTCTTCTGCTAAATTGTGGGCATCATAATGAAACACAGAACATTGAAAAGCTGAGTAATATTTGCTAATATAAAACAGGTAGATCTAACAAAACCAGAACTTTTGAAGCATATTTCTTAAATGTAAACAGAAACAGTAAGACAAATACAGTACAAAAGGAATTTAACATGCTCTTCAAGTTATGGTAAATGTAGTAGAGAATCACAGGTGAGAAAATACATCCAAAAAGAATGCGAGAGAACTACTTAATGAAGTTTCAGACCAGTAGTTTAAATCAGACAAAACACTTCTGCTAATCAATGAAGTATATATTCATAGTGTTCCATAATTTTTACCTAAATTTCTTGTTATAAGAGATACTACAGAATTTCCCCACAAAAGTGGTTAAATACAAAGGCAATTTTTAAACATCTGTAACATAGTGTCCTAGAGGAAGATGCCCACAATTTTTTAAAATTATCTTTTTTAATCATCTTTATAATCTTGACTTCAGGAGAATGAAATGTGTCTTGCTTTAATAACATATTTTCATCTGCTTTGAAAATATATTCTAGAGTATAAAATAATGTAACAAATTCTCAAATGTTTTCCTAGAGAAATCAGTTTATCCACACATATAAAACTCTAAATTATTTTTTAAAAAATCCCTATTATATGATTACAAAACTACACAGAATATTCTGCAGCTCAAAAAGCTAACAGTTGTCCTTTTATTTGTGGCCTTTTAACATAGATTAGACTTTGATATTTACTTTGCTTTGTATGATAAAAAAATTGCAACAGGTGTTTTAAAATAAAACTTGTCTTTTTATTATTTTACGTAAGTGTAAGAAGTATATTGCTAACCTGGAAAGTGATGTCTCTCCTTCTGAGGACTGCTTCTCCTACACTGAAACTGCATTTATACATAAGACAGTAATCCATAATTCCCTTATCTTACATGTATAATGGTTGGCATATGATATTTAATATGGACCAGGTTTTTAAAAAAGAAACAACTTTTAATTTTCTTATACTTAGTAAAAAATACAACTGTATAGAAAAAAATATATGTGCATCTTACTTTTTCAGCTTCAAAAACGAACACACCACTTTACGTGTTTTTAATGTAAAACCACAATAAAATATTTTTCATATGTGCTGAAGCATCAGTTCTACAAAATAAGAAATATTGCAGATGGTTTCAACAATTATCTTTTGTTTCTTGAAGTTATCATTACAGTAAGTCTTGCAGTAGTTACAGCATAGATTTTAACATGCATGGAAATAGTTACTTCTCCATTAAGTTGACATAAAATCTGTATCATGTTGTTATACCATTTGAAATGTGATATGTTGGAAGCAAAATAGACTCTACTGGCAGATCAACAATCAATTTTAAGGCTTGAAATTAAACACAGACTTAGTTAAAAATGTGCCTCTCTTCCTATATATTGGTATAACATATATATCCATGAAAATAAACCAGTATCACTGTTACACTATCAGTAAAACATTTTCTGTGCACTGTATGTGTAATGTTTCTGTTACGATACTCAAGCTCACAAGTGAGAACAACTGAGAATTACAGAACTACTGACAAGATCAAAAAAGAATGAAAATAAAAGAAAAACACAAGCAAATACAGACAAAACCCAAAATACAGTTACGAAGGAACACACAAGTTCAAACCAACATTTTGTTTGACTTCTGTAATAATGAAGAGGAAAAATCCTGATAGTCAATGAGAAGCTTTCAACAAATGGAACCAAGAAAGCAAAAGCATTAATGGGTCTTTTTTATGCATTAACCCTTACTATATTCTGCTAATGGTTACTTAATGTCTCTGACTGCATAGTGAACACTGACTATGCTCAGGACATAATGAGCCAGTAAATACTTAGATAACTTAGATCTTTTCACACTAAATGAGCTCAGTGGACTCTGCTCTATGGTACTGAGACAGTTGGCTGATGCCATTAGTTTGCAGAACTGTAGGAAGAAATCTGTTGTTATCAACAGAATATGACACTGATATTATCTATCAATATCACAGTGTTGCCAAACAAAAAAAGCAAACGTTAAAGAGAGATAACCAGATTTGTAACCTGCAAAATACAAGATATCCTCCTTCTTTGGTTTGGCACTGCTCAGATTTAAGTACTACATTCATTCTAGATATTCTACTTCAAAAAAGATACTGAGAAAGTTGATAAAGACCAGAGGACACCAAAATATCTCAAAATTATGATCTCTACAGAAAAAATGAAGACACTGGAGCTGTTTGCTCTGAAGAAGACAATAAGAAGGTGGTTTAAAGAACACCTTCAATGCCAATTATCTGTTTCCCAGGTTCAGACAAGAAATAATGGGGTTTAATGGCATCAGGGTAGATCTATGCTATGTAAAAAAAAGACTCAACGAAACCAACTTTAATGGTAAGAATATCTGAATTCTTGAATATATTGCTTACAGCAGTCATGAAATCTCCACGACAGAAAAGAAAAGGTAGAGAAATATTTGTCCAGAAGACACACAAAGAATTGGTGCTGTTTTGGAGGCAAGCAGATGGAGTCAATGACTTCCTACATTCTGCTCTAGTCCTATTTTCTGTTATTTACTATCATGAAATTTTGTAAATATTAAATGTTTTTGCTATTTACTTATTTTCTTCAAAAAAATAATTGACCCATAAAAGATAATATGATCATAGATACAGATAATAGATAATAAAATATACAGGTTTGAGTTTCAATAGCACATGTCCTATCCCAATTAAACCATTCCTAGTCAATACAAAGCTTTCATTTTTGAACTGATGATGTCAGTTCAGCAGGCTAGGAAAGAAAGATACAAGATTTCCTCTAGAGTCAACCCTTTCAACTGAAACCTAAAGGCATTATAGAAGTACAAGTAATAAAAGTATGAACAGCATTATAAAGAATATTATTCCAAATCTGTTGCCCAATTTTTAGCAAAATGAAAATACATGAATGGAAATACATAAACATTACAATCAAGTTACAGTGCATTTCCGTTTCCCAAGAGAAAGCAAAATAAAGTAAAATGAAAATTATACAGTTTTTGGCTCACAAATACCTCTATAAATACAGTACCTAT
This sequence comes from Callaeas wilsoni, assembly GCA_013398955.1. Lineage (NCBI taxonomy): Eukaryota > Metazoa > Chordata > Aves > Passeriformes > Callaeidae > Callaeas > Callaeas wilsoni. The sequence continues at coordinate 75,872 of VWPU01003745.1, forward strand.
TTGAAGGGTGTTTTATTAATTTATTTAATTTGGTTTAGGATTTAGAGTGAACATGACTGAATGCTACTAGAAAATGAAATATTGTTCTACTCTGCATGGCAATGTCAATGACGGGGTTTTTTTACTGTTTAGACCTACGGCTGAAATTTATTTTGCCAGAGTAAAACTGTATTTTCTCTATTGTATTGAGTAAATCCTGGATAGATAGCTAAATGTGCATGTCTGTAATAACAAGCCTATGGCTGAATAGCAGGAAAGAAAACTGCTGTTTGTGGGCAGTTTTGTCATTCTTCTGTATAATACCCCAGTTTTGATTATGAGTATATATAATCTGAATGGCAATTACAATATACTTGACAAAATTAAGACCAAACATATCAAGTCAATATATTTTTTGAAAATATTGAACAAACAAAACAGCATAATGTGATAGCCAAAAAATGTAGGTGAAATTATTGTTATACCAGACATTTAAAATTAAAATTCATTAATGGAACAAAAAAAATCCTAGAAAAAAACCCCCATTGTTTAATTGGAACCCCAGCAAAAAGTAATACTGTCATTTTTATAAAACAAGTTATCCAAAACAAATAGTAAAGTATAAAACAGAATTCTTAGTTTAAGGGTTTGTGACTTTTTTATTTTCTGTTGAACTTGACTCTCTTAAATCACTGAGAAAATTTTGTAGTTTTCTGCTAGAAAATACTTCAACATCTAAATAAATTTTGATAAAGCTTGCTGAAAGACTGAGTATTGCAGTATAAAATACATAATATGCTTCAGCAAGGCAATTTTTCTATGCTAGTGAATCTCTAAACACTCTGAATTTTGTTATGGTTTAAATGCTAGTTCCAATTTTTCATCTTAGTTTATAAAACATACAAGCTGCAACTTGTTAAGACATGAGTTATGGACAAGTATAACTGAGTTATGGAATAATTCCCTGACCCACTTCCTGAATCTTCTGGCGTTCTTTAGCTGCAGCCTGGCAGTATGTAAACCATACAGATTAATATAAGTAAAGCCAGTGGAAAATCACAGGCATCACAAAGTTTAAAAACATTCACACTGGACTACAACAATGCACAGAAGCTGCACTGTTTTAGCTGCAGATTAATACCCTGACCCTGACCCTACACAGTGGCAGAAGTGACATATATGTCATGACCCAGATACAGTGAGTTTAAATTGTCATATTTTATGAAACTTAAAATAAATGAGTTTCCAAACAAAAGAATGTCTACTATTTTCTGCGCAAACCAGGAGGTTTTGTTAGGCAAGCACTGATTCCCTCTTGAAAACTCTTCCAAGACATGTATCCATTCTATTAGCTTTCCTTTTCTGATTCATAGAAATTGGATTCTACTATAGAGGAGGTAAGAGTCTAACAGTTCATGTGCAAACATATGAACTTTTACTTCATTGGACTAGGAATAATAGAATATTTTTCCTAGTAAATTCTTAAACCTCAGACTTGGAAAGAAGTGAAATGGTGACCCCAAAACCACAGAAAACCTGGCCAAGATAATATATATTATCTTAACAGTGCAAGTTTATCTTCTACTCCATTGTGAAATTCTCAGTTTAGGAGTGTATTTCTTCCCCCGATGCATCTGGACAATTTTATAAGGACACCTCATCTGAGGAAAATAAAGCATATATGTGTTTTAAAAGAACATGTAGAAATTAGAAGGAAATAGGATTGAATGAGGAAAGAGAAAAGGGTCTAGGATTAAATTTTAAAAATAAAAACCCTACATAAACAGCACTACTATTAACAGTAATTTAGCATTGTAAACCCTGACTGCAGACTTTGAGATGAGACATTTGCTGTTCATAACACAGATGTGCTACTGACCTTGTGTGACAGTGTCAGATCTGCCTGAGCAATTCTGACTTTGCCTAGTACTTGGCTCAGAAAGAGGATAAAAGCCTTAATGTTATTACAGCCATTTTAATTTTATGTATCCAACTAATTTAGGAAACCAGTGGATGTGAATTGGAGGAGAAAAGTTAATGAGGTTGAACTAGGAAGGACCTTTGCCTCTGCAGACTACTGGAGAGCCTGCACACTGCTGAAGCTTTACAAGCACTGAACAGACAGAAGAGTCAGTGTCATTTGAAACTAGCCAAAAAAATTTTTGCAAGGAAAACAAAATTACAGCAATAGTTTATGAAAAACTAAGAGACACGTGTTCTCTGGAGAAATAAAACAAACTTAGAAATGGGTCCTAGTGAGAGCACAGGAAAAACAAATATGGGTGAAGACATGGCTGAAGCACAGGCATGCTTCTGGAATAACTGTATATAGTGAGCTGTGATTAAACTGAGCCTAGATCAACGTGGAACACTTAAAAACAATGCAGAATGTTGTTCTCACTACTTAAAACTCTTGCTACCTTTCAGACACAATCACATTCTAATTATCTAGGAAACATAACAATTTGATTATCTACTTCATGAATATAAAACCTGAAGTCAGATTGAGACATCTGTGGCAATTTACTACTATTTTAGAGGTACTACAGTTACGGTGTCAAAACCATAGCTCATTAATTTCATTGCCTGCTTTCATCATAGAATACAACCCTGCAGAAAGAGGAGAATCACACCTAAGTTATTTTACATTCTTTTCCTCAGTCCTTTATTTTTCATCTACCATCTCTTCTTTCCCCTTTTTTGCCGAATTCTGTTTACTCTTTTTTTTCTTTATTTCTAGATTGTCTTTCATAATACCAGCTTATCATCTCCGGGACGCTCGTTGTGACTCTCCAGGGGTCCGCCGGACCGTGCCCGGCTCAGGACTGCGGGAGCAGCCAAGTTTTACAGACAGAAGGGACTACATAAAATCCACCAGCCTCTTTAGGGGACAGCTGGGGGTTCAATATCCTTTTCTGCCCCGTGCCTGCTGGGGACTCTGTTTGTTAAATAAACAGTTTTATTTCACTTTCATTCGAGAAATTATTTCCCGAACCCATAGGGGAGGGACTGCCAGGGCCCGCTTGCCTGGCAGGCAGGAGAGAGAGAGAGACGCCCTTTTCGGGTTGTTTCCTCCTAAATTTGTGTCTAAACCGGCACAATCTCATCAGCTATGAAACTCTAAGGAATGTGTGACCCTGTGAACATTAATTAAACCTTCACTACACAGAAATTCATCAGAGATAGTGTTGGTGTTAATGGTCAAAATTCAAGTGGTTGTTGTGAATTTTGTCTCTTGGGATGAAGAATGATTGTGTGGTATTTTGAGAAGAAAGCTATTCCAGCGCTTCAGAGTTGCCAATTATAATAATAAATTGAGAGTTCACCATTTGCCAATATTTCCTACCTAGTAAAGTTATCATAAAAATACTTCTTTTTCATGATCAGCACTATCTAGGTTGTTAGAAAATACATAACTATAAAATGCATTTTTCACATATTTTTATTTCCTTTTATTTCAAGCAATCACATTCTTGGCTAATACTGGAAGACAGGAGCAAGGGACATTCATGAACAGTAGAGAGTGATATGAAGGCTGACAGGTTTGCCAAGGCTGACGGGTGAGCCAAACATGTGCCAGGAAACACTAGCAGGTGGCACACGATTATGTCATATACATTTGGTATTTTTGAAACATAATAGTCTTAGCCAAACTAAAGGAAAATTAATTTTTCATCTTGATCTTTCTATCCAGTTGAAAAACCTCCTTCATATTACCCCACCATATACTTTCATAAGGAAGGGAAAAGATTTGTTGTTAGATGTTTTACTAATAAGGTGAGTTGGTCAAAGTTAGTCAGTCCTGAAAAAGGGCCTTACACAAAGTTACTACATGTACAAAAATGTTTTACATGCACTTACATACACTTATTATGTATTTACTAGCTAAAATATAATATCGTGCAAGTCTTGCCAGTAAGATACTATAAAGAAAAAAACAGTTAACTCTTATCCACAGACTGCAGACAAAACTTTGATGTGCAGTATATGTCCACTACACAGGGACTTTTACTTCTGCTACTAGATTCTAACACTGGCATCTATCATACATATGGGGCCAGATTTCAAGACTACAGGAACAACCATAAACAACAGAGATTTTAGACTTTTTCTATAACAATGAAAAATCTTTTTGAGAAGTATTACAATGTACAAAATAAGCAAAGACATGTCTGGTACTTCAGTAGGTACACTGTAACACTATTTTTTTCTTGTCTTCTTAAATTTGAATTTTTTTTGGTGTAGTTTTACTTTAAACAATTAGTATTTGAAGACCCATTTTATTCCTTTGGGTGGGATGCTCATGTCTTTTTCTGAGGTCCTGCACATTAGAATAAAACAGAATTATTTTTCCGCTAATCCCAAAATGCAATTGATTTCTTAATACATGGCGCAAGAAGCTGATTCAAATTTTTGTAATGAGCACTAGTGTAATCTTAATAATATGGAACGTTTCCAATACCATTATAACTTAAGAAAGCTATACTTTTCCATGATGCAGTTTAAAAATACTGTCAGTCCTCTATTGCATGTAAATTTTGAGAAAAGTCTACAAGCCACATCAGTGTCTTCACAAGTGCCATAAGTTTATAACTGGTTCTTATAAAAGAGTTGCTGTGTACATCAGCAGCTAAACCACTCAATTTTCATTTGCACATGGGCACCTGGGAGCTGCTGTTCAAGGCCACACTCAGGGAACATCCTCCCTGGCTCCTGTGCAGTGCCACAGCCTTTCTCCAGCTCCTGGGCCTGGCTCAGGACACAAGCAGCTGGGGAGAGACAGCAAATTTGTCCATCTATGATTCGAAAGTAGAAAAGAAGCACAATTTTGTTCTGGGAATGAGGTCTTTTGCACTGGAGTAATTCCAAACAGATATGAAATTGAAGGGTATTTTACATGAAGTGTGAGATTTGACTGATTTCACTAGCAGATGCCTGAAATATAGCCAAAAGTAGAATGAATGACTTTCCACATAAGAAACTGAAGGATGAATTCTGTAACTGACATGGTCCTGCAGAACTATTCATCCTCATCCTGGCACAGGTGTACGTCACACCCTTACAGGGAACCAAAATCAAACAGCACAAGGGCTTAAGGGATTAAAGACTTATTCTGGATATTGGCGTTATTCCTGGCACAGTCACCAGCCCAAATTCACCTCTCAACACCTCAGTTTTATCATAAAACTGGCAACAGTCAGTGCTCAACAGTGGGCAGCACAAAGCTCAGCCGTCACCATTTTTTTTCTTCTTTTTCAGTGAACAGCCTCAGATCTGCCACAAAGAACATTCTGCATTTCTACCTGATGTTCCTCGTTTCTAGTAAAAGGATAATTGAAAAAGATGACCCCTTCATCCTACTCCTAAAATTTTTCAGATGTAAAATGTAGTCCTTCCTCTAGAAATCCAATTCTTCAAAAGCACCATTTTAATAAATAATGTCAAATCTGAAGAAGGCTGGGTGAATCTCACTGTTAGAAACATCAACAGAGCACTTCATTCCCATTTTATCTACTCTGGCCCCAAGGGATGCCTAGCACAAGGCCATCACCACGCTCACTGATCTATTTTGCTGCTCCTTGTTAATTTGATGGGGAGGCACGGCCGGAACACACATGCTCAATCTCCTGCTTCACAGCCCTGGGAAGCCTGAAGGTAGGACAAGGAGCCAGACCACAGAAGCAGCTGCTTCCCAGCGGAACAATTCCAACATGGATCCTCTTTCCCAGAAAGGAAGGGGAGTGGAAAAGCGCAAAAAGTCAGAAGGGAATTTCCCCAGTGCTGGAATTTTGTCTGCATGAAGAGGAATACAAGTACAGAGCCTACAGGCACGACTCACAGGATCTTACAAGTTTGCTTTATACAAATAGGAACTGTCTTTTTAACATGTAATGACAATCTAATGTTATGTAAAAACTAGGTGCTTTCAGGTTTTATGGGAGTTTTTTGTTTGCAAATTGATCTTTTATAAAGTCTTGCTGAATTGTGATTCACATTAAATTTAGCAGACATTCGAAAAATGATTGCATCTACAAATTATTGTATTTTCTTGGTATCTCAAATGTCTATTATTTAAAGAATTTTATTAATTTTTTTCAGATGGGCAAACACACAAGCCCTTTGAAATTTGTGCCTCTATATAAATATGCTTGTAGATACTTAAATAACACAGTCATAAATTTATTTTCTCTTATGTTGCATGTGTCATGAACACTTGCCTACACGAACAACAAGAATGCCAAAAAATCTCCCAAGTCTGGCCAGAAGTGCAGTATTTATACTTGAATTAAAATGAATTCCATGTGCAAGCTAAAGTAGCACTCCATCAATAAAACATTTCAACCACTGTCTGTGGTATGGCACTGAGGCATCTCTTTGCAGCTTTATCTGACACTAGGGAGTTCTTGCTTTATGCAGCTAAGAATGAACACAGAACTATTTTAACTGTATCTTCAAATACTTTGTTTAATTTATATTAAACTTAAAGAACTATTGGAAGACTCAGGTGTGCATGAATACATAAACAAGTATATATTTGAATTTTCACGACAAAACTTTTTCGTAGTATGGAATTTTATATTATAAACTTCTTTATGGGTACTCACTGTATGATCAAAAATGCTGCCCTGTCATTTCCTAGTTCTAAACCATTATGTAATTTTGTTTGTTGATGGCTGGAACAAAATACACTCAATTTCTAAACAAGAGGTACACGAAAAATATACTTTCCTATATTGTCATTCCTATTCATTTCCTATTTGTCATTCTCACTCTTCTTTCAGAGTGATTTTATGCAAATGTAGATATGAATTTCAATACTGATTTAAGTTCAATACTAAAATCTAAACACAACTATATGAAGGATCTAGAGAGGAAAGGGAGTTTGAGAATTAAGTAACCAGGAGAGAAGAGCCTTGTCAGTAAAGAGGGTGGTACATAAATGGGCCAATTAAAAGATTAGTGGGAATTCATCAACAGTAATGAATTTCAAGTATTCTCTCCAGGAGGACCTTGGGTCTTTACTAAAAAGTAACATAGTTGTTTCTCTGGGCTGTCAGAAAAGTACAAAGAGTTGCTTCATAACACAGAGAGAAGCAAGCTATTAGCAAACTGAAAGGTTTGAAAACAGCCTCTTGAACTGTAATTACATGCAAGTAGGAAGAATTTTATAATGCAAAATGTATACATGCTATGATCAGCGTTAGGAATACCTGAGCAAGGTACATGCTCAAAGTTACATTTGCAAAGGATTATTTTTCCATAGCCAAAAGGACAAAAATATAGAGGTCCAGCCTAGGAAAGATACATGTAGACAGGCTTCTATTATCCATGTTTGTCTGTGTCTCTTTGCCAGGTCTGCTAGCAAAGACATGAACTGAGAACAAGCAGTGTGAGTACTCTGAATACATTTTAAAAGACTGAGTTACTCTCCTACAGTAGTTAAAAGGACTGTGAAGAGCCAAAACTTTGCTTATTCTTCACAAGTATTTAATTGTAGAATCATAGAATCATAAAGGTTGGAAAAGATCCTCAAGATCATCGAGTCCAACCTTTGAGCACCATCATGTCTACTAAACCACAGTCCAGTCATTTCTTGAACACTTCCAAGGACGGTCACTCCACCACTTCCCTGGGTAGCCCGTTCCAATGCTTAACAACCCTTTCAGTGAAAAATTCTTCCTGATGTCCAGCCTAAACATCCCCTGGCACAGCTTGAGGCCATGTCCTCTTGTCCCATCTCTGGTTGTCTGGGAGAAGAGGTTGACCCCTACCTGGCTACAACCTCCTTTCAAGCAGTGAGAGATCAGCCCTGAGCCTCCTTTTCTCCAGGCTAAAGAAGCCCAGCTCCCTCAGCTGCTCCTCATATGACTTACTCTTTCTGCTGCACCAAAAGCCAGCACCATAATTTTATCTGTTGGATGTGTATACTCCGTACTTGTACGCAAAAAAATAAATAAGCCAGCACTTTTATTAGCAACTTAACAGAACATAAATTCCAGTACAAACTTGTAAAGGAACTTCTCCTGAGGGAAAAGCATAATTAGAGTTTTCCAGAATAGTAAAGGGTTGTTGGGTTTTTGATCTGTTTCAGACATATTCAGAATTCTAACTATCTATATTTATAGGTTCCAAAAGATTTTCAACAAGTCTGTGTAAAAACCTTTTTTTGGTTTGTTTTAGAAGATGCCTGTTTATCATACATTTTCTTGTCCACTAAAGCATCTATCCAGACACAAGACCATGTTAGAATTATTTCAGACATGCATTAATCACAGTTGATGAAAGACTTTAGGCAACTATTCAGTTTTAATAAAAACTCTTGAAAGTTATTATCCACATAAAGAAATCTCTTGGAAAGTTTCATACAAAAAGCAAAACAGAAACCCAATAATTAATAAAGAGATTATGCCATCTTACATTTTAAATAACACTGAACAGATGGTTTAATCTAAAGGGCTATATAAGCCAAAAATAGCAGATTAAAAAGAAAGTGCGTGATAGGAAAGTCCACAGTTCCAGGATTTGAAAACACTACACTGCAGGGCTATACTAAAGTATAATGGAAGTGGAAAGGATAAGGAACTGGTCTGGTGTCCACAAGCATAACTTTTTAATTTTTTTATACAATTTATCAGTGCTTACTTACTTTTACATATTTTGCAAGTTTCTGAATTCCCCAGTATTCTGGTGACAAATCGGTGCTTCCTTCCTGACGACGTACAGGCTGTTCATCTTCGTCAGTCTCTGAGGAACTTTCACCAACATCTTCAAGGCTGCTTGATGTTTTACTAAAAATAAATAAACAGAATCACCAATTTCAAATAGTTGTAAACTAATATGAACAAGCACATTTCAAACAGGTATGACAACACTGCCTAATAAAAGAACTAGAAAAATACAACTGATATTACCAAATGGTAAGTATAGCGATAATTACTGTAGATAAGGAAAGTAAAAATTTAAAAAGGGAAGGAAGAAAAATAAGTAAGCCATACCATTTTGAAGTTTGTTGAATTTTAACAGTTTTAGATTTGCCACTGGCTTTCTTTTTCGTTGTCTGAGGTACAGTACTACTTTTCCCTTCTTCTTCAGAGTCTTTTTTGGAAGCCTTCCCACTACCGGATTTGGGTTTATTTAAAAAAAAAAGAAGACAGAAATTATTTTTTCCAGAACATTCTTCAGCATATTGTGATTCAGAAAACTCCTGATTGTTCATGCATTAACAGTTTTGGATGGATGAATAGTTCAATGAATGTCTCTGGTTGCTTTTTGAACTCACATTAAAAAAATGAATTTACTATCTTCTGGCAAAGAATTTGAGTGCTTAGTTAAGTGGTGCATGAAGAAGTCCCTCCTTTTTTTCTGAACTGATCTCACTGGCTCATTTTCATTTGATGCCCTTTATTTTTGGCCTAGAACAGACAGTGACTATCTGTTCCAAATTTACCATCCCCAGACATGATTTTCTGTATCCTTCCTCTTCTCCTCCAGTCATCTTATTTCCAGGCAGTTTTGGTCTGCCTAGTTCTTCCTCACACTGAGATGTTCCATAGCTTTGATCATGCTGAATACAATATATGTTACTTTCCTTGTGTTCAAAAAAACCTCCTAGTTCTAGCTGGCCACAATCTCTGATGCTTTTTTTGTCCCTAAATGACAATGTTGTGAAAGCAAAATGTCTTTTTGAGCCTGAGCTGGTCACTCTACCACAATCATAAGAAAAAAAGAGAATATTACTTATGATTGCAGTCATTTCACTACATCCAGACTTTAACAATGACTGTGGAAAAGGTTAGCTCTTGCTCTGAAAAGTCAATTTTTTTTTAACTGATAACCATAGGCCACATCCAAAATCTCTTAAAATGTTTCTTGCAACTTGTTAAATTGGTAGACTTAAGAAAGATACTATTTTTTGTAGGATGACATGGAAAGGCTTTTCTGCAGATATTCTTCTTCCTCCACTAACACAAAATCCAGAAACACGACATCAAAACAGAGTTCTGATTTCAGAAGACAAATCCAACAATATCCAATATATGTATACTTTATTTTGGATGTCCAAACTTTGAGATAATCTCATTAGTGAGTACCATTGCTAAGCAGAGCTAGAGAAGTGGCTCATATAATACGAGATCATTAAAAAGTGGTAGTAATAAGAGTCATTCTGATTTTCCATCCTGGACCTCTTTTACCTCCCTCAGAAAGTGTGGTTTAGATTAGGTTTTCTACTCTGTCTTGCTTTAAAAGGCATTTTACACCCAATAATATGATGATATCACAGTCCTGGAGGACCAGTACTGCAGTCGATTGCAAGTTTCCTTCCCTGCCTTGCTGTGGAAATGACATAACAACATCAAAGTTGTCGCACGACAGAAATAACCTGAGAACTCTCTTTGGTAGTCCAAACTCTTTCCTTAAAAATTAACATGTAGTAAGCTTTGTTTTATTCCTCCTAACTTAAGACAGTAATGGAAATCTGTAATATGCAGCCCTATCATTAGCACAGTTTAGAGAGATCTATAGGAAAATCCAGTTTTAAAGATAACTACTTATCTTTGGGAAGCAGAAAGCCCAGTGCTCTTCCACTTCATACATGGTTTTAATCTCTGGCCAGTGGATCCTGCTGAAGAACTTTTCACTTTCTCACATACAGTCTTTTCTGTAAAATCATGAAGGCTCTGTGATTGACCAGAAATGTCAGCACCTTCTACATGCTGATAATTCTTCTCGTGTGCTGGTTCTTTAAAAAAACGATATTCCTAATAAAAGGAGACATGGTTTGTCACTCATATTGCTATATGAATGATGAATATTAAAACAATAAGTTATAAGCACAATTCTAGGACTCTATGCTTTAAAATTGTATGCATTAAATGTATAATTAGATTCTAAGCACAAAATTATATTGTCTTGAAAAGAGTAAAACATTAATTTTGAAAGTAGCAGTTATCATGTGTAAATTGAAGCTTTTTAAGTAAATCAAGTCGATAAATTTGGAACTTTAGGAACATTCTTGAATATTTGGTGTTGTTTGATTTCTAATATGTCAGAAATCTGTGACACAAGCACTTTTATAGATCTTAGGTCCAAATGAGTTTTAAGATTTAGAATTGCAAAGTCAGCCATTCTGCTTTCAACGGATCATTTACATAAAAACTATTTCCCTGCATAAAGGATTTACAAAAAATTCCCACAAAAAAGTAATGAACATAAAACTGAAAATAGGCTATGATAAACTGCTAGACTTCAGTTCCAAGTAATTTAATTTGATATAGTTTAGAATTAATATAAACACATTCCATTTAATTTTTTTCATCTTCTGTCTCTCAGGACAAAACATTGTTGAAGAAGTCACATACGAGAATGGAGCTGAGTGGCACCTACCAATCCTTCAGCTGTCAGCGTCTAGTACCATGGCTGATCAATAATACACAGAACAGAAAGGACTCTTGTCAACTCTTACTCTCTATTGGAACACATTCAATTTTTACAGAAAAGTCAACATATGATCGTTACTTATTATTATTATTATTGTTATTGCAGCTGTCAGAACCAGATAGGTGAAGACATTCCTTTGTGTGTCTGATTCAAGGCAGTTTTAAGGAAACTGTCACTGTTTTCGACTGGTCCCTGACGAGAATCGGCTGTTGAAGCCTTGCCAGCTCAAGCGTCTAATTCCAAACTAACTCATGCTAATGCTCTCATTCTGAAAACGTACTCTAGACAAGACATTTTAGCACATGATAAACTAGATAAATCACAGGGGAATTGGTGCTGTAGCGTGATCAGTTAAGCATACTTTAAAAAGTATGTTTGCTACAGCACTATATGCCAACACAGCAATTCTGAGTGTTAGCTTAAACAAGGCCAGGCAGATATTGTAAAAGTTAATTGGTTTTGCAATATATGTGTATGTAATGAGCTTTTTGAAACTCTCCTCTCCTCAGAAAATAAATCAAAACTATTTCCACTCATATTTTATTTCATTTAGGCAAACTTGGAAATACAGCTTTTCTCTGCATTTCATAGTTCTAGAGCAGAGAAGATTTTCCCTCAGGTACAAATGCTCTGCAGCTCTACAGTATTAACTTGTTTAAATTCTAGTTTTAGAAAGGAGAATGTACTAAACCAGCTCTTCAGCAAGGCAAGATGATATGAAATTCCTAAACTATTAAATCGGTATAAGGTATATTTTTCTGCATAAACTTATTTACACAGCCAGGGAATTCTGAGTGCATGATTTATATGAAAATTGAAGGAAAACAGGATAAATTCTATTTATTTGCTCTTATCTAGTAAATGTACACATTTCTTAAACAGTTACAATAAATTCATAGGGCAACTAGTAAACAGAGGTGTGTTATCCCTATTATTAATAGCAACACTAATCTCTATTAACATTTAGGATTAGAACTAAGAAAATAGTAAAATGTTACCATATTTTACCTTTCATGATCATCAAATGAAGTCAAATCACTGCAAATAAATTAAACCAATGTCTAAAAACATTCATATGTTGTCCTATTTATGAAGTGTAAACCAATACATAGGTATAACATTAAAAAGTACTTGCCTACGAGATACATGAAAAAATTTGGAACTTAATACCCTTTCAAACAGAACAACTCACAAATCTAATTCCATTACTGTTAATATAAGCTACTGTATTTATGTGTATGACTTGGAATGCTCTGTTCTTTCAAAACTGTCAAATACCTGTATCTCAAAAAAAAAATATCAGCCCTACATCCCAGAAAATCAGAACTAGAGGATAAGAAAATTTCCCTGTTAATTACTTCCTTCTTGCAATGATTAAAATTGTATATAAATAACCACAATAAAACTCTTGTCAGGTTTTGTCCTGTAATTAATTTTACCACCAAGTTATCTGTTAAAACCACACTAGACATTTAAAAAAACCCAGTTTTATCAGGAACAATGAAACAACTAAAATTGTATTGGTACTGTGTAATTCTAGCTAGTTTAGAGCTCTAAATAAAAGCCAAAACACTTGCATTTTACAGTCTCTGAAGCAAGACAAAGTGTGTAAGCTGGATACTTAACTTTCAGCTCTGATATTTAAATCAGACAGTTCTCATAAAAAAGTTGGGCAATTATTTATGTTTGGGTTACAAAGAATGAAAATAAAAATTTAAGTGGTTTTGATCACAGAAAAATATTGTCATAAAAAGCTGACCTTTTCCATACAGATATCACATTTTCCTGCTTTAACATTTCCACTGCTCCATAAAGAACAAGACCAGAAGACAGGCAAAACATTTCAAGCAAAATTAGAAGCTGACCTCACATGTTGGATTAAACACCACCAAAGAGTACGACAGAACAATACATGAAATGGTGTATTACTTGCTATTTACAAAAGAAACATACTTTTTAGAAACTAAAACAAATAATAATTTAAAAAAGCACTCCAGTCTTTAAAATTCTTCATTTAACCATAGATTTATCTTTGAAAGAGAACATAAACGTTCAGCCAGGTTTACAATGTAATTCTTACCAATGTACATTTGCACAAAGAAGTATACTCAGTATCAATAAATACATACCTGTTTAGCCATATTTTCTACAAATCTAGGTGATCTCTCCCTTAAAAATGCGACTATGTCTTTATATAGATCACTTTTTCTTTCATAGTCAATATCTTTACCCTTTAGCTGACCCTTAAAAAAAGAATACATTTAAAATTGTTAATAGTTTTATGCCTTACACAGGTAATTTAATCTGCATCATAAAATAGTGCAAAAGAGCACCAAGGCCATACTGTAATGAATTAGATAAAGAAGTCTCATGCTCAGCAGAGTTGACCAAACTTAAAAAAGGTTTCGTAAAGATGCATGGATCATCTCCATGGACCCCAACAGATGATCAAGATCTTACACAGAATTTTGCAGGCAATAACCATCAGTTAATTGTACCCTGTGTAGTTCCACTGAAAAGAATTATGGCTTATGGCAAACAATCAAGTAAATATGAGCTTCCCATGCAGTATGGCAGATGTCTAAAAGGCACAGAAAATAATGTGACCTGGCTGCTCAAGCTTTATGAGCTTCATCTACTAAAAATGTGCCAAGTCAAAATTTCCCTGGATTTTTCAACTCTTAGGAAATCAATTTGTGGAGTTACGCCTGATGGACATCAGTCTCTCTTCAAAATGAATGTAAAAGCTCTGGTCACCACTTAACACATGTAAGGGTCTAAACAAAACCCATCCAAGGGTAAGAAGGTAGCCAAAATGAAAAGAAGGAGAAAAGAGAGAAGTAATTTCTAAAAAGCTTCTGCTGAAAGAAGGAGCAACTGCTTATCATTTATAAAAAGACCAAAGCAAGCTCTACTAGCCCCACATAATAATATCACACCTCAGATTAAGAGCAATGAGGCACTAGAGAGGCATCGAGTCCCACAGTACCTTTAAACAGGAATAGTGTGAAGAAGCGTTATTTAAAGACTAATCAAACACTGCTAGCAAAGAGTGCAGAATACACTCCTAGTATAAAACTTATAGAAAAAGCACTTAGGGAAAACTAGCATACATTTGTTACTGTGGCTTCTCCTTCTGTACCAAAACAATAGCTCTGCAGGTCTTATAGCCTCAATACACCTACCCCAAACATGACCGAGTTTTGATTCTGGCACATAAAAATATTCATTACTCAATGATATCCTTTATTGTTACTTACTCCATTTAAAAACACTCCTGCTGTGCTGCAAGTGATACACAAAGGATCAGTGTCATGTGGTTTGATGACTAAATAACAAATTTCTCCATGCACTTGTCTCCAGGGAGGAGCTCGGCATCCATTAGAGAACATGTAATCTGTAATCAATTAGCATTAGTGTTTGTGTCCAGTTTAAAAATATTTTAATAGTTATGCTTGATGATTAATATTACACATATGCAAATCAAATTCCAAAAGCAATACCTTGCTCTTAAGAATTCATACTGTCAAGTATTAACCAGCCAAAACTCTGTGACCCATGGCCCAATCCAACCAAGAACTATAACTGTGCTTAGCACTTTTCAGGATCAAGGAGTCATTTCTCTTCCTCTGCTTCCATTGAAAACATTCATATAATTGAGAGATTATTTCTGTATGTAAAGGCTGAGGAACACCATTGTATATAGGAAAATACTTTCTATTTTACATTATAACTTTAAGGTAGAAATAAACACTTCAAATGTATTACTGAAATTAATTCAGAAAATTTCACACTGAATTCAAGTACTTTAATAAAGGTCTACGTAAATGTGAGATATGATCAGATTTGTACCTGATGTATATTCCAGTGATTCCAGTACAGTATCTTCTCCTTGCCCAGAAAAATTCTTGAGAAGATTCACTTCATTATTTACAGCAGTTGGATTTAGTCTTACATCTCTGCAATTCACAGAAAATTGTCTAATATGTATCCATCAAAAAGAATGTACTCAGAGAATTGAAGAGAATATTACACAATTTTTTTCTTTTACATTGTCTTAATAGAAGCAACAAAAATATGAAAATGGATTATCTTCCATCTTCTTAATTTTATCTATAGGTTAGTGAAATTTTAGTTCCGTACCTAATGCAAAGTCCTTGTAACTATGAAACAGACTCAATGTAATAGTTCATACAGTTCCATTAAGAAGTAAATAGTTCCTTGAAAATATTTAACTGTGACTTTGTTGTTTGTACAAATGACTTCAATTTGCTAACAAAATGCAAAACATATGCAATAAAACCCCCACACTTGCAGGCACACACTTGCATACCCACACCTATAGAAAAAAACTTCAGAAAAAAAGGTTTTTCATTACTTAGAGAACAGCGAAAGTTATTTCAATAAATTTCTTTGTCACACCAAAAACACATGTTGTGGGTTGAAAACAATCTGATTTAACAATAAAACAAAAAAATGCACTGGCTGAGATGTTTAGCTTCTATTTGAAATGCACTTACTGTGAAATCTGTTTCAAAGAACTATTAAGCAGTTGCAAATCCAGCTGATGAAGAAGAAGAATGATTTTCATTTTCAATTCTGTTTCAAGATCAGATTCTTTTTTCACTTTGTCAAATAAATGCAAGATGGATGTATCTTCTCCTTCAACAGTCCCATATTCAGGGCCAAGAATTTTCACTATAGGATCTCTATTAGCTGTAAATATGAAACAGAATCATGTCATGTGCTGCTTTGTTTAAAATGATCAGGTAAGACAGACTCTTTTTATTTCAATTGCTTAATGATCTTGAGGCTATTAATTTACAACAGAAAGTTTATAATGTGCATAGCTGTTCATCAAACATTACTTTACGATGTATTGTTTCACGTCTCTCTACCCTAATTTGAAGTGTACTTTTAAGAATATGAAAACATTAAGAACAAAAAGAATTGTTTCTTTACAAATTAACTGCTTTTCAAAGCAAAGATTAGGATTCATTCAACCAAGGGGTGAATATTAAATAGTTCCCTTTATCAACAGTCTCCTGATCCAAAAAAATGCCTGGCTGATTTCCAAAACGGGAAATCGACTTACTCACTGAAAATTGATCATTTTGGAAATATGATTTGGGCTTAACTCACTGAAAATTGATCATTTTGGAAATATGATTTGGGCTTAACTCACTGAAAATTGATCATTTTGGAAATACAATTTAGTGTTAAAGAACATCTTTAAGCTTTTCTAGCAGCATTCCCAATGGCCCCATTACTTCCTCAGCTATGCCAGCTGTTCTTCTTGGTAAACAGTGACATAACTGCATATCTATGTGTTTTACAAAACCGTTTTGCTCTGATCCTGCAAATGAAGTTCCATGCATCTGTGAATGGCTCTGAATGATACACTGTCCATATTATTCTTCCCTAATATTCATGGTTGATCAGTGACAGGACCCATGATTAGATGGTTCTGAAATTCGATCCAATATGAGCACTTATATTTTATTAAGGCAGATGCAATTTCTACTAATATTAGCAAAGAATATCACAGACTTCTTCTACCTCCAGGTAGGAGAAGGATACCCAGTCTCTAGTTTAGCATATGAAGAGTCTTGTCAGTTTGAAAATCTATGACTTGAAGACTAAACAGTCGAAGTACTTGTACCTGTATTTTTAAGCCATTTTGAGAAGGAATTTGGTAGTGCTCACAGTGAGCCATGTGCAGGTAAGACTGCCTTAAGCATATTATTTTTTCTTTGTCTCTCTTTAAAGGATGTAACATTTTAAAGAAGTATTAAACTACATACCTAGGAAAAACGGTTATTAGCCTCAAATAAAACATTGGGGTTTTTTTCCAAAAACTTAAGCCTACTGTGTGTTGTAATAGCTGGGATATTACTCAGCATACATGAATTTGTATATGAGATTCAACAGTTTTATTTTAACTTTATTTCAGATTTCTGGGTCATTAATTTCTGAGTAAATAAAAGAAGAAATAGAAACTCCATTACGTTCTGGATCAGCACTTTTAGCCACCTTCAAGAATTAACACTTTCTCATATACTTAAAATGAAGGCATGTCTTCCTTTCCGGGCATTTCATAAGCATGAATTGAAGAAGCCATATACTTCATAAGAAAGAGGAGAGATGAAAAAACAAAGGAGAAAGAAAACCTTCAAGGCATGACTGTGCTTCCTTTAACTTTTTTTCCATAGCAATTCGAAGCAAACGGGACAGCTGGTCAAAACTGCGAACCCTGAGAGTTGATGCCGAGAGGATAAGCAGTGGTTGGCCATCTTTATCTTTGGCTTCAGACTGAACAGTTGCTTCACTAGAAAAATTAAATTGTATCTTTTTAAAATAAGAACTTTAATTGAGAAGAATCTTGAGTGTTATTCGAGCATTGCATGATAATGCATGATATACAATTTCTTTAAACTGTATTTCAGAAAACTTCCAAGGTAAACCAATTTATTCACAGCACATCAGCAGGTAGATAGGCCGAAAGGAGACACTGACTCCATGGGAAGCCCACACTGGAGCAGGCTCCTGGAAGGACCCACAGACCCATGGAGAAAGGAGACCATGCTGGAGCAGGTTTGCTGGCAGGACTTGGGACCCTGAGGGACATCCGCACTGGAGCACCCTGTCCCTGAAGGACTGCACCCCATGGGAGGGACCCATGCTGGAGCAGGTTGTGAAGACCTGCAGCCTTTGGGAAGGACTCACATTGGAGAAGTTCATAAAGGACTGTCCTGTGGGAGGGACCCCATGAAGGAGCAGAAGAGTGTGAGGAAGAATAAATATCAGAGAAAAACATCTAATGAACTGACGTCAACCTTCATTCCCTGTCCCCTTGTGCCACTCGGGGGTAAGGAAGTAGAGAAAATCAGGAATGAAGTTGAGCTTGGGAAGAGGTAGGTATGGGAGGAAGGCAGAAGGTTTTCAGAGTTTTATTTCTCACTATCCTACTCTGACTTTTGATTGGTAGTAGATTAAATTAATTTCTGTGACTCAAGTCCAGTTTGCTGATGACAGTAATTGGTGAGTCATCTCTCCCTGTCTGTATTTCAACCCACAGGCCTTCCACTGTACTTTTCTCCCCTGTCCAGCGCAGGAGGGGGAGCAGCTCACTGGACACCTGGCAACCAGCCAAGGTCTATGCACCAAACAGGAGCAACTCTTAACACCAAGAGAAATGACACAGTTAATCACTGTTAGACACCTTGTAAAAACCTTGGGCATAGACAGGGCACGTTGTATAGATCACTGGCTAAACAGGTCTGCACCACGAACAAGACAGAATTGTCTCAAACTCTTAAAAAGGGAATTTTTACGCTCTACAAATTTTAGCTCAAAATTTTCAATATATATCAACAAAACCCCCACCTGTCTCAGCCTCCCAAATACACTAAGGTTTTGTTTATGCTAAATGAGGACAATATTTCTCCACAGTTCGCCATCTGCATTTGAAAACACACTGTAATTCAGACTTACTTGATCTCATAACCCTCCCCAAATACTGAAGAGTCCAACTGCGTTTTCCACTCAAGGGGCTCTCTGAAGACAAATGCTGCTTCCTGAGGATGTTTAGTGCTGAAGTCCTCTGCAAACTTAATAATTTGATTTAAAAGGGATTCGTTCAAAGGAGTGATTTCAAGTGTGCCAGTTCCAGAGCCAGCAGCAGTCCACTGAGCCGCTCTCACCAATGCCACTCCCATGGTCTTGATCAGTGTCACCGGAGCCCACCTTGGCAACGAGACCCTGTCACAGAATGACCAAACCGAGCTCTCAAATGGTTAAAAACGCTGTGACTGCTATGATTTGAAATAAACCTATCTAGGAACGACTAGATTCTTTTAACTAATTTAAATCCCTGAAGAGGGGAAGGGGGACTTGATGAAACTGACTCGCAGATTTTAAAGAAATGGGGAAATCAGGTGCAAACACTGATTATTTCATCTTCATTCCTGGTGCTATTAGAAATTCTGGCAGCCGACAGCAGGAGGCCTCTGTTAAGGCTGCAGCAAAAGGATCCTACTGTTAAAAGCCCCCAGGGCCCCTCAGCACTTTCGCTGGACGGCGGCCTGAGGAGGCTCAGCCCCGCCCGAGCAGCCCGGGGAGGCCGAGGGCAGCCCAAGCGCGCCGCGTCCGGGGCGGCCCCGGCCGTGTGGGGAGCGCGGGGCAGGGTCTGGGGTGGGAGCGGGAGGGAGCCGGGAGCCGGGAAGCGGGAGCCCAGAGCCCGGAGCAGGGACACAGCGGAGCCCGGGGGTCGCACGCAGCCCGCCCGCTGTTCGGCCCTCACCTCGCCCCGGGCCAGCCGCGCCGCGCCCCGCCATGGCCGGCGTTGCCGTGGGGACGGGCCGGCGTTACCGGGACAGCGGGAACAGCCGCGGCCCCGGCCGGCATTCCTCGTCGGAAGAGAAGGGGAGCGACATTTGAACTCGTAAAGCAGGCTGTATGCTGTCGGTGTGGAGTTAAATAATGCAGTAGCTAGAGTTAGCTTGCACCAGAGGTTAAAGGAAAACCGCCGAATGGTTTTTAGCTTGAAATTTAGCCGTTACAGCTTAAACCTCTCCCTGGCTGTTAGCGGTTACAGGAAAACAGATTTAATTAATAAAGGTTACGATTGATCACTTTTCGTTCTTAAGGCACTGTGACAGATTGTGCTTGAAATGCTTTTTGTTAAAGGAAAGGTAATGTATAATTTGTGTTTCTTGAAAGAAGTGAAGGAAATAGGTTTGGGAAGTGCCAGTGAATAAAGTCCTTTCATGTATTGAGGACAACCCAGCACTGTACACGCACAAATAGACAGCCCCAAACACAGAATGGAAATCTACACTATTCCCCAAATTCTGTTATCGATCCATCTGTTGTTGAATGAGCCATTGCTCTGTATAAATGTTTTTTACAAAGTTCCTACTGAACTCATCATGCACCGTCTCATCTTTTGCACCACTGAGCCAAAAAGAATTTCCCTTCCCACTTGTAAATTACCCTCCAGTTCTGTTATTTGTCTGCATCGAAATCCCTATCAGATGACAGAAATTGGACTTAGATTTGACTTAGGAAGGAATGGCTACCTGCTGTACAATGACAGAAGTTAGGAAGCTGTGGTCAGCTCTCCAGTACATGTGTCCTTCTGAAGGCACAGGAAAAGAATCCTTTCGAGGACAGTCCAGCAGAAGTACCCAGCTTCCAACACCACAGACTCAACATAGCCAAGAGTTATTTTACCAACTAAGAAATCAGCCGGGTAAGAAACCTCTAATAATGAGGAAGGTCATGGAGTGTATGTGGGGTGTATCTCAAAGAATAACAGCATGGGATTAATACACTTTTTTGCATGGAGATGATTGTCCGTATACATTTTACTTGCCAAAACTTTCAAGCAGTAACTATGTATAAGTACATGCAGTCTGCACAGTAATGGCTTAAGAATAGCATTGGCTTTTGTTGTTTTACTTGTTTAACTTAGAGAATATAGAAAATTAGTAATTTTATTAAGTGAAACTGAAAGAGAATTTTTTAGCTAAAAGCCTGGCTAAAGACTTAATGCAATTTCTTTTCTGTATGGAATACTATGTATGAATGCATTTCCAGAAGGCATTAAAGCTCTTCATTTTACTGAAGTAATGATTCTTTAAAAATTGATTTTGAGGGCAGAAGGTGCAAGAAACAAAATGTGAAAGGGAATAAAAGTATCCCTGCCATGGGTGGTGGGGAGTGAAGACAGTGAGTTTTCACACAGAGCTGAGTATTTTAAGCAAGAAGTCGGTGGAGTAAGAAATAGAATTCCTAAATGAGATCACTCTGTTCCACTGAATAGCAAGAAGAAAAGATATTTCAATGGCAAAGATAAATGGGATGGCATGCCCTCAAAGACTGTGCATCTCCACTGGCCACAGAAGGTGCTTTGGTAACTAGCTCAGGTTTAGTTATCAGGGGAACTTTCTGTGGGGACAGGTAAGTCAAAAAATGAAAAAGCAGAAAAGATTCTGCAAGCCAGCAGTGAGGAATGCTGCTGGGATCTGGTATTAGAAGCGATGCCTATGGATGCTCAAGAGTCAGAGGTTTTCCACTTTTTTCTTTGTCTGGCAAATGCAGAATTTGTAGTGTAGTTGTTCTCCTAGGAAGACTGCTCTTACTCTTCTGAAGCCTAGAAACAATCTGATTTAATTTATAACCTCAATTTGTATAACTAGTTTGTGTGTATTTTTTCTTGTACAAACATTAGTCCTTTACCTTATTTTCAACAGGTACTTTTCCTCCACAGATTTTACACTCATTTTCTGAGTTAGAATATTTTCTCCTAGATTTAACTTTGTTTGACTAAACCCGTTCAGTTCCTCTAGACTCAGACTGCAAGTTCTTAATTTCTTTTACCATGTTAGGATCCCTTATTTGCCTGTGTTCCAGTCTAAGCTTTTTTTTTTTTTTTAATACATTCAACACTGTTTCTAAAGATCCTTTCACCAAGATCCATTACAATGGCATTAATAGTCTTCATTTCTTTTGGAAGTTCCTCAACTACTACATTCTAGGATTACATTTGGTTTTCACATTTGGGGATTGTTGTCACCTTGTAATTGAATAAATCAACCAATTTTTAAACCATTTCTTTTATTTTCAGCTGATGAATTTGTAGCTTTCTGCAGGATTTGAGCGTATAATATTGCAGTTTGCCCTTATAAAATCAAATTCCACTTTTAAAGAAAAGAAATATTTATAGCATGTGGTCTCTATATTTTGGTCCCCATCCTCTTCCTCTTTCCAAAGTAGTTTTTGAATCTAATATTAAATTTGAAACATATTTCCCAGAGGGTTGTGGTCTTGGAAATAATTAATTGATACGAACAATTTCTGTTCCTGCTTGTAGTCTCTCTGCTCTGTAGTTTTTTGCACGTTTTCAGACATGTATCAGCTGAAGCAAGTCATTACTGCAGTTACTGCATTGGTATTTGAGCTCTGGGTTATTCCCTTGGTTACATCCAGGCATATCTTGCTGGATGACAAGGAATCTTGCCTTCTTACATCAGCTATCACTAAAAAATAAGTACTTAGGTACTCCCTCATTTATCTAGCACAAGAGTGTAAATGGGTATCTTGGAAGAAAATTTTGCCTGAAAACTAAAATGTTAAGTAATCACTTAAGGAAATATGAAAGTACTCTCTTGGTGCCCCAAAATCAATGTGCAAAAATTTCCAGGCAATAAAGCTGCAATGTGTTCTCAGAAACAGCTCACTCAGGAACTGTGTCCACCCAGAGATGGCATTTGCACCATGTTTGGCTAATTCTGTAAACTAGTAGTAGTACATTGATGTGGGAGTGATTTTTTTCCCTGTTATTTTTACATTTTGAATGTAAAAGACATTTTGTAAAACAGTAGGTGAGATGTTTGCCAGTAACAAAAGATGAGATCATTTCTTACTGGCACAAAGAAATGGGGAATATGAAGAATTTGTTAACATGGAGAGTAAAGCAATTGGAAATTTTTTTTACAATCTAAAAGTTGCAGCCAGAATGTGCAAGCAATTTTTCATGTATATTTTTCTTCACATTATTATAGAAGAGGGTATAAATTATTGCTGTTGAAACAGAACAGGAACACCCATTGTAAAAAAAATTGTAGAGGCTTACATAAAATAAAAAAGGTCAATCACACGGGCTGGTCCTTCTGTTAAACAGCAGTTTAGCCGATCAGCTTCATGCTCAGTTTGTCAGACAGGCTGAAAATCAGCAGAAAACAATATAATATTCATCAATTTCCTTTTATTGTTCATTAGCTTGCCTTTCTTGCAAAATTTACGTATTTTTTGTCATTCACAAAACAAACCAAAGTCCTGCTGTTTTGATGTAAAGGGTTTAACAATGCTTTTATTTAATTTTCTATCAGTAAAAATGCACCATTTAGGTGCATAAAAACAAACATTTTTATGCATCTTAATTTCTGGTAATCTATTGTTGTTCATTGTTGTGTTTTGCTTTTTTTGTGTGTTTGAGGTTTTTTTAACTGGGGAGTAGTGCTTTGTGAAAAGGCAGGGTTTCACCTCAAGAGGTGATGTACATGAGACCGTAAAATGAAGCAGAGCACACGAAGAACCTGTTGATGTCTTTCTTATGGAAAACAATGTTTAAAACTTAGTTTTTAGAAGGAAAAGGACTACTGATTTTTCACCCAGTCTCTGATTTCTGTGTTGTGATCTCCTACTTACATCTTGTCTTCTGAGTAATTATGTGCTTCAAAAAAATGCCAGATTATTTGCAGTGAGGATTTTTAAGGCTTGGATGTTGTGCAATACATTCTCTTGGGCCTAGAAATTAAGAAACAGAAAAGGCCACTTTTCAAATGGGACTTCATGCAAGGGGCAGAGGTGTGCAAGGGTGTGCATGGGTGTCTGGCAAAGAAAGAGTTACTTTAAAATCTTCAAAGAAAATAAGGAAGGACAATATTTTGGTTAATGAGTGATAGATTGACAATATCTGCACAGTTATTTTCTGAACGATGACAATAACAGAGATTTTGCTGCTCTTTTTTAGAAATGGTTTCCAGATGGGATTCATGTTTTACAGTCCAAAAGCGAATGTGATTTAATCAGTTTCTATCAGTAAAAAATATAATATTTTAGAATATGAACTATGTTAGTAGACTTCTCTCTATTTGTAAATAGCTATTTATTCCCTTTTGTTAATTTCTTTTACTAATACCCAGGATTTTGGAATAGTTTTGAGTATAATTTGAAAGAATTAATCAGTCTGGTGTAATAACTAGATGACTGTAACTGTGTCATAATAATATTTGGAATCCTAGGTTAGAAGACTGTGGTTTTGAAAGATGCAGTAAATTCATTCACTTGTTTTCTTTGTAGCATCGGAAAAAAAAAGCAGGTCAGGTTATCAGGGGCCTTAAGATGGTGGTATGTCACTTCAGTGAAACTTAGGTTGTTTTTCCTGGGTTTGCAAAGCTTTACTGGGGAATAATTATATTCATAGATTTTACTTTTTAATCGCTACATTATCTTTTTGCATCTTCAACTTCAATTCCCTCTTAATGTAATATTTTGCCTTGAAATTTCTGCAAAAAATTATGTGTGCCTAAAACACTGAAAGAGAAAGCTTTGGAGAAAGCTATTCTGAAGTAGGTTTTTCTAAGTATATGAATAAATTTGGAATTGTTTTAAAGTGCTGATTTTTACAGGCGGAGTCACTAAAGCATTGACTCAGTGAGCCACCCTAATTTGTTCATGTACTGGTACAACCCTTACACACAGAAAGCATTAATGGCTAATTCTCTTTCTTTTTACGCTAGATCCTTGTCTGCATAAAAAAATCATATTTCGCCTGTATTTTTCCAGGGAGAAAGAATATCTATGCCTTTTGATGTACAGATAAAATGCTTTTCCTAGAACTAGTTAATTGTTCTGACCTTAATAGTATAGCAATTCAGTGTCAGTGGAAATGACACAGTGTCTTTTAAAACTTGCTCATTGGTGAGTTGAATTGGCTTTCTGAGTGGATTATAACTACAAAGTTAATACAGTTTCTGTGCAGCAATCAGAAGGATATAGCAGCCTTTTAAGGCTTCAGTGTAAATGAGGCATTCTAATTTCTATAATAAAAATTAACATAACTTTAGCAGTTATACTTTTCTCCAAAGTAGTAGAGATTCAATTAAAACTAAACAAAGCAGAACAAACCAAAATCAAACCAAGAATATGTATCCAAAACAGTGTGTGCCAAGTGTAGTGGACTACGTGGTAACCCTGCAAATTACTCTGAGTTAGGTGTATCCAGAAACACTTTGCACCTTTGCAGTTTAGAAAGGAATTTTACTTTCTGGCGAGTAAAAATAAAAATGGAGAATTATTTTTAAGTGTACGCAGAAAAATTGCTAGCTACACTTCTTAGTTAGTTATAGGGCTAGCTTGTGGTGCTAGACATTTGCAGTAATTTGATATTAAAAGCAATACTGCAGATAGTGTGCCCTGTAGTGTATTGAGGACAGTGTTTTTAGCTTTCAAACATAAAACCTTTGCAAGTGAATGCTACTGATGTGCCTCAAATGCCTTTTTCTTTCTTAGGAGTTTCTATAAATTGCCTCCTTTTTCAAGGGGAGAAAGGGAAAAATGATTGGGCTGTTTGTTTTGTGGTGGGAGTGTGAAAAGGAGATTGTTTTAAAATTAGAATGTCATAAGTAGTCTCCAGTTATGAATTTCTTTTCCTAGAGAAAAAAATGAGAGTTTTTGGTGGAAAGTATTTTGGACTGTAATGTGGAGATACTAATTGGGAGAAAGAGTTTGACTGTTTCTTGAAGAGCAGATTCTCACACGAGGTGCGAATACGAACACAAAAATTCCCTACATAGTTAGAGAGAAGGTTAAAATACTTTCCAGTTATTCAGCTCCCAGTTATTACTGTGGTAGCGCCATGTCACTCCTGAGGTAATCATCAATACTAATTCTGGATAATTCCCTGCATAATTTTTACAAAACTAACATAAAAATAAAAGTAAAAAAAAAAAAGTGTCGTTTTTCCCCTGTTATATAATCAGAAAGAAAGCCAAGTCTGACATCAGGGCGTTTTCTCTTCTTTGTAGGTCATTTCAAGGCAGAAATTCAAGCACCTTGGAGCAATCACTGGTTTTGAAGAGACTGCTTCTATCATTTATGGTGGTACGGTAATATTATATGGGAAAATGTGAAATTGTGAGAGGAGTGGAGATCAGAATAAAGCCAAATCGCTACAGGGTTTGAGCAGCAATTGGCTGAAAAATTAATATGGAGCAACAGTTGGATGTTGCAAGGTTGAGCATTAATCCAGTGCCTGGTAGAAAAATAATGTATTTATCTAAATTTCTGCTTCATAGTGATTGCACTGTGTGAGCTATTAAACAAAGCAAAATAAAAAACCAATTCTCAGTCCACAGAATATGTTTGATGAATATGACATCTTCACTCAACTTGGATGAAAACGAAGTCCTGCGTGAATGAGAACAGGGATTATAGCTCCATTCCAAATCCTTTTACAGTAGAACTTCAATTTGGGAAGGAAAGTTGCCTTTTTATCAAAATTATTTTTATTGAGAGAAGCAGAAATGCGTGTTGCATATACATGTCTTCTTGCATAGTGTACATTCTGATACAGTTAATTCAGCCAATTTTCTGGTATTGTTCTCAAGATCTGTGCCATGGATATTAGAGTCCTCCATATGGGTACATTTTTCCTCTGATTTTTTCCGTTTCTTTTTCTGGTAATAACTATATACATTCAAGTATTTTAATTTAAATTTAGGATTATTAAGGTTCTTCTATAGGATCTGGACCTCTGCCACAGGTAGTTAGTTATTTTATTATAGAAGGAGTTGCATGTAGCTCTTACATCTTTATATTTTAGCTCAAGCAGAGATAGAGATTAAAACTATCTAGTTTTTAAAACTTACTTTTCTATCCAATTTATGCATAAATTTATATTTCAGCTTATTACAAGAGCTGTTGATTTTCAGCAAGCCTTCAATTCTGAGTGTAAAATTTAGGGGCTGAGGCAGGCCACTTTTTCAAAATGCATGTGTATGTGGTCTGTTTAGATTTGGGAAGAATAACATTGAATAGTTTGAACGTCATTTTTTCCTGGAATATCAAGTTAGCATGTATTGCTTTGGTATTGAAAAGGTTGCTGATTATGATGCCAAAAGACTGTCTTACTAGAAAGTTCGAAATAATTTCTGAGAGATGAAAAGGGATTCTGTCCTTACTGGAAAATTACTTGTACACAGCAAGACTTTAGTATCTGCACCCATTGTCATCGATGGATTTCTGTCATTGATTTCATGGGAGGAAAGATCTGGTCTATCAACAGTATTGTCAGAAAGCAAGCAGTAAAACTTCATTTTTCCAGAGTCTTCAAAAGAAATCTAGGTCCTGTGACATTCTAAAACATACTTTAGTTATATTAATGACATTTTTCTTCTGAGATTTCAGTGCGAAAGGTTTGTGATCTGTTAGGATTTTGGTAAAGCCTTTCACACTGGAAATAAGGATGCCAGAGGTCAGTAGAAATTAGGCTTAGGAGTCTGAATAAATCTGCTACCAATTAGCAGTTTGCTACTGCTGTCAGTAAATAAATAAAGTAAATAATAAAAGCATATTTGAGCATGGCAAGCCTAAACAGAT
This sequence comes from Callaeas wilsoni, assembly GCA_013398955.1. Lineage (NCBI taxonomy): Eukaryota > Metazoa > Chordata > Aves > Passeriformes > Callaeidae > Callaeas > Callaeas wilsoni. Next base: position 103,457 of record VWPU01003745.1, read on the forward strand.
GCATTTTAGTGATTCATTTACAGTGGTATTGTAGTCTTTTGGTGTTCTGGTTCAGTAATACTACTGAATTTTAAGCAGTGACATTTAAGAATTAAAAATGTTTTATGCCATTAAAATGAGTAAGTGCAGAATAAAATTTGAGGATCTGAATCTGCACATTTTAATGCAAGCAGTCCTTTGCATCTACTACTAGCTGTGCTGTGCTGTGCTGTACTGCACAGTAGGTCCAGCGTAGAGATTGGTGCCAAAGCTGGCTCACGGACTAGGAGCAGAGTAGCCTATTTGTGCAGTGCTTTGTCAAAGCTAATTTACTTTGCTAAAAACCAGGGTAAATTAGACAGTGTGCAGCATTAAGCAATGTGGTTAAACTGCTTCCAGTTACCCAAGCTGGCTCTTTTTGAGCTGCTCTGGGTATCTCTCCACAGCACCGTGTTGTGCGGCACAGATATGCCCTGACTAAAACTGATGTGTGTGAAATTTTATTCATGTAAGGAAGGATTGATGAATCATACCCATCCTCTCTTCTGCAGAAATTCAGTCCTCAGATACAGGCAGAATGTACAACTAAGCATGTTTTCAAATAACTACAGTATAACCGTCATTCCATTTGACCTCAGAAATGTGATTCTCTGGGTAAACACAGAAAATGGAGGCACCACAACTGATTGTAATTAAATATAAGTAGCTAAGCACAGATCTGTGGTATAAATAGATGCGTTACGGCTGACAGTTAAAGTTTGAGTTCAGTTTACGTGTGAGCCTTTGCATTACTCATGTAAATCAATGTTCTCACTTACAAGAGAAACCTCATAATTTACCACTACCCATAAAGTAGCCTCGCTGTAATCAATAGTGATTCCTATATGGAATTACTGTGCGGAGCAACGTTTCTTCCATCCATATCCTCAGTATGATTACTGTATGGTTTGGCACCACGACAGAAAAATATTCAGTGAGCTCAGTAGTTTTCTGCGTGGAAGGACTTAGTTGTCCTAATTTGGTACAAAAATTCCGTTCAGTTTAAAGTAAGCAAAACTGTAATTAAATACTCCACATGGGGAAGGATTGAGTAGAATCTTCAGGGGGGCAAATTGTTTGCAATCTCATTCTATTGAGACTTTACAATTAAACCCAGCTTTATTTTATTCTCTATAGAAGTAGAATGCAGTAATTAGAAATACTTTATGTTGTCTGCTATACTGGTAAGTGTAAAGGATGATCTCGTGATTTTTTTCATGTCCACTTTTGGTGATAATTATATATGCTGTGTTTGAGACTGAGAGCAGACCATATTCAAATGAATCTCAAAACATTTTACAGCTTTCAGATTCTGTGAATGGGCTGCAGTGCACACACAGACATGTTGTACTCAGCTCTTGAGTCCGCCAAAAAGGAATGGTGAGTGTAGAGGGGTTTCTGAACCCCTCCACTTCTTTTTGGAGCCTGGGGGTGCCTGTGTGGCTGCAAGGCTCTAAGGTACTCTGCCAAGGCTCCTCATGAAACCCCAGCCCCTGTCCAGTAGGATTTCCTTCTATAAAACAGGCTGAAGCTTTACACAGTCAGGCAGGGACTCTGAAGCATGCAGGAACCCAGGTCCTCTGTAACTCACCATTTTACTGGCCAACTCCACAAGGTCATGGGCAATTGCCAAGTAGCCATGAGCCCAGGACATGAGTGAGATCCATCCTGGAAGCAGCCAATGGTGTCAGTAAGCGATAGGTGTGCTCAGGGCACCTGGACTGAAGTGAACCCCTCAAGGAACCAAGTCCAGACTTGTCCTTTAGTGGAGTTAAAAGAAGCTGAAGGTAGAAACTGAGAGTTCAATGTACTCACAGAAACCTGAGCTTTGGCACTTAACAGACTGACAGGACCAAAACAATGGAGCCAAGTGAATTCAGATTTTACAGTCAATAAAGGAGACGTTTTCTGAATCACTTTTGCGGATTTGGATTGCCTGAATTCCACTTTTGGTGCCTTGTGTAGATCCAGAGTGTACGATTGGTGTTCCAACAAAAATATAGGTTACATCTCAAATAAACAAAATTTAGAAAATAGTTGGGTTTCCATTGTAGAATGGAAGTAGTAGTAGGATGCAGTATGTAGTATATAGTGGTTCTGATTACTAAAGTAAGAAAAAATCCTGTAATTTTCTAGTTACCTATGTAACTAACACCTCTGGTGGAATGGAGCATACCTCTTCCAGTTACATCAAACAGGCACTCCCAAATGTATTGTTTTAAAAATATGTGATTAACCAGTGTGAGAATAGAAGAATTTTCTAATATAATATGGTAAATGTGCAAAATAAATAGCACTCCTAAAAAGCAAATTGTAATTGCCCTTGGCACTGGATTACAACATCAAGGGAATGACAATATTTAAGCTGACAAAACTATACTACAGAAATCTGTGAAGTTATATGCTTTTGTGTTCTCATTGTTCCATTTCACATATGCCTTTGCCCGTCTTGATAGAAGGATGGCTTCCATACAAAATGCTATACATTTTTTCATGTAATCTGTGATGTATAAGATCCACAATACACAAACCATCACACTTTATTTTGTGTGTAAGCAGAAGAGTAACTCTTCACTTCAAGAAGTATCTTCCCATAAAGTGTCCTATTGTCTTTTTCAACTTTTACCAACCAAATAGCATAGTATTTTTATTCCTTTTGTGCTGTTAAGCTTTTGTTTTGCCCCTTAAGACTATGAGAAAACACAAAAGTTACTGAATCTCTAACTTTGCATATGGCCAGAAAAAGCATACAAGTATTCACAATATTGTGTTAATAGGGACTTCTTCAGTGACTGCTCAGTGATGCAATAACATTTCAATTTTAAAATATAAAGAAGAACGATGAGGATAGACAACTGCTAAACAGTAACTTTACTACTCCTCAGCTTAGCAGATGTATCTGAAACTCAGCAATTGCTCACAAATACTGCACTTGTATTTAACTAGAAATATACTCTTTTTATTTTAGGTACAGGAAAGGACAAGTTTAAGAAGCACAAACACCTTCAAGCTGTTCTTCAACCACAGAAATTGAACTCATGAAGATTTATCTTTGTAATCCCTGCCTCCACTTTGCTTGCATGCCTCATTGGGCTGGAGGGTGCCTGCTTTCTCAGTGTTCAGCACAGCACAGCTCCCACTGCCTGCAGTTTGCAGTGGCACTCCTACAAATTACACTCCTCCGTACCAAGCACCACAAAAAACAGAGTTAACAACCACATGTGCAAAGCGACTCGCATCACACAGGAAATCTGTGGCAGAGGCAGGGATACGATTTGGTTCCCCAGAGCTCCACTCATGCCTTAATCATGAAAACATGTTCTCCTCTCTGCAGTTGTCTGCTTCATTCACTGTGTCCTTCCAACAGCTGCAACAAAGTACAGGTTGTACAGAGCACATTCACTTTTACTGCGGAGTGATTCGTCCTCCAGCGCGGGTCCTTCCTATGTGCTACCCAACAGAGGAGGCCACAGAAAACTCCCTCTGCTCAAAGGAATCACACACAGTTCCCTCTGCCCCACCACTGGCATAATCCACCAGAGCCCTTGTCCTTTTTTCTGCCTCTTCTGCCACCAGGAGAGTTGAGTGCATGGGAGTGATGGGATTCGCGATCCAATTCCTGCGTGTAATCAGGCCCGATGGCAGCTGCACGGAGCGGCAGGATCAGGGAAAACTGTTTTGAACGCCAGTAGCCCCAGGGCTGGAGCATGCCCAGATGTTTCATGGAATGGCTCTGGCAGACCAGTCGCACACAGGTGTTTATTGGCTTGAAGTAAAAGTCAGGAATACCAGGAATAATTCATCTACCACTTGGCTCTTCAAACAGAACAGGAACGAGCACAACGTGCAAATCTAGACGGCAGATAACGGCAGCTCTTAGCTGACACACACACACGCTTCACCCACAGAGCTGCTTGCAGGATGAACTTTTTATTTTCCTGGAACGAACTCGTTTCAGTTATGAAAGCTGATTATGCATATTGTTAAAGGCAATGCAGCCAAGCAACTGTACAACTTTCTTTTTTACTAATATCTGTAATTTTTAGGAACAAAACATGCTGCTGCTAAATGCAAGTACAAGTCTGCTTAGAAAGGTGATTTGCAGTTTACTTTTTCTTCATGTTTAAAAGCTATTTCAAAGCAAAGCAGACCTAACCAGATCAGAAGTAGCATTGTATACTTAGCTTAAATAACCTAATTTTCACACTGAAATTACTTTAGGGAGCAAAGACTTGCTATATGTGGCAAATCAAAGGAGAAATGTAAGAAACTATTCTGAGAGGTTCGCTACTCCGCACAGCAAAAGCTCTGCTCAGCCTCTCCGTGACCTGGGGTCCGCACGATTTATTGGTTATCTTTAATAAAGCGAAATCCAAGTGCCTTTTCTGTTTTGTTACTTCCATTTTAACACCAGCAGTAGCAGACAGACAGACAAAGTTTAGTTTTAGCCTGGGAGCTAAAAGAAATACCTCTAACATACATATGTACTGTTACAGTCTGACTTATAAATGCTCAGTAGTAAAGTCAGCAGGAATTGAGCACTAAAACTGGAGAAGAGTAAATGGAAAGAGATCCCGCTGTATTTGCAGACTCCTTGTAATAAGGAAAGCACTCCTGACTGCTCTTGGAAACTTGTCATGTAAGTGAGTAAGGGGAGAGGTCAGACAGTGACAGACTGCTCTGCCAGCCTGAAATGGGGGTTGCACCAAATCTAAAAAACCAAAAACATGCATTTAACTTAAAATGAATGTTATTGAAGGAGATTATACCCATCATTCAGAAATGTAATCTGAAAGTACCGTAATTCCTGGCTTCTGTTCAGATGATGTCTGGCAGTGTGCTGTGTATCATCCACAAAGTATCTTCCCAAATCCCCAGCACCCTGGTTTCAGTAACCGCTCTAAATCTCACCAAATTCTGATGATTCTGATGTCATTTTCTAAGCTTAAAGTATTCTTTCAAGTGACATCAATCATGACTCAACCTGGCCTCTCTTGCCATATATGACAAAGGCTCCTATTTTTAATTTTTCAGACAAATACAGCTTGTATAACTTTCTTTTTTTTTTGCCAAAAATACGTCAGTTCAAATCTCGCTATTCCAAGCATATTCTGTTCTTTTGGAATACTTGTCAGCTGGCCTATTTATATCAGGTTTGTAAGAAATTAAATGTTTTTCTAGAAGCAAAATAGCAGACTTGGAGAACAGAGCTTCCACCTTGCATTATTAATAGAATTTGTGAAAATCTGTGGTTATATTGTCAAGAAGCACAGAGAGTAATTGCACAGAGCCAACAATTCACTCAGCGTGGTGGTTAAAATGCATAAATGGATAAAAATGATTTGTATTAGTGCCTGCTGTCTCTTGTAAATGTCAAATACTTTCTTGACATTCTAAAACCCAGGCTGTACAGCGAAAGTGGGAGAGTAGCATTTCGTATTAATTTAAAAATGTGTAAAACTGATTATCCCCTTCTAGCACTCAGTATTTCACTGCTTCATGAAGACCTTAGATGCTGATTGTAACTGGCTACCCTCTTTCAACTCATCATGGCTCTCATTTTTATTCCAGCAGAGCAGTGAATATTTTACTTGAGATAAATAAATAAGATTTTACTTCTGTGAAAGAAGATATTTAAAGAGATTCCCCACAACCAGTTTTCCCTCTTGGAGACAGTTGGAAATGTTCCTTTCCCCTATTTCCCATGCATGGCAGTCTTGCCATTCCCATGAACTTGCTGTTCCTCTTCTGTAAATCCCCATCCCATGCATTTATCTCCATGTATTTCAGTACTGTCACTTCAGTTTTATACTGTTCACTTTAATCACCTCACAGGGTTCAAAGGACACCTGGACATATCCCCATCTCCCAGTCTTTAAAACATTCACCAAAAGTTCTAGTATAAAGGATTTATGATGTTTCCTTGGATCAAAAGATTTGTGCCCTTTCCATACATCCATCAGACTTTACTTTTTTTTACTCTGCTAAAGTAGAACGATGCACAGGTGTAATTGACAGAAGTGTTTGTATTTTTCTAGAACAGGTCACTTATATTTTGTACAACTGACATTTTACTCATTGTTCTCATTGGTACCCACATTTATTTCCAAAGAATTGTGAAATGAAATCATCAAAAAGCTACCAGCTGCACAAGTCTTCTGAAGCCTCTGTCTGAGTCTGTCTTACACATTACAAAAACATGCAAGGCTAAGAGCTTAGAGATAGTCTAAAAAAAAAAAAAAGAATTGAAAAGGAATATCCAGGTGGTTTTTTAACTGCAAAATACAATAAAGTAGAGTTTGGAAAGTATTACACAGAAATATAATAACAAAAACCCCCAAGATACGCCATTTACAGGTTGAGCTGTACAGTGCTGTGCCTTTGCGTGAGTTGAAATCAGTAAAGCAGACAGCGCTCACTCAACAGGGTTTGTGAACTTGTGACAACTCTGAATGTACAAACGTACAACTGGCAGCTTACAGGCTGCTGAGCAACACTAGAAAATCTTTTAAGGCTTAAGGTTAACTAAGGTTAATTATTCTGAAACACTGTTTTGTAGATTTCAGTAATAATTGCCTAAAGTGACAGCAGTGAATTGCTGCCTCCATTTTGAGAGCACTTGGGAAATTACTTAAAAGCGTGTGAGAAGATTTATCGTGACCACACTGTAGGTGTAAAAGAAATGAAACGCTGAAAGGACAGCTGGCCAGCAAAGGGCAGGGCCATCTAACGCACTCCCACAATTTCCATTAAATAATTTAGACAAAGAGTCAGTAGATTTATCAGCCACATGTATTTACTGCCACGTTTGATGGGACTCTGATGCATTTGCATTGAAGTTTGCTCCCAGATACTAATCTCAGATACTAATCCAAAGATAATAACCAGACAGCTCTCACACATTTGATTACTTGCTGAAATATTTATCATCTTTCCTGATTGTATCTTATCTCAAAGCCAGACCCTGAGCCCAGGGAAGTAATCAGCTTGGTTCCAGGGTAAGAGCTGCCAACCCCATTGTGAGGAGTGTTACAGAAGTCAAAGGGACCACACATGAAACAAGGCACTAAGGTTCAACTGTGAAAGTCAGCAAGACCTGGCATTAGATTACAAGGTCTTCAGAGCAAAGGCATTCCTGATTTCCCAGGCACAGAAAGACAAGAGGTAAAACTCTGATACTATTAAAATAAAAATGAAACTTTTCTAACTTCCCTAGCACTGCATGTTTATTGTGTTCACCCACTACCATCTCATCTGTGCCATGCTGTTAAACTGCAGGAACAATCCTGTGTGCTTAAGTGGTACAGATGAAAGTCATTTGAGGCTAACTACAGGAGGAGTTCCTACTATCACTCCTTTAGGGATTGAAGTGGTGTCAGCTCTCTGCTGATATTTCACCCTTGTCCCAAGCACATGATACAGAAAGCAGCAGCAGCCATTAGGTACTCACAGTGAAGCAATCCAGACTAAGCACTTTCCAATAGCACAAAATGAGGCAATTTACCAGGAAGAGAGGGAGTTGCATTAGCATGAAAAAATTCTAAGTTATTCACAAGATGCTAGAAGAGAAGAAAGAATCATCAATCCTGAGCACTGGAACCGTGAGGATCCATAAGGATTTTACATGACGCTCATGAGCCCAAGCCAAGTAACCACTGCTGTAAGTGGAGCTGAGAGGGGAGCAGAGCAGTACCACTGCCTCCCTGCAGAGCTCGCTCAGATTTAGAGAGAATCCAGCCTCTTGTGTTTTCCACTTACACTTTGTGACAGACAAATTAGTGTAGCTCGGAGCAACCCAGGAGTTCCTGCAGAAAATCTGAGCATGAGTGTCTCACTGGGGGTACTTAAATGTGGTTGCAGGGACAATAACAAACACCAGCTGTATAAATGCACCACATTCTGCCCCTGGCAGCAGAGTTAACACCAGCCACCACCACCCCTCTGGTACAAAGTAGGTGACAGAGGCTCAGGATTAAAAGTGCAACCACCTTGTCAGTGATACACAGACACTTCGACCACACCCATCTTGGGACTTGCGGGACTCAAACAGACTCTTAAGTGTAGGCAGGTTTCAATACCACTTTCAGAAGATGATTTCTGGAGACCACAAAGTCGAGAGCTACGTTCAGTGACACTGTGAAGGGGAAGCATGTGCAGAGTCTGCCATGAAGTAGTCAAGAACTACAAACTGGAGTGGGTTACCTGACACAAGGATAATGCAACTGCTCCGTGCTAAATGTGGGGAAGTGAAGGGTCCAGGGGTGGTGACGGCTCCTTCTTGTAGTGAAGAGGGAGCAAATGACACCTTGCTGCTCAAATCATCTTCCCATGCTCCTTTCACCCATAGGCTGCTCACTTCTGTGCAGACTTGGAGACTTGCTGGTGTTCAGAGCCCAGCAGTGTCCCAGCTTCTCCCTTCCAGCGGTTCCTGGCCAGCTTCTCCTTTCTGCTTCACATTGCCTTTGTTAAACTATTGGCCCCTGACATGGAGAGGCTTTTTGAGTAGACTGGTTAGGAAGAAAGGAAACGAGATTAAACAGAATAGGTCACTTGAGAACACTTGCAGAAATTTTGTCTTTATTTGCTTGGTCTGGTAGCTTTGGAAGATAGGAACTCCACATGTTTTATGGTTACATTTATATAACAAATAAAGTCTTTAATTACAGCAACCCTTGCTTTCAAGGAGGCAGTAGAGAAGCCAAAGAAAAACAGAAGACTTTGCAGTCAGAGTAATAATGTCCAACAATCAGAAGTGTCACATAATCCTCTGAAAATTAAAAGCGGAATAATAAAATATTTTCCTCGTTTACTTAGTTACCGTGTAATCTAATCAGGGCTACCATCCCTCATTTCAAACTGTGGTGTTACCTATGGCAGCCTCTCCCATGGCAAAGAGTGGCACCTCCTGCTTTGCTTGAAACAGCTTCTCTGCAGCTCCCCTGCCGTGCTGCAGCATCCCCCGAGCCCACGCGCTGGCTGACACTCACGGAGAGTGCAGTGTCAGGAGCAGGGTACGAATGGAGTTGGATTTTTGAAGGGAAAATAGAACTTGATACTTCAGTTCCCACAGGGTACCACCACAGAGACTATTTTCTGTAAAATGAAACCAGTGGAGTGATGTTTTACACCACAATATTGCATAAAAGGCAAGACAGTTGGCCCAGTGATACTCCTACACAGACAAATTCCTGTGTCTCTGGACAGGTTCACATTTCTTTATCTGGCAAGCATAAAATTGTAGTCTGTGTACAAAGTAGCCTTTCATTTAAGGAACAATAAAGCTAATCCCACAAGATTTCATGTTTAACTAGGTTTGTAGTGAACATGTTTGTAGTCTGCATTCAATCAAGCTCTTCTGACTTTCAGAAAATACAGGCAAACCAGTATATATGAAATGTAAAATTCTAAGTTTCCTGAGATGTGTGAGTCCTGATGGAGTAAAACTATACATCTATTTGCTAAAACTTTGGTATTCTATAAGTAGACTTCTTTCTTTAGTCTGCCCTTAATCGTCCCATTATGCAATATAAGCCTGCGTTTTTCATTAAACTGGTGTACACTAAAGCACTTGATAAATACATAACAATGTGTACATGTGCACACACGCTCAGTGAAAGCTGCTGTTGGCTTGAAGGTAAAATCAGCTGCACTCGTGACAAGATGCAGGCTCTTGGCCTTCAAAGTCTCACCTACTCAAAAGTGTGGTCAGGCTCTGTGCTTTTTTCAGTGTGGTTTGAGCTGGGGTTGAATCCAGCTGTGGCCAATGATGATCTGAATTCAATGAAGTCAAAAGAAGACAGTAATTCAGGTTCAGTTCTGGTTTTTGACAAAACAATGGTTCAAATCAATCTTTGGTTTTGGTTCTACTTCCTGCTTAACAGCTGTGTAAAGAAAAACATCTGGAATAATAACCCAGCAGGGCCAAAAAGTGAGGCTGCTCTTTCATACTATCCAGATAGCACCAATAATAACAAAGCTTCCAAGCCAGTTTTCAACAACAATGAAAAAAACACAACCAAACAAGAAAACTCTTTTTGTGCCTTTGAGTCAGTAGTAGCCAGGACTGCACACAGGACTTGGAGCATTCCTGCCTCCATTGGCACCAGGCAGGGAAACAGGCCAAGCCCAGACCTGCCGTTCTGGCTCTGCAGGAAGGAGGCAGAGCACAGCTCATACACACAGCAGATTCTCTCCTGCAGTCCAGCTGGCTGCACGGCTGCCAGGGCCAGGCTTCTGCGAGCCCTCAGCTGTGCCTGGGCACTGCACAGCATGGGCTGACGCCCTGCCAGGGAGCTCCAACCACCTGATCCTCCCGTGAGATGCTGAATCCTAGATCTGACAGCCCCATTAGGCCAGCACTGCCTCTGTGCCAGCTGGTAGGAAGAGCTGTGCCCAGTGCATCTCTTTGCACCTTCCCGCTGCTCTGCCATCCCTCTCACTTCTTTTAGTGAGCTCCTTTGAACCTGGGACTACGACTTTGTTCCATGTTCACATGGTGCCTAACACAGGCCAGCCTGTTTGTGGGAGTAGGGCTCCAGAAGCTGCATCAAAGTACATTTAGTGAAGAAGTATAAACCACAGAGGGCATGCAAAGCTCTGTGGAGTGGCCTCAACCCATGCTCACATCTGGGCAACTGCCCCACCGTGAATGTGGGCCTCGATCGTGAAACACGACTACTCCCACTACCGGAAGTTAAGACCAATTTTAGGGAACTGTAGTTATTTAAAAACAAGCCATTAATGCAGATCTAGAAAAGAGAGAGGACACAACAGGAAATGTCTGGAGGTCACACAGAAAACAAGCAGAACTACCCCAAATGGCCATTGCCTTAAACAAGAACTAAGCCAACACTGGCTGCATAAAATTTAGAATTGCTCCTGGTCTTTTTTACCACACGCTGCTCTCATGAATCAAACAGGCCACATGGACCTCTCAGAGCAATTCCGTTTTCATGGGACAGAAGACTGTTCAGGTGCTCTCCATCTGGAAAATACACTAGGTCTTTACTTCTGCTTCAGGAACACAGCACACCCCAGTGCCCATTGGGAAGGAGGTAAAAATGTCCTTGTATCAAATTTTTGATGTCTGTTTTTCAAGATCAGTTAGTTGTCCCTTTCCCCCTCCTTATATGACTGAATTACTAAATTGAAACTGTACAAGGGTGAAAACTAAGAATGAAATTGCCAACGACTAAACACAGTTTGGTAATTTTGAGTTAGAGCTGCGATCGCTGTACTCTTGTTGCAAAAGTTAATGAAGTTAGAAGAAAGTAAAGCAGCATCTTCGCCAACATGACCAGGATCTGCAGTACTCCTTCTCCTTCTGAATACTACATTTTGGCTCTGTAATTTGGACAATTTTAGCTTTGTTTACCAATGAAGATTTACTGGAGCTTATTTGTATTTACCAAGGAGGGAACAGAAACCGCAGCACATTTGCAGCCAGGTCTCTGACCTCCTGATCAGGGATTTGTGAAACCGAAGACACATTTTCAAGGTAGTACTTGCATTTGTAACATTCTCAGTTGATCTCTGCCCTGCCCACAGACCTCCCTTTAAAATACGTACCCAAGGTTTCTAGGAGTCTGTGTATAATCCTATAGAAAGCTTGTAACATCTTTGTTAAAACACAAATCTAAATTTCACTTAAAAATTATCAGATGCCTTCTGGGTTTTTTTTAGCATATTCAAGTTCTGAATATTAATATAGCTACTGAAAAGAAACAGATCTAATTACAAAAGAAACTGTGACCTAATTTTCTCTATTTATTTCTTATCGACAAGTTTTCAGATACTGTTTGAGCCATTTGAACCCTCTTGGAAATCCTGAGGATATTTTTCTCCACATACTGAAATGTGTAGCTGGCAGCTTTTGCCACTGAGTCCTTAAAAATTTGTTTAAACAGCCGTAAGTGTACAACTGAAACAGAAGCAAAACAAAGTCTCAATAATCACACAGATTTACCCTCTTTGTTCAAATGTTGGATTTCAGCTACAGAAAATACCATAGTATTTTATTATAGAGATGTAAAATCATTCCATAGAGTCTTCCAAATATCCAACTTGTATTTCAGACACAGATATCAAGAGAGGAAAAGTCTCCAGCTGTCTAGAACTCCAAATTCTCTCATTTGTACTGCCATTTAACATAAGACAAAATTTAAGACCAGACTTTAACTATTTCCAAATGTTTTTGTGTGTTTTACTGCTGAAACCTTTAGCAGTTATCTAGCACCAGAATTCTTAAACAACAAATACACCTACAGTCTTCCTTTAATTTTGTGTTCAGACATTTTTCTGTTGAATAGTTGGTATCATACATTAATCATGGTAATATATGATAAATACTTAATGACTCTGAGAGCAGAAGGATCTTGGGCAAATTTCAAGTACAAATGACTTTAAGCACTGATACACAGAAAACTCTGTGGGGAAATGACTGCAGAGAGAGCAGTAGCAAAAATAGACTAGATTATATATTTAACTTCAAATCTCTAAAGAAACTACTCGTCCTTTGAAACAATCTCAGAAAAGCTAAATATGAGCTTTACTGAAGAAAAAACTCTCCATGCACAGTAGAAACCTGAACCGAAGTACATGTGGGAAATGCAGAATAGTGCACTGAAACAAAACAGAAGGGGCTTAAAAGTCTTCTCTCTAATCCTAGTATGTGTTAGGGTATTTTTTTTTTCCTGGAAAAGGCATAACACAATGCAAAAAGTAACTGAGTTCAAGCATTACTTTGAGTCCTACAAATGAGCACAACCTCCCGTGGGACCTGTGCGTGGCCTAGAAGTGTATGTGTCCGGTCAAACACTCCGAGTCAACAGCTCGGGTAACACTCTGAGACTTTGCAAGCCCAGACGAGCTGATATTCCAGTCTGATCCACTGACATAAGCTTTTCTCCTCAGAAAGAAAATGGTTTATTATGGGGTGGGCTACAGGAAAGGGTAAACATCAATTCTGAAGAAGAGTTTGGCAACAAAAATGAAATATTAGCAACTGTTGTCCTTGTTCTAGGGTGCTTTGCTTTTCCGTTTAAGATAACTGGAGCATTACAGTTAATAGAGAGTCCCATGAAATAACTAACTACTTGGCATTTTACCTTTTTAAGTGATTTTGTTCATCCTGGAGAAGCGAAGGCTCTGAAGAGACCTTATAGCACCTTCCAGTACCTAACGGGGGCTACAAAAGAGCTGGAGAGAGACTTTCTACAAGGCAGTGTAGTGACAGAACAAGGGGGAATGGCTGTAAGCTGAAGGATGGTGGGTTTAAATTAGGTATTATGAAGAAATTCTTTATTGTAAGGGAGGTAAGACACTGGAACAGGTTGTCCAGAGACACTGTGGATGCCCCATCCCTGGCAGTGTTCAGGGCCAGGTTGGATGGGGCTCAGAGTAACCTGGTCTACTGAAAGTGTTCCTGACAATGCCAGGGGCATTGGAGGAAGATGATCTCTAAGGTCCTTTCCCATGCAAACCATTCTTTGAGGTTATGATATGTTACAGTGCAATTTACAATAAAGAAAAAAACACCTTCAGTGGTATATCAATAATTTATTGTTTTGCATAAGAAGGTAAGATCAGATTTCAGGTAAGACATCAACCAAGGACCTGATGGTGAATTCAAGTATAGAGCTTGGTACAATATTAAAAAATACTACCCTTTGTTTGACTACAGCAAACAGCTAGAACACAATAAAAACATCTGGACTTGACTGTCAAAACATACATTTCTGTAAAAACTCACACAGCACAACTTGAATATGTGGAATATTGGAAACATGTTTAGTTGTCTTCATTCCCAAATTCTTAGGAGTCAAAGGAACAATCTACCCCCCTGTTCCCCTTGGTATCCCAGAACAGTTCAGCACATAGGCTCAGCATCCATCATGATAAGCAGGCTCCTGTCCTGTTGAAACTGTTGGACTAAGACATTTTTTCTGCCTAGCCCTACTGTCATCTCTGCCTGCCTCATGGAGTGCTTTGATTTTTAGCTTTTAAAGCTAACACTGCAATACTGTTGATTTTTAAAGAGCGATTTAGTAATGTAATTAAAACCATTTCTGACTCATCAAAGACTCTGCACGTTTTACTCTGTTGGTTGGATCTATGTTTTTGAGATTCCTTTTCTTTTGCAGGTGTTACTATTCAGGAATTAGCTCCTGGCTTGGAGACGGGGCAGGCAGCCATCGGTCTGGGAGAGTCCTGCCAGGACTGTGCCGCGGATCAGAGGGTCAGTGTCTCTGGGAACGCAGCACAGCGCTGCTTACTGCTGCCCAGGACAGCAAAGCTGTGCACAAGATCCTCCTAGACCACACCGACCCAGGAATGGGAATTAAATTAATTTCAAAAAGACAGGAAAAACAGCCTGCAGGACAGCCAGAACTGTCTCTACCAGGGAGTTTGCAGATTATTCTAGCATCTACTTCATAAAGAGAAAAGCAGGTCCCTTATGCGAGTGTGACTGCACCCCAATGTTCCAAGACAGCCCAGGTCAGAAGCAGTGTTAATAGTGTTTGAGTGAGGACTAAAGCCCCTCCTGTTGGAAACAGCCAGATCCTGGGAGATGCCGAGTGTCCTCTCCATGTCAGGAGATGGTGAAGGCACTTGGCGTCTCACAGGCAAAGGTAAACTGACCCGCTGAATTCCATATCCCCTGAAAAATAGTTTGATTTTTCAGTAATTAAAAAAAAAATAGAAAATGTTTTCTCAACTCGGATAATCTCTATGCAATTAATTTAATCAAAAAATTCCTATTTTGTTACAAAAAAAGTTTAAGTCCACCAGGAAAATGGTGAAATTTGACAGAAGTTACAGTAGAGCTGTTCAAGCAGAGCATGTATCCATACTGGGACTCAGTACATCTGTAACTCTTGCATAAACATTTCCAGACTCCCAGGGATTTTGCTGTTGTTTCTTGCATTTCATTTGTTTTATAAGACTCTAAGCCAAATGCAATGGCCCACACATTAAATACACATTTAGAATAAAACTGCAAAACCTGATGGCTTTATCAGCATATGAACTGAAATAAAATATTTACATGGAATGTTGAGCTCCATTTACAGAGACTGTTTCAAATTACAGACTTAGTAATCTCTTTAATAAATGATCACATTGACAAGAAATTTAAAAACTTAACATCCCTTTTCAACCCTTTCATAAATATATAAAGTTTCACTAAATTCTTTTTTCTTTAAACAAGAGAGCTATATTCTCTTTACAGATTAACATGAAATAATAGTTTCCTGTTTGAATGCCACAGATGGGATGATCTGAAGTCAGCAAGTTCCTATACACATTCTGTACTTACAAGACATATTCACAACACAAAACACAGGTGTTACTTGGTCTTTACATCTGTAATCATTTCCTGCCTATCAGTAGTAAATAAAGAAAAATACCAAATTATCTATATTAAAAATACATCCTCTAATATACATTTGCTTACACTGACACATCAAATCTTAAAATGGGGTTTCCAACTGTCTGACCAGTGACAAAGATGTTTTTTACAGTGAGCTCTACAGCATTAAATTATTTTTGAGTGGAGACAAAATACATGTTACACTACTGAAAAGTATCACTACATACTCAACAATAAAAATAATTAATCTTTTTCAACTGCTTTTCAGATGTCCAAGGTTTCTTCACTGTTTGAAAACTTCTGATGGGAAAATTGTTCGAAAGCATGCCAAAAATACTTAAAATCAATATAAAGGGGGAAAAAAAATTATTCTCTACTTTGTTGCTATTCATATCACTTTGCCACTGATTTTACAGAAGTTTAATCCCAAAGACTTTGAAGTTATATACACACTAACTCACATTTTTTCCTATTTAAATAATTATTCCCATGACTTTTCTTTGTTGCGCCACAGAGCATGCGTGAAAGTATTTTCAATCTATGCATGCTCACAGCTGAGTGTTTCACTATCAAACCACTGAATACATCTTTCTTTCCATGATTATGTAATTGCAAAGGAATACTTAAATCAGACTGTACATGTAAGACAAGGTTCACATCTAGAAAAGTAAAAACACATTGATACATAATTAAAACTGTGGTGTCTTCCTCATAAAAATGTTGGTCACTTTTGCCTGTTTCAGTTCTCTCAAGCACTTAAAGGGCGATAACTTCCAAGTGCTGATGTGCTCTTTTATGGGAACAGTTATGCTTAAAACCACTGAAGTGCTGATCTCCAGCATTAATTTGTATATTCTGCAAACTCTCTGTTAAAAACACTCACCTTGGAAACACACAGATGATGATAAAGAGGTGTCTGGCAGTTTTGCTACACTAGTATTAGCTCGCTTTACGGAGCACAGTAAATCTCTGGTTTAATCTGACTGTTCTGCCCCAAACTGTGGGCAGGAGAATTGAAGACAGAAAAACAAGACTGGTTCCAAGTGCATGAAGAGTATACCTGCTGTTCAGTAGAGTTAAACGCCCTCCTCCCAAGAAAATGGCCATCGAGTAAAGCTTAACCATGCCCCAGGTTTATATGCTGATACAACAGCAGAGGTTTTGTCTGCTTAAAATGTTACTATGAGTGTAGCCAGCTGACAGGAACCCAGAAGGTCTCGGTCTCCAACCTGTCAAAAGTTGTTTTAAGCTCACTGTAGGCTGTAGCGAGGTCATCGTTGACTATCACCTTGTCAAAAAGGTGGCCGTACTGGCTCTCCATCACGTGGGCAGATTTAATCATTTCGTGAAAATCTTCTTCCTAGTAAGAGCAGTGCAATAAAGATCAGTGCACAGCCAGTCCACAGCAACACTGCGTAAACTCTTTCTGTATTAAACGCAGTCTAATCACTTATTTCTTATCTCACCAGGAGATGGAAACTGTACTTCTAATTAAAAAAAACAGAGATTACCATTACAAGTGATCTCAGAGAGTATTCTGATGAGTTGACTCAGCTCAACAGGCAATTCTTTCATCTCTCCCTTTGTAGTGACACAATTAGTCACTGCACTGTAATTATGGAGACATTTTCTGTTAGCAGCACCAGTGGAAAATGTTTCTAGCTGTTTTCTTTGATGATACATAAAAAGTTTCATTATATTAGTTTCAGCTTGCTATTAGCACACCATGTATTAAAGCACAGCCCTTTTTCTTTTAAGAGCTTGGTAGCAGTCATCATTCTATGCCTTGTTCGATCTGGCTTAGTGGATTCCTCTTCATATTTGGGGAGGGAACAAATCTTACTAATTTGTTTAAATTACTTTGAGAGATTAAACCTGTCCTAACTAAGCAATGTCCTGAAGGTTGCTCTCAAGAACAAACTCCTCTTACTTTTTATATACCACAAACCAACATTTTCTTACAGCATGTAATTTCCAAACTATTCCAAATGAACATCCTACACAGATACAGTCTGTGACTATATCCGTGACTCACTTTGAAACAAAACTTAAAAAATCCTAAGTAACACCTGAATGAGGAAAAATGATACACACTGTAAATATAGATAAACGGTCTAATGATGATCAACTTTGCTGTAGCTTCAATTAAAATATGATTTCATTATATTACAAGGAAGCAAGTATGCTAATATTGCTTTAAAAATCTAATTTTTTTTTCTGACTATTGACAAAAACCAGCATTTGTTCCTTGCTTAGATATTTCTACTTCTTTCTTACAGTGTTCATTTTCCTGTAACATTTTAAAAACCCCCTATTTCTCTTATCCACAAATATGGGCTTTTTATTAAAGTAGCATTTACTTTTTTAATTGGGTCTTTATATTTGCATTTTCCTCTAAATTTAGACCCCTTAATACAGTTGATAAAACAAATAAATTCTTATATTTGAATAGAAACATCTAAGCCCAGGTGCAAATTTTTTAAAGGAAATCCACAGCATTATCTCTCATAAAGATAAGCTTGTGCTGTGGGGGCTCTTGAATGACATAAAATCAGAGGACCATGGAAAATGTATATACCCACGAGCATATCAAACAATGAAAACACGACAGTGAAATGTAATGTCAGAGAGGCTGAGAAACAGCAAGATGCTCGTGTAAGCCCTGACAAGTGCTGTCAATGAGAATCAGTGATCACCTTTATCTTCAAGGTAAACTGCTACAACAAAGCTCTTAACAGGTTCTTATATTTTACCATGTCTAATTATACTTACTGTAAAGGGTTTTGCAGTTCCCTTATCATCTTTACTTGAAATAATCTTGGCATTTTTTCTGGTTTCTCTCAAACGGTCAAGTGATGGAGGCTTTATAAATATAACAAATGGTTTAAACTCGTATGTCCGCAAGTGTTTCACTGTCTGGGAAGAGGAAAGATTTTAATTAATGAGTTTATTTTGCACAATGGAGTTTACTGTAATAAAAGAAATTCTCCACTGACCAGAATAAACCCATAAAACATTTCTAGGCAGGTATTTTTCATTTAGTGCCATCCTGCTCTGCTGACCAGCATTGATTCATGTAGGGAGAATTTCCAGCATGGTAAGAAAACCTGTTCTCCAAGGGTGATCATTAGTCTTGATTTCCACATGGCTGCTGGTAAATCCCATCAGTCTAGCAAAGGCTGAGTTGTGCACACCAGTGCCACTGGCAGCGAGAGGATGGAGGAACAGCAGGTTCAGGGGAGGAGGAAAAGTTAAACCTATTTTAGCAAGAATAACTCTTTCTGTACCCATGAAAAGTAGCAGAAAGAGGTGTCTGTGACACTTGTTCACAAAAGGTCAATGATTTTTCTCTTCAGTAGTGTGTGCCCACCACACAGCTCCCTGCTGTTCATTCTTCCTGACCTTGTTCACAAAAGGTCAATGATTTTTCTCTTCAGTAGTGTGTGCCCACCACACAGCTCCCTGCTGTTCATTCTTCCTGAGCGAGCTATGTGTGGTGTTACAGGCAGGTCTGACTCAGCTGCAGCACAGCGTGGTATGGATGGTCAGAAGCTTTCTAACCTCTCCACTCTGCCAGGGTCCACAGAAAAATCCCATGTTGGAGAGTGGGATCCCAGAATGGTTCACAAGCTTGGGTCCCCAAGAGAATTTAGTGCTTTTCAGGAACACAGGGCTGTGTGGGACAGGCAATGGTCTCGTTGGCTCCCCTCCTCCCCTGGCACAGGCTATGGCTTCCCTGGCCACTCTGCCAGTGCAGCCTCTGCCCTGCTCCCAGGGCACAGCCCTGAATCCAAAACTGCCCTGGGAGCTGCATACAAGCTGCCAGGGGGTTCAGAAGCCATACACTGGCCACCCTTGGAGAAGAGAGGTTTTGGCTGGGTTTAAACAAACTAGACCAGCTCTTAGAAGCACTGTGGTTATTAGGAGCAAAAAAATTCCCAGTGGAGCAGTTCAGCGGGGTTGAAAGACAAGGTCAACGCAAGAAAAAAATGTTTTAGAGAGAAATATTCTTAACAATTATCCAGCCAACATCACATTTAGTGCATTTCTTGACTCATGTCCACTCTGCGTGGAAACTCTTGGCATGAACAGTCTAGTGAAACATGTGAAAGAGAGTTTCTGGACTGGGTGATAACTCAAAACTATTCTGAAATTAAAGTTTCAGAGACAATCTCTTGCCCAAACCAACAGAAAAATAAATGGAAATACAGGAGCATTCTGTAATTAAATCCTTGGTATTATGCTGCAGGCTTCCATTACTGGCTGTATACTTATCTCCTTTCAGAGAGCCTTGCTAAGATAAAGGTAGCCAGCAAACCCACTCAACATTCAGTATGGGATAAAGTATACCTTTTTAGAAATATTTTTTTCTTTGAATTCCAATATGCAGTATGGGGAAGTACAACAGTTCAGAAAACATGCTTACTTACATGAGGTTGCACATCCAACAAACAAACTTTGTTTTTAGCTAGAACAGATCGAACAGAGTCTAAACTTGTACCATAGTAGTTGTTCTTATACTCGCCATACTCGATAAACCTGTGGCAGAAGGTGAAAACAACTGGAATAATTTCCATTTTCTCCAGAAAAAACTTACCAGTTCTCTTCGTAAGATTTAATTCAGGAGC
This sequence comes from Callaeas wilsoni, assembly GCA_013398955.1. Classification (NCBI taxonomy): domain Eukaryota; kingdom Metazoa; phylum Chordata; class Aves; order Passeriformes; family Callaeidae; genus Callaeas; species Callaeas wilsoni. The sequence goes on from VWPU01003745.1 coordinate 123,473, forward strand.
AAAAATATTTTACTTTACATGAGAGTTCTACCGTGTTTTATAAAGGAAATGCTGTCAAGTACTTCAGCATGTCAATTTTAAGAAATCTTCTACTTTACCGCTTTCAAATCAGTAACACCTGCTTGTATTACAGTTAAAGAGAAAAAAGTACTGTAGTCCAACAGCCCACTAATGTTTTCCATCACCTCTTTTTCTGAACTAATGCAATGCAATAAAACAGTGGATAAGCTAAACAATAGAAACTACTGAAATTTCATTGCACACTACAGAATATCCAAATTCTCTGTCTCAGAAGAGGAGGAGGAGTGACGACGGTGCTGGTGGAACCAAGGCGGCTGGTTATTTGCTATAAAACTACAAACGCTATTTGCCAGAAAAGCAAAAGCACAGTTTGAAGTTTCAATAAAACCCACAGCTTTGTGTCTAATACACTTTTGCCCTCTGAAACTGGGGCAGAATTTCAAGGTACAGAATTTTACAGGCTGCTGGAGAGCACGATGCTACCATTGTCTCTTCATTTTAGTTTACTATCTGGAGGGTGTACAGGCAGGGGCTTCACTGTAGATCACTAAGTTCAAAAGCAGAGGAAGTGCCTGGCCTGAAAAAGAGCAGAACTATGCAAACATTGACTCAGGCACGTCTGCAGCACTTCCACATCCCCCCTTCCCCAGAGCTGCAATGCTTTACTGCTATGACAGAAGATTCTCTACTAAAAGAATGCTCCCCCATCCTAAGCACCTCTAATTTCAGTGTCTCCTTGAGGAGCTGAGGTACTGAAACTACTTGTAAGCTTAGAAACTGTTGTTTGCACATACTGCTTTTTTTTTGCTGTGTTTTTCCCCAGCTGCTTATATAACAAAATGTAATTTTAACACATCTTCAAATCACTGCAACTTATATCCACTTTGACTTATTACATAAAGTAACAACCAGCCTCATTTTATAATAAACCATTGTTTTAACTGCAGTTCTAGTTAGAAATCTCTTCAACCTACTTGTTATTCTGTACGTCTGTCTCAAACAAGTGCTTGGAAATGAAAATGTATTCGACACCATCACTTTCTTGGCTTCTCCTTGGACGGGTAGTGTCTGCAGTTTCATCATATAAAAAAAAAGAAAAGGGAAAATATGCACAAAACAACATAATGCAAACCAGTTCAGGAAAAACTGAAAAGCACAAACTCTTTGTGCAATACTAAGCGTAGCACTTCCCTCACTTCTGAAGCACATAAGGCTGCTCTGGATCTGGTAGGCAGCACACAAGCACGTGACAGGATTGAGTTTTAAATGCATGCAGGAAAGGCAGGAAAAAATCTACTGGGCAAGTATCAGATTATCATTTTTTATTAACTAGTGGAAAAATCCAATAAAATGAGGACAGATGAATAATAAAAGGAGCAACAGTCCATAACAATTACCCCAACCTTGCCTCTTGTTAAACTTATTAGCATATGAGACCATAAAGGGAAACAAAGCACACCATCCTGATTTATAAAATGTTATGTTCATTAACAACACTTATAGCTATGGTGTGTGAAGCATGGTAATAAAAAATGGGGTGTGAACTTTATGTTTTAGTGCTTTTTTTTATCTGGTGATCAAAATAGAATTCCGTTTTCTTTCAGTAGCCTTGTATTATTTGCACTTCTTACTTTTCCCCAAGTAGGTGTAAGGGTTTTGCTTATAAATGAAACTTATTTATGGGGTTGTCACTTATGATTAATGAATCCATTAAAAAATCCTATTTTGAACAAGTTCAATACTACAGCATCAAGTATTCTCCATCACATATGGACATACATACATACAAGACTGTGATGCTTGCAGCAACAGTCTGAAATGCCATTTGATATATCACTCTTCTTCTTAGGCTGACACGATGAGGAACATTCCCCAGACAGGAACCCCAGTTCCCTCTCCAAGTCCTAACTTACTGAATTTCAGGGAGAGGGATTTCTTTACATGTTTGTTTTAACTTATAACCACAAATTTGGAAGAGAGAAGAGAGAAGGCAGCTTGATGAATACTGGCAATTTTTAGAGAAATATTTTTGGGCAAATGATTGCATATACTTCAATGTGTTAAATATTTTGGGAACATCTGGCTTTGTTGTTGTTGTTGCTTTCAGTACCCAGATGAAGCAAATATATGCAAAACAAATGACTTGCCAAACCAAATGCATTAATTTTTCTACTTAGCAAATTCATTCATATATATACACTTCACAGAATATCTGCACTTGCAAAAAACCTGTGACAGTATCTCCCAAATTCAGGATGTTGGACCCATATTTTTGAAGGATCCCTGTAGAAGGTACAAGTAGAAAGCAAACCAAGAAACCAAAGTCTGAAACTGTTGAGTTCTCCATATTAAAGAAAACCCAGTAAAGTGTTGTAGAAGTTAATATAGCACAATGTTACTCAATTTTATAAAAATCACACTACTTGGTCAGATAGGGGAAAGATGAAAAAACATTCCCCAATCTCTTCTAAAGCTAATTAAAGGGATTTAATTAATCTATTCACTGGATTAAACTGTTTATCATCAATCTTCATTTTTCAGCCTAACAAATAAAGGCCAGTTTGCTGAATGCAAGCATTGGTAACAGTACATTTCACTGCTTTACAGCCAAATCCAGGGTGTTCTTCAGCTGAGTTTCATTTACTAAACCTCACTGACATCAATCATGCTAAACTTGTACGGAAAGTGTACTGCAATGCCTCTGAGCCAAAAAGCCCTATCAGTTTAATCAATGCTATTTAATATAGAACTGCGGCAGCACTTTTAAAAATTAGAAAAGTAATTCAGATGCCAACCATGCATTTAGAGACCCAAATTTGAAAGTACCTTAAAGGTAATACAATAATAAAGGCTAAAAATGCAAATATATCATTAGAGAATAGAAGCGCATTTTTACTTACGTGGCACTGTTACCCCGTAGTGCTGGGTATCACTGATTAGCAATTTCCGTTTAAGTTCATTCAGTCCAACCCCTACAGGACCTGAAAGAAAAAAATTGTCCTGTTTCCCAACAGCCAGTTGTCTCTTATATTGAGGTGCAAGTATGGTCCAAGATAAGACTACATAGCATCTAGCTGTGACATTACTGCCTTTTAATCAGTGATTTGGAAATGCCCATGGTTCCAGCCTCTCCTCGAATATACAGAGCTGACAAATTTCAGGGGATGCAGTTGGTAGTTACTTTGCTCAGAATATTACTGAGGAAAAATCAGTGAAAAAAAGTTGCCAGCAAAGCTAACTTTCTTTTCTATAGCAACTACCCTCAGCGTGCACTCACCTCCATCTCAGCCCTACTACAAACCATTGCATCCTAATCTGCAGCTTTCCAGAACAGAAACTGGTTTGGATGTTTATTTTGCCAGAATACCCCCAACTTGCAGACTAGAGGACCCCAGCTGGCATGTGCAAAGTGCCCCCAAAGCCTCTGCACTCTGTGTGTCAGCATGGCCTCACTCCCTTCTGCTGCTGCATCCCTTGCCTGCACCAGATGCCCCTGGGAACAACTGCTTCCACCTTCTCATGCCCTGGAAGCACTGCTCCTTCCAGCCCCTGCTGCAGGCAGGAACACTGCCCAGCCCCTGGCTGGCTGTAGCTGTCACCATCCACCTTTCAAATGCGTGAGGGTGGCATTGCATGGAGAGAGGAAGGAAGGGCAGCACTTGCCAGGTCACAACCCATTTGGGATGTTTGGGTTTCTTTCTTTGTTGTTGATTTTCTTTTAAACTGTGCTTGTCTCCTGCCTGCTGTCTGAACTGGTCCAAAGCAAATGTTTCCTTCTTCATGTGACTGCCAAAGAGAGACCACTCTTGGAAAGAGGATGGCAGGAAGAAACAAAGACTGCATGGAATTTTTTTGACCTGTCTCCTCCAACTCCACTTGAGTAGTGCCGTACTAGAAGCTACTGAGCAAGTTTTCTCTTGGCTTTCAGGTTGTCCCTAATTCTTAGCTGTTTGCCAGTGGTGCCTTAGGTCCCTGTGAGGGCACTCTGTCCTGTGAGGTCTCAAAGGCTCCACAGGCAGTCGCTGCCTGTTCCCAGGAGCCCTTCATGCAGGCCTCCAGCCTGCCCGTCCACTTTGGTGACAGGGCCATGGTGCTGTGTGTGAAGGGAGCTCAGCTCTGCATGTTCTTACATTTCTGAAAGTGGAGAGCCTTCATTTCTACAGAGCCAGGTCAACAGCAGAAGACAAAGGAGAATGAGTCATTGGAACCATATGCCAAGTAACGCAAGGATAATACCTGTGGTTTTAAGGAATAAGGAAAGTTCTTGCACATCAGGTAATAGTGACACATTTATGTACGGAGTGCTTCTTAACAAAGACATCTTAAACATTGTCAATACAAAACCTAATAAACATTTCAATGAAATGTGTTGTAATCACTAATTACTAGTCAGAGTCCAAAAACAGACTGAGGCTTCAGTACCTTCAGGTGCCTACCTGTAAAAATGGCTATACAGTCTGTCTGGAGATAAAACACATAATGATGAAAAGCAAGTGCTTGCTACTTTGCTGCTACCCTCAGACTATGGTCCTGCTGTAAAATCTTAAAGAGTTTCTACACTTAAAATTTGTATGTGTTCACATCAGTTAAATACACAACTACATTTCAAGTTCCATCTCTGGCCTTCCTGTAAATTAATCTATCAGTATGTATAAATGTTTATTTAATATGGTGTACAGCAGCCTCTACTGGTGCATGTCTGCAGAGGACAGCAATGTGTTATGCAGATAATGGCATTACTTTTGTTATCTTTTCTTTTTTCCCCTTTTTATAATAGTCTAGCTATTTAAGGCAAATATGGACTTTTATAGGAAAAGTAATTAAAACTCTTAATATATCCGAGCAAAGTAAACCAAACCACATGGAATTCAGTTCTAAAAATTCACTCTATTACTCTTAAGAAAAAATCTTTCCCATCAAATCTACACAAATATTACTTCCTCAGTCTACATGCTGTCAAATCAACAGTATGCTTTTAGCTCTATTTATACATATAACGAATCCAGGCTTCACTTCCTGCGACACATGCTTTGGAAACAGCTCAACTCTGTTTCCAGACCACAACTTCACTACTACTGTCTCCCCTTCCAGATTAACATTTAAAAATCATCTTTAAATCGAACTACTGAAAGGTGTAGATTCTTCTTTTCAGTGCTGTCTTCACAGAGTTCTCATAACTGTAGCATATGGACACTGAAGGCTGATTCCAGCTCAGCAAGCCATCCATTACGCGGATTTTTATACTACCTCTCCCAAGTGTAATATACAGTTCCCTTCTAAATAATCTTTTCAGTTTGATGCAGCAAAGAAAGATGCCAGTTTCTAATAGTTATGAATCTGAACACAATTTGAACTCAAAAAGAGAATAAAGTGTCAGGATTTAAAAGGACGATCCAGATTCTTATAGTCAAATATAAGGCATGCAAGATCCATGTCTGTAGGATAGTTTTGGTTTACTATAAATCACCCCAGGCAGCAATATTTACAGTTATGGTGACAGATTTAGAGATACTTTGTTTACTTTTTTAAAGGAACATTTGTGCTGCTTGCTGTTGCATGTTAAGTCATCTTAATGGTCAAATCCTGCACAAGTGGACTGCAGTGCCTACCTCACTTTATTGAAGGACATCTGCAGAATTAAACTACCAATCATTAAAACTTGCACTAAATTCTGTACCACTCAGACACGTCTGAAGAAAACTGAAAAAACTGTAAGTTTAGGTCTTGGGAGGGTAAGCCAACCAGCCATTCTTCACCCGTAGACACATAATGAGCTCCTAGTAGTCTTTTTGAAAGAAAAGGAAAGGAAAGCGGTCTTTCAGAAAAGATTCTGTGAGTTAGATGACAATACCCCTGCTGGGATCATAAGAACCCAGTAGCAGACACGCCTTGAGAGAGGCTCTGTGGCTCAGCTCCTAGTACACTATAATGCAATGACTGCACATGCATGTCTCACTGCAGCTCAGTGTGGCAGGAAAGGAGAACCTCACTATTTGGAGTTCCAGTACATTTTAACAAGCAGTGGGAGCGTACTTCGAGATCTGCTGTTCACTGAAGTAGGATCAGTGAGTTCATACTGGTGTTCTCATGGGCAAGGCTAGGCACTATGTTACATCCTATGTATTTGTTCCTGAACCTTGCTGACCTTCCCATGCCTTCAATCAGGAAGTTTTAATGCAGATAGCAATTACAGGTCTCTTTCTTCACTGTCCAGCTAGTTTACTAGAAGTAGCATTGCCATGGTAGGCCATTTTCCTGCACTACTGCTGTAAATTAATTAAGACTCTGCAAGCCACTACTGAACATTTTAAAGCTAAGTCAGGAGATGTGGAGAGTTAAAAGGCTGTTTCATTTCATCCTCCTTTGCTCTGAAATAGACCTGTCCTTATCATAACTCCTTCATGGTAAAACCTGAGGTGATGGATTTAAAAAAAAAATTCTCAGCAATACAACAAATAGAGAGCTTTTCCAGTCTCAAGTTCCTTTTCTTCGCAGTAGTGACCAGAAGCACATCTTTGTGGGAAGTACTGACAGCCTTATTCAGAGACAGAAACTGTTCTATCATGTCAGACACCAATAACTTCTCTTTTATGGTCACACACCTCTGGTCCTTGCTCCCACCACTGCCCACTTTGGACAGAGGCATCACCATGGGTGACCAGAGCACGTGAAAGGCTCTGCATGTCTCTGGTGATCACGCTGCATGCACAGAACAGTGTATGTTCTGGGGGACAAGTGCTCGTGGTTTGTTACTGACGACTTTGCTTTATCCTAGCACTGCCCCTTCAGAAAGCTCTGACTTAGCTGAAACTATGCCAGATAAAGTTATAGCACATTCATTCTAACTCTAAGGAAATAAAGTTTATGCTACGCTGGCTCTTACAATGAACTACAGCAGAAGACTTTGTGAACAGGACTTTTCCCTCATTAATATAAATGAGAATTCTCATGTCTAAATAATACACGTTGTATTAAAATATTCTGCCTTTGTCTGATAGAGTTATGAGGTATGCAGGCAACATTTGTGATGGAAGACTTTTTTACATTGTGCATGTAACAGGATGCAGGCAATATTTGTCATGGAAGATTTTTTTCTTGGCAGTTTGGGAATAGTAAGTTACTAGAAGCCGACTGATGACATAATATTGGACAATTTTGTTTTTAGCACACTCATCACAATCTGAACAATTAAAAGCACACAGAAATGTTTGTATCATTACTGCTTCAGATGATGTTATTTTAGCCCCAAGGATTTGCAGGGCTTTATACATGAATTTACATTTGCAGAGAAGGTAAAATCTTGACAAACTGGTACATTGAGCTGAACCTGAGAGTAGTGTGTATCACACTACAGGGCACTGAAACAATTGTGTGTGCAATTCATGTTCTTTAAATTAGACTAGACCAATTCAAAATGAAGTGAAATTTGTTTCAAAGTTGTCAAACTCCCTCCCCCCTAAAAAATGGGAAAACCAAACCTAACTGCCCCCTTTTAAACAGTAAATTATATATTTAGATGTAGCATAACACAACAGACATCTAGTGCCTCCACCAATTACAGCTATAAATTAATTATATGTCCCTTTCTTTCCTGGTACTACTATCCAAATTATATTTGATGTATTATATGGAATGCTGCTACTGGCACACAAAAAGCTTTTAAAATGTGTTCGCTTCTACTATACCTGTATTGCTTAGCTCTGCTAGTTTTTCCACATTTTGCCCAAGACATTTTTATGGTATTGGCCAGACTTAAGCTGCTCTTAATATCCAGAGAAAAACATTAGAATTACTGAAGTCTGCAATAAATTTCTGAATTGCTTTTGTTACTGAAAAAGCACTCTTTCTTCATTTGATTTATTACAACAAAAATCAAATGGAATCTCTAGGCATTCCTTAGATCAGACATATGCAATCTGTTATAAAAAGTCTACTTATCACACTTTTTCACTACACTCTGTTGATGTAACTGTAAAATCAACTCAACCATGTTATTACTTGTTGTATATAGCCCACAATCTCACAGTGATCACACTAGTAGGTGGCTGATTTTTAGTGCAGGAGAGTGACAAAACTGTTTATTAAAAACTCAATTTAATGTTCCCTTGGATATGAGTGATATAAAAACACAGCTACTCAACAGTTCCTTACAGTCCCTGATAGAGGGTCATATTTCTCTGCTCTGCTGCTTTCAGAATGGAAGAAATTTTACTAATGAAGCATCAGCCTATGCGTTACTGCCAATGAAACAATCATCAATGAGACATTACTCACTGGTAGCGATGGTTACTCATTACTCATTGGTACTCCAATTGTTACCTTTGAAAAGCTTAAGATAATGCACTTTCTCTCTTTTTGGGGGACTGAAGCAATGCATTTTTGTTATGAAATAAATGCTGCGAGGAAGCCATGGCAGTGAGAGATTACAGAGGAACAGAAAGCTGACTAAAGATAATATGTTGAGTCTTCTGAGTTTTCTAAGCTGCAGCTTCTGCAGCTTACATTCATCCTTAGCCTACCGAGGTCCACCTTGCATCCACCTTTTTTACTACTTGTCCATTTACTTTTTCTAATGCAGTAGGTGGTTTTGTTTCTTTCCACTTTTATTGCCTGTCTTCATTGACCCCAGGTATTTATCCTGTTCTCTTTTTTTTTCCCCCACATAGATATATTGATCGATCTCTAAGAGAGGAATATCAACATAATTCTTTTGCGTTTTAGTACAGCTTAACTGCTGTGTTCAGACTTGTAACCATGGTAGCTGTATTTTAATGTCATCTTTCCTTGGTTTAGGAAAGATTTAAACACAATCACTTAAAGCATCCTTATATGCAAGTTGGGACATCCTATCTAGAAAGGTGGACTACTAGACAGGTTAAAAAGTGGAGTATGTTGAAAGGGAAGGGATTATTGGTCTGTGCTCTATGACTCATTATAAGGGGAGTTCCCTGGGACATACTCTGTTTCACATCTCTACCAATGACACAGAGTGGGCCCTTACAAAGCTTGCCCATGGCAAGATGGGTGATACAAGTGACTTGCTCTAGGGCAGGGCTTCCATCCCAAGGGCTACAGGCACAGGCTGGCAGAACTTAGTGAAATTTGATGAGGACAAAGTTCTGCACCACAGGCTGGGGACTGACTGGCTGGATGACAAGGACCTTGGGGTCCAGGTGGGCAGAGCTAAGCACGAGTCCCCAGCGCTCACTGGCAGCAATGAGGGGTAACAGGAGACTGGGCTGTATCAGCAAGAGCCTGGCCCATAGATAGAGGGCAATGATTCCTCCCATTCACTCAGCACTTGTCAGTCCCTGTGAGGAATACTCTGTCCACAACAAGCCCTGCACTACCACACTGTTGATAAACTGGATCAAAGACATCAGAGGGCCTCCAAGATGGTCGGCAGCTGAAGCACATGACCTGTAACAGAGCCTGAAGGAATTCGGCTTGCCTAGCTTGGGAAAGGGATGTCTTCAGGGGGACCCACGAGCACCCTTCTGACACTGAAAAAATGGAGGCCACCTCTTTACTGAGGTGTGAGGTGGGAAGACAGAGAAGACATGATGGGAAGACAGGTTCCCAAAGTTGCTGCCATCACCAACCTGCTTGGAATCTGGTGTTAATCTCGCTCAGTGGGAGGCTGGATCAGGTGAACTCCTGAGATCCCTCCCAATCTAAACAACTTTCTGGTAAGCATTGTGCTAATCAGCAGGTCTCTGTTTTACCAGGTCAAAATTAAAGAAAACAACTTACCAACCAAAACGACAAGCCTGTATTTGTCATTAGGTTGTCGTCTATATTTTGCAACTTCTTCGTAGGTTGGGATATCTGCTGTATCATACTGATCACTCTTCTTGCACTCATACATGGACTTGTTTGTTTTTTTATCTTTTCTGCTAAGACGAAAGCTTCTTCTAAAACCAGCTGCAGTAAGAACAGGGTTTTTTCAAAGTAAGAAAATAAGTCTTCTTAAAACATTTGAAAACAGTCTCTTCCAAACATTCAAGGATTGGAGCATGGAATAAAAAGTGTATTATATGTTTAATAAGCCAGGTCATTAGAATGACATTTCCCATGTTTTTAAACTATATCGGGTACCTATTTAAACTGCAAAATTAAGATTACCAATAAAAACATAACCTTTGCAACAACAAATATAATTGCAATAAATTGTTAATATATTTAGATTACTTAGATAATTTGAGTATCTTAAAAATTGATATATATACACAAGGCAACTCATGCAAGCTGGACTCTCATACCACATCTAATGCACATCTATTAAATCACCATGGCACACAGACATCAAATACAACATATGATAGAAACACATCTGGTGGTTGAAAGGGTTAATGAGAATTAACTCCTTTAAGAATTCTATTGTGCTTAGATCCATGCTGATAGTATAAAAAAAGGTGCATTAAACCTTTCCTAAATATGTTTGTCAATCCAAGCACTCATAGTTAAATTACAAAATACTAGAAACACCTTAGACAATACAGTATCCATATTATGAAACTAAAAGTTAATATTGCTATTAAATCTGTATTTATAATTGCATCAACAGTGTGACATCTATAGCGCCTTCTAGAGAAGACCTGAAATTTCACGTAGCTTTTGAGCACTTTCAAAGGAGAAAATCATAGGCATTTTCAAGCAGAACAGCACAAAAAACCCGTTTTACACTACATGTTAAAAACTAATTTACTCTTCTGTTAATGATTACCTTAGAGTTTTTCAAATAAATCCTTTATATTGCATTACATTACATTTTACTGGTGTCTCTACAACACCACTTTTGTTCTATACGGAAGTATAGGAACAACTGCAAAGACTGCAAAGCTGATTTTACTATCTGGTGGTAGCAGAGTAAAACACAAGCTATACTTTAAATACTGGAAAAGTTGTTGGGTTTTTTTTCCCCAGAACACTTCATAGGACAGTAAACATGCGTAAACTTTTGGTGACCCCAGATTTTCAGCAAAATGTTTTCATATTCTTATAATAGCACTCATGTTTAGGTGTTTGAGAAGTAATCATATTACAATTTCTTCTTCAAAGGTAGTATCGTGCAAGTTCAAGATTCAGTTCTGCAAATATTTAGCACCAGATCTGAAGAGAAATGCTACAAGGCTTAGTTATAGGCTTAACATTTTGCACACATACAGTTTCATTGAGCATAAATTGTCATAGATTTATAGACCATAGAGGATGTTAACCAAGTTATTTAATTGCCTCTATACCTATGGGAATCTACAACGCAAGCATACACACAAAAGGTGAAGAAAAATTTCTTTGAGAATACCATGATGTCAACCATTCAGATTTAAAATACGAGTAAGTAAAATGAAAATCTATGACAAAGGAGAAGAGCTAGCATCCACAGAAAGGGCAGATGATATTTTTAAGTACGGTATAGTCTAGACTAAGTAGGAGGTAGACTGGCATAGAAAAAAGATAAAAAAATGAGATATGAAGACATAATGAAATAGACTGTATTACATTATTTTATTATTTAAATAACACTAACATTGAAGTGACTGCAGTTAGAAATAAAAAATCTGTATTTTAGTGCTTACACACCCACAAGAGGGCCTGGGAGATCTTGCCCGCCCTATGGTGAAGTCCATCATGACACAAGGATGTTCTCTGGATCATAACTATGCCTAAGTGTATAGATAGCTATATAAAGAAAGGTTAAAAGTAGCTTTAGCAATACAGACTACCGACACATTGAGTTACAAGTTTCCCGAGGCCTCATCTAAAATGCTCCTGATTAAAAAAACCCAAAAACCAACGAAAAAAATTGCCCAAGCCCCTGAAAATTATTGTTTGTTGCATTTTTTTGTCTGTATAATCATTTTATGGAAAAACAAAAAATAGAGAAAAAAATAAAGAATAATTCTTCACCATTGACTACTAAATGGTTTACAAAATTAAGAGCTTTGTTACAAGACCAAGAATCCATGTATCTGGAAAAGATAAAAAGTATGGATAATGATCAAATGAAGCTAAATCAATGGTCCTTACAATTAACAATAGCTCCATGCCCCTGATCAGCTGTCCCAAAATACCATTAGAACAGCTTCTCAACCTCCACTTAAATGGTGAACTGTGCAATCTTTAGGAAAAATATTTTTTCTGCAAAATCTTCCTATCAATTCAATCCCCACTTTTAGGTTTTAGTAAGAACATTTGTAACTTGTTCCTCTTTTCTCCAAACAATTTATTCAGATTTAATTACCAAACTATCAGGTGGTGGATTATTTAAGAATTTTCATTTCTTTCATTCTTTCGAAAAGGAGAAAATCTTCCAGCACTGTCTTCAGGCTGATTTGTCCCTTGTCACTTTTACAGGCTCAACAGAAAACATGACAAAGACTCAGGTGATATTATTCCACTGCTAACATGTGTTTCCTTGAATAAAATAGTTGATATTTCTGCCACTGAAACTCACTGGTAAAATGAAAATAGTAATATTGTCCTGTATTTTAAGAAAGCTCAATAAGAACTTCAACTAGGACTTAGACCTTACAGAAAATAAAGTATACTAATTAAAAACAACAAACATATGAGACAAAGATAGAAAGCAGAGTAAGGCTGACTTCTCTGTGGTGTGCTGGTGAAGATGCTCTGTAAAACTACTGACTATTAAAAGTTTGTGATATGCTGTTTGCTTCACCACTTTATGATTATTGTCAATTTGAAAGTTTTTAAAACTGTTCCTCAAAGTCCATCTGAATATCCCCACAGAGAAACTCAAGAAAGCTTGTTTCAATTAGCATTCAAATCCAAGGAAAACATACAGTTCCAAGAGGAAGGATGAGACTGTTTCAAATATAGCCAACACTTTTATGATACTGCTGCTGCATTCCTGAAAGCATCTTCATTCTTCATCTCTCATCATCTGCCATTATGTCCTCTCATACATGGCTTAACTTTACTGTGACCTAGAAGCTATTCTATAAAAATGCTAATAAATATTTTCTATTGACTGTCTGCATTTGTAATTGCATTTTATGTTGGAAACTATGACTGCACAAAAATACTAAGCTGAACTGAATATTGTACTTTTAAGGAATAAAAACACTTATGAAAAGGCAAAAAATATTCTACTAATGTTTGCATATTATATAGTTTTGAAAACATGAAAACCAAATTTCATATATTTAAATTAACAATAGAGCATCATTAAAAATATAGTGATGATTACTACAGAGAACCAAACTCAATACTAATATGCAATAGAAAAGGTTTCTATAAAATTATTTAGGTTAAAAGTAAATTTCTATAAAGAACAAAAGGAAAATGTATTGCTTGCCTAGAATATTTGATAATATAAACCTTGATGAATAGGAAAGGAGCTGCAGGCTACACTGTGTGTGGAATATGGATATCAGCAGAGATTAACCTTAGTTGCCAAGTATGCAGACTATAAAATAAAAGGGGAAAATTCTGTCACTAAAGCAACATAATCTCCTGAACACTGAGAAGCTTGCCCCAGCTCACTGGTTACAGCTACACGACTAGAAGCTTACTGAACATGCAAACCCATAAACTACTGCTGGAATGTAACCTATCTGGTGAAATAAGAGCAGGCTCTGGGAAGAAAATATTAAGAACAAATGTTCTCAAACTACTGATGTCTTCAAAACTTACACTTCTCAATATGAAATAAAAATAAAAAATCATTACTAAAAAACTTAATAAAGGCCAATCAAAGAGAAATCACTTAGATCTCCAAGAATGAAAAAAAACACCTTAGCAGAAAAGTTTGACTATTCTTTTAACCATTAGCAGTATACATTTCGTCATCTCCGAAGAACTTTCTTACACTTACACAGAGAAATCCACTGGGGCCTCACACAGAAATACAAACTGAAAACAGGCAATGTGTGAACCTGCCTCCCTTTCAATATTTTAAAAGGAAGATGATGTAAATAGCTGTGCTTATTTACATTTAATGACGTAATTCTGAACAAGTAGATTGCAACTATGTTGTGTAAATTTCAGTCCAAATATACTAATAAAACCAGAAAGTCAATTTCTCAAATTCAGACAAACTAGACTAACAGGAAATAATAAAATATAAATTCATGCATGCTTCATAAATTCACAAGTAAGACTCCTGAATGTTATAAAGCACTTACACAGGCTTTTGTTCATTAAAATAAGTGCTAAAGTATGCGTTTAAATTACATATGTTCTTCACCGAATTTAATTTCATCTTAGAGTGAACAACTTCTATTTAATTGTAAATGCATTTAAGAGCATCCTTTGTATTCATATTACTGATAAAAGTAAATTTGGTACCATGGTCATTATCTAGGTTTGTATGAACATAACATTTTTACTAGATATTTCTGGATATTATTTTTCCCCCAAAATATTGGTATTTTTTTTACCCTGGCTCATATACTGAGGATTTCTATTGTTACACAGGAACTGCACAAACACAGAGCAGACTTCTTACTCTGTTTGCTTCTGGACTGATTCCCAGCTTGCACATTTAGACAGGGTTAATAAAAATTTAGATTATGTCTGGATTTTAAAGACGAAATTGAGAATAGTAAACAGATGATATTCATCTATATTTACTGTATGTTCATAAAGGTTCAAGCAATGTAACCAGAATTTAAGCTTGGCAAAGGCAAACTCCTAATGTTTTCCTCAGCAATTCCTCAGGAAATTACAGCAGAAACATACAATACCATACTGTGACTTAAATATTAGAATTTGGTGAAAAATCATTAAATTTATCTGAGTCACTTTAGAGGAGAGGGTTCAAATTAATAGCAGCATAGCCTTGGATATAAAAGATTTGACCCCAAATGGTTCAGACATTCTGCCTTCTGAACACTCTCTTCCTGTGCTTTTCATGACCACCTTGTATGTGTCTAAGTACATATCCTTTCAGAGGGTCAGATGTTCACAGAATAATCTGGTTCACAGATTGAAGTGCCAGAGCCATATATATGGTTTGTGAAACAAGGAGACACTGGAGTGCATGAGACAGTTTGAATTATAAATCACTATGTCCTGTTACTGGATGCAAAAGAATGGTAACATCAATTTTCAAAAGCCTACCTGCTTGTTCTTAAGATAGGAAAATTTTAAATGAATGATTCTTAGTGAAGAGCTCCAAGGAACCTCTAATTTCTAAACCAAAAAGCTACTTATTCACAATCAGTGAATATACTTGTGTCCTTACCCCAAAACTGGTCCTAACATTAGTTTTTCTGCCTTCTGACTCTCCTCTCTGACATCTCATTCCAAAAGCAGACACCCAGCATGAGATGACTGAAGGTACCACCTCTGGACAGCTGACAGCATTCCACTACATGGAAGCTCTCAATAAAGAAACCATTGCCTGAACTGTACATAGCCATTCTGAATAATTTATGTAAAGTTTTGCCTAAGTAAACTACATCCCATCTTGACTTTTTGTTCTTTGCTTCTGGGACAACAGTGACTTCTTCCTCAAGACACCTCCTTCCTAAGATGGCCATGTCTTTTTGACAACTGTGGACCAAAATGTTTCCATGAAAAAGGCTACAGCACCTAGAAAAGGTGGATTCTGTTTTGTTACCTTCATTCTCAAATCAAGCAGCAGCCCACTAAGATCTGATTGCAAACCCATGATAATCTCACCCTAAGAATTCATGCAGTATGTATTTGCATACAGAAGGAAAAGATGAGGGGTTGTTGTTCCTGCTTCAAATAAATTATTTGATAAGGAAAATTAATTTCATCTGGAATCACATCCAAATTATCATTTTCCAAACATACTCAATATTTTAATACCATTACAATTCAACATTAACTTAGCTGATTACTTAACAAAGGTAAGAAGTGTATTTTCAGCACGATCAGATAACCACGAGTTCCACCAACACATGATGGAATTATACCACACTAAGGTTTTGTAAAAAAGTCAAAATTCTTTCAAGGATATACTTTCTGTGTACCTGATGTAGTTTACATACCACATTTAAAACTACTAAAGCACAGTGTGAAAATAACTCCAATTTACTGTACTGGTCTAAGATGTTTCAGTAAGCCCACTGGCTTGGAAGTACTAAAGTACTTTGAAAAGTTGCTCCCCACTTCTCTTGTAGTAGGAGGATGAAAATCTTGGGAAAAGGGCTGGTTGCCACAAAATCTGCTCCAGCCAGCCTTCAGCTGGCACGAATTCTGGACAGTTTCAACTAAAATATTTTTACACAGCTTTCAGAATGGCACAAATTAAAAAGTTGAAACGTATCATGGAACATTCACCTTTTTAAAATGTTACTTTTGTTTGAAATTTGGAATCTTGAAAATGAAGCCAAAGGACTCTTGCCCCTCCTCTTCCCTGTTCCCTGCAATGATACATTGAGCTCCGACTAGCTTTAAAGCTAAATTTAAGCTACTGAGTTATGACTTATATTTTGTAATGTGGAAAAATAACTGGTGCCTGCAAATTTGCTCTGTATTCTCACTGAATCCTCCCAAAATGGTTAGATAGACATGTACAAAGTGTACACAAAACTTGAATAAAACCTTGAGAGTGTCTTTAAATAATTACTCAAATTTTTCATGATCCAGTAACCGTTTTGTTTCATTAAACACATAGCTTGCTTCATGTACTTTAAAAATTTTAACTTTAAAATAAAACCAGTATTTTAGTAGCCTATGTTTAACCAGGTAAAGGCACACACTACATAAACCCTTTATGTCAAATCCAATGAGCCATGTTTAAAACCTTAATATTCATGCATTTGTCATGCAGAGTGAGGACATTTGTATGCAGATTACCCCCAAAAGCAAAGTGGACACAGTAGCTCCAGGGAAAAGAAGCTGAAAGAAAGGAACAAAATTGTCTTTCGTAACCAATTGCTCACCTAGATAGGATCCACTGTTGTGACCAGCACATTCAGCATCTTCTGGACGAAGGGTAAAAGCATACAGAATAAGAGCCAAGAAATAAAGCAGAATAGTTAGAAGCCCAGCAAAAAATACAGAAGAAATTTTAAAATTACAACTGTTCAAAGCATAGCATTAAAAAGCCTTCAATAAGCCATTTTCTTAAAAACATAAAACAATATTTATTGTTTTATATTTTAGCTGGAGATATTATTGGATTTTGCAGCATGCACACTGATCTTGTTAACTTTTCAAGCAAAAGTTGTGATGACAACAAACATTCTAAAAAAATTCTAACACTGTATTATTCACATTTTATCAGTTAATAGAAAATATGCCACTTAAAAGAAAGCAAAACGATTTGATGTAAATCAAGCTTTTTTGTAAACTACACATTATCAGACTTCAGCTTTAAGTTTTGGCTCACTGGATTAGACAGAAAGGTTTTTGATCAAAAACACATCCTCTCATTTAATATAAAATAGCTATAAAGTATATTTTTACATGCCAGAGGCCCTTTGATCAAAAATATAAGCTACAATTTCTAATGCTTTTATAAACAAAAGCCTCTTAAGTAAAAAAAAAAAACAGAAACAAACCAAACAAAAAAACACAAGAGATCAGCTGCTAGTACTTTAACATATGCTGCAAACGTAACAGTAACTGGCTACACTCAGAGGGAAGACAGTAATGATGATACCACATAGATGAACCTTCTACTATCTCAGAGAAATAGTCTGTCAGTATTAATTAGAAATGCAAGATCTCTCATGGCCATGTGATTAACTCAGAACCATCTCTTTCCATCCCAGCCCACCCAAGTGCTGCTAGTATTATTCTATCATACTACTTTTCTATACATATCTTGCAGAAGTTCAAGAGAGAGAAAGCAGTTTTAAACAACAGTTCAAATTACTGATCATTAAATGAAGCAACCAGGAATATTCTGATGTTTTTATCTGCTTTAAACCATGATTCAATGTATTTGATGGCAATATAAAAGCATCATATGCATAACATCTCTTAGAAACACTGGACTATATTCAATTTAATTCTAAACACATGTTCTCTAAATAAAATTATTGGGCTATTCAGGGAAACTTTTATACATGTACCTTCAATTTCCTCTGAGAAGCACAAAGGAGAAATAGGAAAGGAAATCATTAAATGGAGTGAAAACATAACTTAAGAAAGAAAAGTTAAATCGAAGAAGAAAAATGCACCTACCACACTCAACCGCTTCCTCATCTTAGAACAGCCAAAAAGACAAAGTATTATTGTTTAATACTTCATAAATAGGAAAAAATTCAGGTATGTAAGCTACTCTCAAATTCTCTTGACAGCACCTATTATATCGAGGCATATACCAACATACCGGTAGTGAGTTTAACTACACTCAGAAAAGGACGTAAAAAGGCATTGAAATACTATGTGCACTTTAAACTTCCAATATGAAATTCTTCCACTGTTCATTTGGTAGCAATAACCTTACCCAGTTGTCATGGAAGATCTCTTTGGTATTAAATGCAAAGTTTGTTAGTTCCAATTAATCTTGTCTTAACCTAGAATTTCTAAGAATCACTACCATGAACATGATCTCAGTATTTTTCTGCACTTACAGTAACAGCTGAGACTGCCCTTGGAGATGGATTTTGAAGAGGTTTTTTGGTTATGGCTTTTTTTTTCTTCTTTTTTTTTTAAAGTCTAAAATTGCAGTTGAAAACATGCTGAAAGAATTTATATACTCTTGTAATCTTTTCTCTGACATTATCCTAAGATAATATATCTAGTTAAGACTTTCTCCTTACCTATAGTAAAATCAATAAATTTCTGCTGCCTTGATAGTAGAAAACATACATTTTTGTAATCATCTTTGGAGTTATACAGAAAAGCAAGATAAATATAATGAATTTTTGTTCACAAAGATATTATATACTAAGGTTAAGATTTATAGAGAGATTTAACAATCTACCTCTCATTCAAATTTCCTTTAGAATGTGGATAAATAGGCCTAAAATATAATCATTTCGAAGACTTTCCATGAAGCATGTCTTTTCTCAGAATGTGAAAAATTATTCAAGAGCTATTTTACCATCTTTTATGCTTAACTAATGTATAAAACAAAGGCTAGGTCAAAATTCTCCTGCATATATGACCACATGGAAGAGCTCTTCTCACTTCATGTCATGAAATGGACATAAGAGTCTCTTCTGCTGCAGGAAAAATACTGTTTTGTACAATCATTTCTTGGTATCATTTTTCTTGAGGACTCACATTTTAAAATATTAATTTGGAAGACTTTTCTGAATCTTATTTAAAGTTTATTTCTATGGTGAAGGCAACCACATGGTTTAAGTTGGCTGGGAAGTCCTCTAAGGTGAACACTGCTTGGTTGACCACATCTGGTGCCTTCAAAGAGTGTAGAGTTTTTTGAGTTGAAAGTGAAAGCACTGGATCCATTTTTCTCTCTTGACCTTAAAAGCTTCCAGTTCTTGACAAATGCCCTAAAGCTGGATCTAGAATGGCAGGCTGGCTTCCAGGTACTAATTTGTTTCTCCTTCTCTGTGATGTACAACAATTTTTTCTATATTTCCATTTCCATGACTCTCAATAGACTGCAATGTATCTCCTGAAAACAAGTCGCTAATGCTCAAAACCAATTCACATAAGAAGATTTTAAAAGTCTCCTGAATTCAACAAAGTTATTTGA
This sequence comes from Callaeas wilsoni, assembly GCA_013398955.1. Taxonomy (NCBI): domain Eukaryota; kingdom Metazoa; phylum Chordata; class Aves; order Passeriformes; family Callaeidae; genus Callaeas; species Callaeas wilsoni. The sequence goes on from VWPU01003745.1 coordinate 143,109, forward strand.
CTTATCAAATGGGTGTGCACTTTAAAATACTGTCTGGCATTTTAACACTGGTACCAGGTAAGTCCTCATTTATGAACATGAAAACCAGACCAGGAGCTAAGGCGGTCAGTATGTACACACGGCCAGAGGTCTGTACGGGTGTACACTGGCTCAACCCTGACCACTGCAGACCTCACAAGAGTCCTGCAGGTGTGGCAGATGGTGGAGTTACAGCATCAGGGCTGAGAACGCTGAAAGGAATCCAGGCTCCTGGGCTACCCCTGCCAGGAAAGGGAACATTCTTATCCATAAATGAAAGACATTAGGATTCCCAAGTGAGCCAGCTGATCCCAGAAAGCACAAGCCAAAGCATCTACAAGCTGAGGTTTAATGTTGAGATAAAGGCATTCTGAACTTTTTGTGTTTTGTTAAAAATCTTCCTTCTTAATACTGCCCTTAACTTTCTTGGGCTACTCTTAAGGTTGAAAGTAACAGTCTCTAATGAAAAGATCTTGGAAATAACTGGGTTTTCATAGCGTAATGCAGCTATAAACAGTCATCAACATGTAGCTCTCCGTTTGAACTCTACAAGGAACTTTACCAGAGCTATTGCCTGTCCCTAGTAAAGTCAGAGGTTACTTGCCAGGAAACTTGGTATTGTGATTCACTAACAAATACAGCTCTGTGCATCTGAAGTAGCTGTATGCATGCAGCAAGAATGTACCCAAAGTTCCAAAGTTTTGAGACATGAAAAACTGGGGCCAATACAGTTTCACTAAATTGAAGTGGGCTGAGAAAGGAAAGGTCTTCATCTGGAAGGGACAAATTAAAGACTAAAAGAGGTCAAAGACTAAAGAGGAGGAAATCTGATCGGAAGTAGGAAAACAAAAGCAGTAAGAAAATTTTAAAAAACCCCAAACCCAAACCATAAGGCAACATGGAACAAATAAAACACTGAGAAAAGAAGAAATACAATCAATTAAATGTATTGTGGTAAGAAGGGAGAGGAAGTTCCAAAGAAAATAGTCATGAAACAGGTTTTTGAAATGACAACAAAGCTGTAACAAGACAAATGGGAAAAAAGAAATAGGAAACACAAGTGCAATGGAAGCTTAGGTGGTTTTATTCATTTTAGAAAGATTTCAGCGTAGCCAATAATGCTAAACTATAACAATGAAAACCAGTATCACATAGATTGTGTTTTTGTATGTATTTTAACTAAAATGTAATCAAGATTTGGTTTTTGGGGGCCTCACCTAAATTATACTACTTAGGAAGCTCAAAACCAAGGCCACTTCCAGGAACATTCTCAACTCTTTGGAACAGTCCAGCACCAGATTAAGATTTTTAGCTTTTGTTAACTTTCTTTTAAAAATATTTCCACCAAGCAATTTTACTTAAATGCTTCTCCATCTAAAATTAGATCCAGCAGCTCTGTTCTAGTTTCTTATCACAAACATGTTGCATTATTTCTTAAACTATACTTTACTTTAGTAAGCAAGAACTTTTGATGTACAATGGTCAGCATTACAGTGAATATGTTAAACACTCTTGATTTTTTAGTAATGAACAGCCCCACATAGCAATCAACATTTATACTGTTTTGCAGGTTTTTATGCTATGGAGTTTTGTAGATTGAATGATACATTATGTTCATGCAATAGGAAATTTAAGATGATCAAATTTAATTCTCTCATAAAACCATCAGATAACAGTATCTCTACAAAGATAATTTGGAAAATGAAGAAGGATAGTCTTGCAGTGAAGGACAGATCCATTTCCAGTTCTGTCTCATGTGACCTTGACTCAAATGTCATCCAGCTTCAGGTTTCCTTAATTTCTCTGTGGTAGCAGGAAGTTAAGATTTGTAAGGACAGGAGACTTCTGAACAAAAATGCTAATGTGCTAATTTAACTCTATAGGTCTGGTGTATTTTTTGTTTATACTTGTAACTACCTGCAGGTGGGCAATCAAGTTTCAAATATGAACACAGAAAAATACTGAGAAGAAAGGCAGAGTTAAGATTGTGCAGCAATTATAACAAGCACAAGAATCTTACTATATATTTATCCTAAATGTTTGGTCTTCAAATACAAGTAGTACAAAGCATTTATTCTTTTAGCCTGTTTAAATTTTTTGTTGGCAGAACACAATCTTCAATTCAAAAGACACTCAACTATGGGTAAACTGAGTTACATCTTGTTTGAATGAACACCATTTGGCTGCAGTTAAGTCTTTCCTCTTGCTCATACAATGCCAATCACATATCGTAAATCAAAATTGAAAGTAAAATGGGTTTTAAGCCTTAGAAAAACTATATAGTGATGGTTTTATCACAGTAAGTATTTACATTTAGCATTAAGTACACAGAACAAATGTATTTTCATGGAAAAGACATCTCTGAACAACCCTATCATATATGCTACATACATATATTAAACTGTACACACAGGGTATGGATATACATATATACACAGGAACACAGTGCACAAGCTGACAGAGCTTACAGGCTGCACTAGTATAAAATATAAAGTTACCAGTAATTTTCATCAGAGACAACACATACATAATTCAAGAATAAACACAGTAACCACTGTGAAAGCAAAATTATGCTGAAGGAATATAATTTCTTGCCTGATTATTGCAGTTTATAACAACTGCAGAATAGTAAGTTATTTGGTTGTTACTCAAAGAATTTTTTTCCTTAGAAAAACAGGTTATCACTTTTGCCTACAAATTAGGCTACACATGCAAGAATGACCAAACCTGCTGGCAATATCTATTACAGTCAGAGCATGAGTAGGCTTTGTATTGAAGTTAACAGATAGGGAGCTATTAAACAAATAATTCTTCCCTGTACAAAGTCTCATGTCATTCCAATTTAACTTGCATGCAGCAACAGGAGAACTCACAGAGGCAGCTCTGGCTGACAAAGCTGTCCAAGCCAAGGTGACCACCTAAAGCCAGGAATGCTGTTAAGTATTACTGAGGAACACTAGGTGAGCAGGTTTCTGCAGAGCTGGCATTCAGCAGTGGCTCACAAGCTCAGACACATGAAAGCCAATTGCAGGTAGGCAGACACATCTACACATCTACACATCCGTGTATCCCAGAGAGTTCCCTCATACCCATTTAGGTATATGGCTCATTCACCATCGCAGCACGTGCAGGGTTAGTCCTACCCACACAATCTCATGCAACTCTGTTCCTTTACTTTCATTCCATTTTCCTACTTTTTTTCCTATGCTGCTTGTTCTTACAATTTTTTTCCCCAGTATAATTTCCCCACAGTATTAATGTACAAAAAAAAGTAATTGCTGTTAAGTACTGAAAAAAATGCTGAAAATACTTCAGTGGTTTGTTATTCATCCGTCACTTCTGCACTAACCCTAAGCCTGGGAATTAACATATCGATCTTAGCAAGTCAGAACAACTAACAGCCACTTATCTCATGCATCAAATATTACTGTTGAACTTACTAAGGCTTTCTACCAACAACAGCAAAACAAATCAGATCAGAGCTCTTGTCAGCAATTTTTGCATTCACCGTTTCAAAGACTTTTACAAAGTAAAGATATTAGTATTTTATTTAAACAGAATCAACAAGCAACTGAACCATTGGGCAAACAGTGACTATAGCAATGCTCCTGCATAATACTGTTAATTGCATTAATCTAATAATTTCAAAGACCATCCTCTGTGAGGTTTTACTTAATGGGGCTTATGGGCAGCTTTTGTTCATGTGATTGCCCTTGTTGCAATACTTTCTCCTTTTCTTCACCCTCAGTACAAAATTTCACTTCCTCTTTTCCCTTTATTTTTTTATTCCTACTTTTTCTACATCTTCCTCTTGTCATCGCAGGCTCCACCTACATTGCCAGTTTCCTTCAACTTCAGTCCCAGATACCATCAAACTGTGCATCTTCTCCATTTGCACATGAGAAAGTGTGATTTCACTTACCTTTCAATATGGAGTGTACACTGTTCTGCCCCCTTCTCCAGTGTACACATGACATGTGAAATGTTTTTCAATTTAATGGGTACAATGTGAGAATGATTCTGTTTTATGTTTCAAGAAAAGGGCTAAATGCTGGGATAGGCATGTGTATTTACACATAGACACAATGGAACAGTTCACTTGGCTATTAAGGTGAAAATAAGAATTGGCATTTCCATTAAAAACCGATCCTTTTAATAACTTAGAACTAGATTGAGTTTATTTCAGTGTAAATAATTCTTGCAGAAAAAGTTTTGTAGAAAGTATTTTTTACTCTTTCCTCAATATGGGTATGCATACAATCATCACCAAAGAAGCCCACCTTTATTTTGCTTCCAAATATGTGTAAAGATTAGCAACTACATGCATTGCTATGCTGAAAAGATTGAAAACTTCAAAATAGGAAACAGAAAGAAGGCTTCCCAAAGGTAATCCAATCTATCTCCTTTCAGGTTTTGAAACATCATGATCAAAGCAAAAACGGTTGTTGACTGTTTCAGAGAGCTCTTTGAATAGACAAATATAACAGTCCTTTCCTTTCTGGTTCCAGGACTGGCTTGAGAAGAAAGGAAATAAAGAAGTTACTGGATACTTCTTCCATATTATATGATGTTAACTGATTTTTAGATTAATTTTCAAGTAAAAGGACTCTACCACCCTGGAATCCCACCTAAGAAACCAGAGCTGACTCACATGTTTTTGGGTATTCAAGAAAACAGAGTATTTTTCCTCAATACTCCCTATTAAAAACAAAGGTATGTATCAAGGCTTTTTCCTCATTACAAAACATGGGATTTGTGGAGTGAGTTGACTGAACAGAGCAGACCAACATCCACAGCTACATACCACATGTCAAGAAAGCTTCCTAGTGCAACTCCCAGTCCTGTCAGGAAAGGGGCTTCTCTCAGCAGCTCTCCTGAAGTCAACAGGTTTTCATCTTTTTTGGAAGCCATAAGAATATAAACTGGCAAATTGCCCTTTTTTCTTTAAACTGCTAAGAAAATTCAGGTCACATGGCTGGATGGGATCCACTGCAATAGCAAGCAGCGTCTCAATATATGGCAAGTTCAGGATGATCTACAGAACATGTTTCCCCACATAATTACCCTTCCAAGCACTGGAAAACCCTATATTAAGATGAAGGATTAAAAAAAAAAAAACCTGAAAACATCAAGCATTATCAATAGGCTTTTCATACATAGGCTAAATTCAATACATAGGCCAAAAAAAAAAAAAAAAAATTTTGAACCTAGCAGTTCTTCCCAATTTTCTGTTCTCTGTGTCACCTTCCTTACATGTTTCTGGTGCTGTCAGAATGCTGTTTGTTCAGCTGAGCAATGCATGATTTTCCAGCATCTCCCAGTTTTGGCAAGATGATTGCTGTGCACAAATACAGACATGTCCTCCATATCTCACAGCTTCACTGCTATGCTTGGTAACACAAAAAAGCTGATTAACTTTAGAAAGATCACAAAGGTGCAGAGTTTCCCAGCAGAATCTTCTTGAAAATCCAAGCAAGTGGCAAGTTTTCCTGAGAGCAATCTGAGCAACATTCTAGACACAATGTTTTTTTCTACTTCTGAATTCTGATCTTTAAAATGTCTTCTCTACGAAGGATCTGAATTCCCTCCCAGCATTAAAAGCATATTTAATCTTTGAATGAAGGGATAAGTCTCTACTCAGAACAGCATTTCCCCTGTTCCCATGAAAATCTGGCAGATATAGCAGCAGACTGTCTTAAGAAAAAAGGAAGAGAGAGAATGACAAACCTACATTACTCTGCAGTCTTTCCTCCTTCAAGAGGCACCACTGCCTTCTAGATGGTATTTAGCTGGGACTTGCTTTGTTCAAAGAAATTCCAAGAGAGAACAGTAATAGGTATACTGCTTGACCCTCACACTCTGTCATGTTTTAAAGGAAAGGGGAGGAAGAGAAGAACTCTTCTCCCTGTTTAAGCTAGTTAAGCCAGTCAGTGGAAAAAGCAGAGACAACAGTAGACATCGTACTCTGGGTCTTCTTTGGGTTGTAATTTTGGCAATTCTCAATCAAGTTCAGGCTGCCTATTTGGAAGGGTGAGATGCATCTTGTAAAACCCTTCACTTGAAGGTCACTAGAAAGATGCAGTCCATTATAAAAGGATTCATGCAGTGTTGCTGCAGCAGCTGATTTACCTCTTCAAAAGCACCAGTGCCACCTTAATTGAAGGCTCTTGTTGAGTGTATTATCCAGATTCAAGAACAGTGGGCAGAGAGAAATAGCTATACCCTGGGATCAGACACTTTTCCAAAACTGGGGCAGAGCAACTTGACCTAGAACCTAGAAAAACAACAGATTTACTACAAGCTGGAGGAGCTCTTCTTATTTCTTAGATCTATGTAAATAGAAAAGCTGTAGTGCAATTGTCATGTCTGTTACTGTAATTACAAAGCTAATCAAGGGCTTTGGAATTAACAATAGCATTAGGGCACACAATCAAACAGTGAAATGGAATGAAAGATAGAAAATGCAGATTATTAGAAAAATAACAGTTATTTTCAAGCTTCAGAACACAACAATCATAGCAAGAAGTTATGAAAATTGCAACATAAACCTTGGTGAGGAGTTTTAAAGTCAAAAGCATTTAGTTTGGCACTTAGTGTGCCAGCATCCACTGCTTGCCATAGTATCCATACTTCTTTCATTGTTAGATAATGAAAGGTGGTTGGAAATACTAGACCACTTTCTGAATGCTTCTAGTTAAACTAACAATCATGTTTGTATTTAAGATTTAGATCCTACTGAAGCATGATAGTTTCTTACATTGCTCACTTTGTTATGAGTCTGTACAACTGAAAGAAATAACAGGTCAAGTAAAATATGCAATAATACTTAAAACAGATGTTGATGTAAATTCCAGTGAAGAGAAAATATTTGTTTCAATGTATGCGCTTTTTTAGAGGTTATTTTACTTATATTGTGCAACCATCGTATTTAAAAACAGAGACTATTAAGGATGAGTTTGTTTAACAAACAGTAAGAAGTGATTCTGTGAATGTGTATCAATGAACTGAATGTTCTGACTTTTAAAAAATTCTACTGCTACATGGGACACAAACAATTACCAACTATATGGGGGAGAGAGGAAGAGACTATCAGACCTTTTATCTTACTCTCAATATAAATTTCACTGTGTTGATGCAGTCCAAATTATATCAACTGTTGAGCCAATTCTGTACTGCTTCAACAGGAAAAGAATACTCTTCAACCTTTGAAATATTACATATCAATAATCTTTGAAATATTAATTGTGCTCAGTACTTCAAAAACAAAGTCAGAGAGCTGGGAATGTTTCTAGCTGCTTTTTAAGCTTTTAATGACATTATTTATATTTATTTTCCTACTGATACAATGGGATCGAGAAGCTGTTGTGCCTGGGAGAAATGCATCCTGTAGTTGAAACAAACTGCTATTTTATAAGGTCAGAGATGTGGAGTATTATTTCTATTTCAGGTTAACAGACTTACATGATTTTCTGTTGGAAGTTTTCAGTGGCTGAACCTGCACTTCTGGTCTTCTTAATGCAAATCTCCTATAAAATGGGAGGTGGTGGGGAAAAGACACAAACTCCTCAGTTTTCACTGCAAATTTGGGATTAATAAACACTTAATATCATGAGACTATTGCAAAATATCCAGAAGATTTTATAAGAAATTAACTTAAAACAATACAATCTATTCACAACCTAAAAAAATTAAACCTTGCCTGAAATTTTTGTAAGCCCTCCAAAACCTGCTGCAGTTCTTATTCCTGCATAGTACATCAGTGTGAATGCAGATACTGATGTGCTATTTTCCATATGTTTTTTCTTTCAGTCTGGATCAGTGTTATCCTATCAGTTTTTGTCATTATTAATTCTAGCCAGAGAAATAAGGAAATCCAGAGTAGTTCAGCAACATGTTTCCAAGTTCAGTGGTCCTGCTGCAAATGCACGTTTATTGTACCCGTGTAATCTACGAGCATTACACATGCCAACTATGCTAACTTAACAACTCAGCAATAAGTCTCTTCTCTTACTGCAAAAAAAAAATGGAATTACACTTCTCAGTAGCTCACCTCTCCTGGAAATGCTTTGAAGGGATCAAGCCTGCTCTGGGATTGGCATCACCTTCATGTTTGGCTTGCCACCAGGTTGCATCATCCTGGCTCATGATCTGAAGGATATCTCCTTTTCTGAAAGCAAGCCCTGCTTCTTTACAAGGAATTGCTTTATCTTCATTAGGATCATAGTCAAATAAGGCTCTGATAAACATCTGAAACAAACAGTGTTTGATCTTTAGAAACAAAATATTAAATGCAATCCAAAGGTATCTTCCTTTTCTGTTTCTACTGTTCAAAACCACTGAACTAAATAACATAAATATTTACTGCTGCAAAACATCCTTAAGGATGTCTAGCATTGGAAGTTCAGAAGGGAATGTTCAGCTCATTGCTTCTGCAACTGCAGTCTCAATGGAGTAAAGGCTCTGTGACTCAAGGCAAGAAGGACTCTGCAGGTGCATAGTCTGCCCATGTGAGGAACAGAGAAGATACTGTTGAACCAAGATGCTATCGAAGTGTCTTCTACCTAGTGAAAGATGGAAGGACTACTTGGACAAGCCAGGTCCTTGCAGAAGGTGGAAGATTACCTGTCAACTACACAGCTGAGAGTCCAGGCTCAAGAACCATGTTCCACCCACTCATAAATTCAGCACCTGTGTATTGAAGTGTACAGTGTGCTATATATTGTCACGTTACAAAAGTTGAGTCCACAGCTATAAACCACATTCTTGGTTGTCATCCAAGCAAAAAATACATATCCTTAGCATAACAGTTACTGTGATGGCTTCTGAAATAGTCTTGCTTACCTTGCCTTCCTTCATTGGCATTTCTTCCTTCACACTGGGTATAATTTTAAATGTAATGGCCCCTTGAGACTGAGCCTGGTGAACATTTGAAAAGAAAATGCACTGAGAATTAAGCCATACATTTCAAAGAAATCTTAGAAGATAAAGAAATTCAAATGAATTTAAAAGAACATAATGAGTCTATCCTCTCCCAAGCATGATCTCTGGAGTTTGACAGCTACACTTAACCAAACTTTGTACTACAAAAATTAAAATACCCACTTGAAACACTTGGGTTTATTTGCTTCTCTGGTGGGGCAGATGGACTGTTAAAAACTGGGACCTGCATGGTTCAAGAAGTCCCACTTCTCTACTGAAGGCAGAGGAAAATGCTACAGCTAAAATGTATGCATATTAGAAACAACTGCTGGACTCCTGGCACAGTTTGGACATCCCTGGAAAAATCAAACTAACATTTCATTTTTCAAAAAAAATTATAGAAAAATTCAAACAGGCTTGTGCCATATTTATCATATAGAGCTATTGGGTGGGGATTTATTCTCTTGGCAACTTTAAGAAATAGGAAAAAAACCCATATTTGAATAGACTACATGTACTAAATGGAAAAAAAGCCCTCCACTATAAATCTTAAAACAAGTTAGCCATCATCAACCACCTCATCCATTCATCTTTCCCTATATCCCACTTAAAGTGTGCCTGGCTGCATTTTACTTATTAACCACAGTATATTCCCACTGCCTCAGTGACATTTTGCTATTGAAGGAAGTGCTAATCAGTTGGAGGCTCTGCTACTATTGCATGCAGCCGACAAGTTTCATAAAACGAGCAGAGTGCAACAGACAGCCAACGATTTAAGCAAAATGGAAACAGGCCTGTCCACTACCAAGAGAGACATTCTTTTGCTGGCATGTCTGCGATCCAGGGCTCACTGTTTGACAGGCAGCAGCCAAGGTCTTATTTCACCCGCCGTAGGACTGGAATCAATAATTTTGTTACTTTTGAAACAAGCTCTAACTAGCTTTTGATGTTTGTACTGTACCTCAAAAAGGTAAATGGGGAAATTGTTCACACCTTTTCTAGTGGTATTTCGTTTCTAGACATTTTAAAATATTAATTTTTGAAGGAAACTATGGTTCTGTAAACCATAAAGCAAGAATGAATATCAGCAGGCTTGCACTTGAATCATCTTGGTTACTGAACCAAAACTGTGAGACAGCTGCTCAATTCAGCAGGACAGCAAGGTATTTATGTATACCTTACAGGCCTACAGAATGAATAATGGAGCTGTCATGACCCTCATAATTTTCTTTGATGTAAAAATATTAAATATTTCTGAAAAAGTCTAAATTACTTAATTTGCAATAGTGTTTCAATAATGAGAAATCAGGCTGGCTTTAGAGACTGTGCAGTTTAGAAGAGCACAGACAGAATAATGTATATGGCTATATACTGTAAATCAATGTCATATAAAATCTTCATATACCAGTTATACAGTCTCTCCAGTACCTGTACTATTAATTGTCACACGGAGTGGCAATGAGTTATTAATGAGTTATTAATGAATACATTTAAAAGAGTTTGAATTCAACAGATCATGGTGGGCCTTAAAAACTGTGGATTATAAACTGAAGTCTGCAACATTCTGCAAGATATTTATGGCAATATTACCGTCTTTAACTCTTCACAAGTAATCTATAATTGCAGAGATATGTAATGCATGGAAAATCACTCTATGAGAAATGACAGGTTTGTAAATGATGGTACTGGAAGAAAAGCCATTATAGTAGAATATACTTTTTTCTAAGAAACACAGTAGAAATTTTAAGTCTCATTACTTTTTCTTGACTCTCTTAAATTAATTTTAAAATGTTTGGTATTTACCAAAATGTGTATTATTTCTTCAGGCTTTTTATCATCTACAGGAATCCCATTGACTTCCCTCAGTTCATCGCCAACATGAATAAGCCCTACAGAAGAAAAAGAGAAGTTGTGAAACTATAGCTACGTATTACACAAAAACTGCCATTAACATTCAGCTTGTTTCTTCCTTGCTCATATACTTTAAGCTCCAATTTTCATACACTTTAAGGTCTAAGTTAAAAACAGGAATATATGGTGAACATAACAGCTACTGTCCTCTCAGACAAATTTGATAAGGTGGTTGGTTAACTCACCTCCCTGTCTTCCTCCTAAAAGTTAGTACCACCTTCTCTACAACTTTTCCAGACTTTCATGCAGATGTTTGAAAAAGATCTGTGCCAATTCTTTTTCTACTTATACTACTTTCTGAGTGCTACACAGCTGCAAATAGTGCAAAGATCACTCAGGCTGGGAGTGCTAATTTGTGGCACAAATGCTTGCTAATCTATCTATCTATCTATCTACCTATCTATCTCTAGATTTACTCCATTACCGCATCTAAGAGTGAAACACAGCTGTCCTAGATTTTCTTCAGTGAAAAGAGACACCTTATGTATGATTCAGGACTTCTTGCTTAAGTTTTTGCAGACACTGAGCACCCCAAACCAAACAATGGCAGTCAAGGATGTACTGTTATTTTGAGAACTACCAGCTGAAACTCCAAATGGATGTCCTAATATAAAATAATGTGGAGTAGGACTTGATGATCTTGAGGGGTCCCTTCCAACTCAGCATACTCTATGATTTATAAGTGGATGCCATCAACTGGAAACAAACCATGATACATATATATAAAACCCTCTGTATCCACTAACTCAAAGATATCTTGCTGCAACTGAATTGGGGAAAAAAATCAGCATACTTTCAGAAGTATTGAAGTATCACTTTGGAAAACTGTCCAGAGCCCAAATACTTCTGTTTGTGATAGTGGTGTATTTAATTTCTACAAAATATGCCAGGTTATCTCATCTTGTTCTGAGCTCTGGAACTTGAATGGCTAGTGCCAAACAGCAACACCTTACCGCTTCTATCTGCAGCTCCTCCACGCATTATCCTGGCCACCACAATTGCACCAGTATGTTCATCCCTTTTAATAGTAGCTCCCTTGGGTAACAAAAAAAAAAAAAAAAAAAAAAAGTGTTATTTGGTTAATCTCAGCATAATTTTAATACACTACACTAAAATACATTTGCTACATAAAATTGCAAAAAGCTGACGTATTAATATGTGATTAAGCCAGAAATGATATTTGCTTATGAAAAGAATATACAAAATATGTTGCTCTATTTCTGTCCTCTTAAAATGTGTCTTCTTTTTCAATCAGAAGTAACTCATGCATTCTGTGAGCACACAGGTTTAAAGCAAAAAGGACAATGATGGAAAAAGTTTGCTTTTCAATTTAATGGTAACTGCAACCTACCTTACTTGAGACTGCTACTAAAATTGAACTTAACTACTGCTGCAAATTGATAAATTGTTGTTCCTACATTAAAATAGGCCATATATTCTGCACATACTATGGGTACAGAAAGTATATCACTGTTCATAACTGTTGCACTTTATGCTCAGAACTGGCTGTGCACCCACTGATCACTCTTTTCATTTATGTGTTATCAATAAACAAACACACATTTGAGAATTGCTCCTGAGTGTTGGGGCTCACCTGGAATACTCACAGGACAGAAATGCAGAGGAGGGGAACATTTCCTGAGTTAGCCATGGCTATTTTCATACATTAAACATAGCACAGGGCACTAAGGTAAAATGACATTGTGTAATTAAATTTCCAATGAACAGCTGTCTAGATGAGAAAAATGCCTTTGTAACAAGAACTGTGAGGGTGCACTGAAAAGAGGCACAAGGTGATGGGGAAGCAGCAGGCAGCAGCAATGCCAAGTGAGAAGGGACACGGAGGGGAGGAGCTGCTGCCTCAGCTGCACTGCCAGCCCTTTCAGGCAGAACTGGGGGAGCAAGGGAGGAAATGCTGGCCCTGTTCTGGGACACAGAACAAGAGGGATTTTAACTAGGTAAGCCATACTGCATAATCACCTCCAAAAAGGTTACTTGATCCAGTATTTTTAAAAAACAACAGGGGAAAAAAAGCGTGCCTTGTCCATCAGGTTTTTAACTGCACATGATTACTTTCCCATATTAATCTAATTAGTTACCTGCAATAGGTCTACCTTTGTTAATCAACAGAGCTATTAAGGACTCTGTCAGGCAAGACGACTTTCTGAAAATTTCCATATTTGCGATTAGTGAATGAACAGTATTACTTCACCTCTGAGTGCTACGTGCACTCTGCCATCACTGGTTAAAATTTCCTTCCATCGGAGAAGTGCTGAGCTTGGAGTAAGGTACACAAGTACTTTTTAAGGAAGTTCCTTGAATAATTTAATGCCTTTTATAGCTACCTTGCTATATTTGTTTAGAATAAACATGAAAGTCCTGCTTATCACTACTTCAATTTTTAAGTGTTTCACGGACATAAAGCTGAAAACTTTAGAAATAATGTTGAGATTTTTCTATAGTTAGCAATTCCACTGACTGTAAATAAACCTGTTTCCCTCTAAGATGGAAATACAGCACAAGTCATGAAGACAAAAAATGGGAGATTAATTTACATTTTTTGTATGCAAGTTGCATTTACTGCAAAAAGAGAAAAATTAAAACAGTCAGCATTCACTTTGACTGAAACTTCAACAGGAGCCAGCACTCCACAGCAAAACTGATGTGCTATGTTTGTGCATTTCATTTTACATCCTAAATTTATTAGTATGAAATTCTATTGATAAGGAAAGTAATTCTGCAATTTGCCAGTCTTATTCTTATGTATTGTTTATTATGTAATTATATCAGCATGCACTTGTTTGCATTAGTTAAATTAGTCTGAGAGTTTTAAAAATATAGATTTAGCTGCAGCTAATCTCACTTTAAAAACTCATTACTAGACTTCTGTGCAAGAAGAATTGCATACCATTAGGAATATATTAAACAGCCTTAAGCCCCCTAGCTTATATCTCAATATTAAGTTCTGACCTTGCAGCAACAGCTACTAATTTGAAGTTTATTATTACTACCTGGAATGTTTTACCTGTTTTAAAGTAAAAAGGATTTTGTTGGGTTTTTTCCCTGAATATATCCACAAAAAAGAAGAAAAAGCAGCATTAGGATGCTAGAGGCAAATGTAGATACAGGACATTTCCACTACACTGTCCATACAAAACAGGCTCTCCTAATTAATCAAGGAAAAAGCCTTCATCAGAAAGGCTTTATGACTTTTACCTAGAAGTCAACACCATGGAATGTCACCAAATGCAAAAGGCAAGCAATGACTGACAGGCCTCCCCTATGGTCACCCACTCCCACAGCCCCACGCTGATGTCTGGAAAGTGGTACTTCACTTCGCCAGGCTTTTTAGACAGATCCTAGAAAAAAAACCTGTGCGCAATCAAAGACCACACTATTGACCCAGACAGCATCTGGAAGTAACAATAAGGCTCTTGTCCAAGTGGAACAGTCACTTCATGCTCTATGTGATTATCACTACTGGCACAAAATTAATTTTCCTAGCACAGACTAACTGATCTGAAAGATAGCCCCATGAAGATAACAGGTAAATTGGAATTTTCATACAAAGGACAAAAACAAGTTCAAAATAACAGGAAAATTATTTAACCCAAGTTTGCTCATTGGCAGTATCTCCTCTGTGGCAAACTCAAAGTGAATGCGTAGGTCCATGAAAAACACTATTTGAGTTTATGTATTTGTACCTTTAGTATACAAATTAAAAAGGGAGTTCTATAAATTCCACTTTCCTTCCAACTTTGAACTCTTAAATCATCAAACACAAGTGGATTTCTTTTTGAAAACCTGAAGAGCTGATTTTCTGAAAAAGCAGCTTCTCTTGTACTGCTGCCAGTCCTGCTTAAACTATGAGGTATATATAATCTGGCAAGAAATTCTCCTTATAAGCTGTTCAGCTCCAGTACTTTCAGTTACATGTGCAGTGCAGCTCCTCATTTAGAGCTTTAAAAATGGAAGAAGGTTAGACTGGACCTTGAGAGCTGGAAAATATTTTCAGTGTTGTGAGCCAAAAGTGTAAGTTACCCTAAATGAGACATATACAGATGTAATAGCATAGCTCAGTTTAAAATACTTTTAAAGGGAAAAATAAGGAGTTTGGGAGCCATATGGTGATCAGACTGAGAAAATGCTTAAAGGTATACCATACAAAAGCACTAAAAATAATACAGGCTCCTTCAGCAAGGCTCTTTCACTGTTTTTAGTTGCTTTTTTCCCCCCAATTTTTAATGTAGTACCACTCGTGTAAGCATTGCTCAGGGTTTCACAGATGTGAGCTTTATTCATCCATTTATCTGCTGGTTCCAGAATATAAACATTGTAAGTCTTCATTTTTAAAGAAAGAAAACCTAGCCTGTACAATAAATTACTAATAAGAGAGTTTGAAACATCAGTAATGTTGTTGCATACCTCTCTGTTAAACAAAAGCACTTGCAGATGATAAATACAAATAAATACTTCAATAAGCCTTATTTTAATTCATTCTCTATTGAAAGTGCAAATGCAAGTATCAGTTACCTACCTTACAGTGAGGAGTTATTTAAAAGTTGATGTCCACTTATACGTAGACTAAAGCTAACCCTACATCCAAATTAATCCTACCAAAAAAGCAGCTAGGTTCCTCCACTATTGTGAACTGAGCTACAGGGACTAAGAGTGTGAGGTAGGTGAAAGTTGTTGCATCTGCACGGACAGAATGCATAAATGACTCCTTTAAATCACCAAAATTCATTTCAACCAAGTTCAGCTATGGAAATCAGGTACATAGTTCAATTCAGGTGTCCAGGCTACTTCTGTAGCTCTGGAGAATGAATTGTCCTTTCATTAAGTCAGGAATCTTAAATAGATGGCATGGGTCATTCTCTGGAGCTGCCTATTTTTCTCTTGACTATAGACATGGCATGGCATAGAGGTAAGTCTTCAAATGACCAGATCTCTGTGAAATGAATCTTTGTGACAAAGAAGCAACCATCTTAATGTGAAGAAGCATCCTATTTAGACTAACAGCTGTAACAAACCTGGAGTATTACATTTGGAAGCTGAAAGTAGTAGGAGGCCAGGTACTGAACCCCTAGTAGTGTGGTTATTCATCTTGGATATCAGGAATGCTGACTAGGAACAGGGCTGTGGCTGAAAAAGCCTTGGAGAGGTAGGCATAAGTAAAAACTCTCCAAGCTCTCTGATAAAAAGCCCAATCACAGACAGGTGAATTTTGGACTGTCTCTGAAAAGAGATGTTTCTACTTCTCTTTATGTAAGGGTCAGAGATGTTCTAAATTTCTTTGTTAAAACAAAACATCGTAACACAATTTCACCTCACTTGAGGGAGACACTGCTGGAACAGCATTTGCTAACAGAGCATTAAAAAACCCCCAAACCCGATACTGCGGAAGGATTAACAAAAAGTTTAAAACATCTCTCTCAAAAAACTGGGGTAAAGTTCAGCACTGACTTCTGAACTGATGAAATCTGGCAAACAGAAGGCCCTCCTACAAACCATGTGTTTCTCTCTCTTTTGAAATGATTACTCCTGGGAACTCAGGCTTCATTAATATATGATTAACCCCAGCTCAGAACATTGGTGAGGTGCTTAACACAGAGAAAAGCACGAACAGGAGCACGAGAGGAAACATGGTGCAGTTTTATATACAAATGGTCACTAGGTATATTCCAAAGAAGTTAAGAGACTGCCTAATTGCTTCACAGTGAGTACTGTTGAAAGTCATCCAAAGGAAATGCAATTCAGAATGTCCAGAGTGTGTAACTGACGTAAAGCTCGTGGCTTTGCAGGAAAACAATCTCTACTGATTGCGTACAAATAGAATATGAGACTGTGTCTGGAACGGAAGAAAAGTTCAAAGAGCTCAGTATCTTCAAGTCAAGAAACCAGACAATCTCTATCCCAGTAAAAATATTGTATAGTACCTCCAGTCTCAAGCTCAGTTGCTTCTAAAAGTAGAATCCTGATATAATGTTGCAAGTGGAAGTCAGACTTTTTGACTGGAGAATAGTGACTTGATTAACAGAACAAGTAGAGACTCTTTGAGCTCTGCTAAGAACACCCAAGACTTCAGAGCAAGCTCTGAAGGAAAAGCCATAAGAAAGACATGGAAATAAATAGTAACTGAAATTATAATTTGTTTAGTAAACATAGATCTTGGTGTATCTTCCCTTAGTAAAATAACTGTGGGAAGCATAAACACAGTAGTTCTAATATACACAGAATAAACCTGTCTTCAGTTATTCTGCCATACTATATTTCGGTAAGACCTTATCTGAATTACTAGCCATGTTTCTTCTCACCCCCACCTAAGGGGAAAAAAGTCCAGAGAAGACAAAGACACAGATAATAGGTTTGTTATGTATTGTGGTGATGGTGTCATAATAAGCCACTATAAATCTGACACAAAGAAATTAATGTTTGATGTGAACATAAATGATGTTAAAGTGGATTGATGGTGCATTATGGAAGAGGAAGAGGACACTATATTCTTTGAACTCTTCTTGGAGAATAAGTAACAGGACTCACCAGAAGTTCTTCTCTTAACAAAAATAAAACATCAAGATAGGCTCAGGATCTGGAAAGATCACAAATACAGTTTTCCCACACAGATAAAGTACAACCTTAGAAATGCTGGAGATTCCATATGTCCAGTTAGTCTGCTCCAGTGCTGAACTTCCCAACTAATGGACTACTTCTGTTAATTCTTAGTCTAAACCTCCCAGGGTTGCACCTGGTGACCATTGCCCCATGTTTTAGCATCTTCCACTGCCAAGGAGTTTGACTTTATTGTCCTTGTGAGCTCCCCACTCTCAAGTACTTGTATGCTGCAATTAGCTCCTACCCTTTGCCTCTTCCTAATAAAAGGTCTACAACAGATTCCACTTTAAGGCTGTTTTCACTTTGGTAAATAAACAAAGCCGTCTTAAACAAAAGAAATTAGTTTGCTCACATGTTTTATATTTTCCATTGCTGCTCTCGTGTCTAGTAAAAGATCTAAAACCCCCTCTCTCCTACCTCTGTAACACAAGAGTTGTGCCAAATGTGGATTTAAGAGCGCGTACAGGTTTTGGCTGGGATAGGGTTAATTTCCTTCATGGTCACTCCTATGGTGCTTTGTTTTAGATTTGTGATGAAAACTGTGTTGATAACACATGGATAATTTAACTATTGCTGAGCAGCGCTTACACACTGCCAAGGCTTTTCTGCTCATCACCCCACCAGTGAGGAGGCTGGGGGTGCACAAGGAGCTGGGAGAGGACACGACTGGGACAGCCAACCTCACCTGATCAGAGGGATATTCTACACCATATGCTGTCATGCTCAGCAATAAAACTGGGGAAAGAGAAAGGAAGGGGGAATGTGTGGAGTGATGGTTTTTGTCTTCCCAAGAAACAATTACAAGGGATGGAGCCCTGCTGTCCCAGGGATGGCTAAACACCTGCCTGCCCAGGGGAAGTGGTGAACGAATTCCTTATTTCACTGGGCTTGCACGTGCAGCTTTTGCTTTACCTATTGAACTGCCTATCTCAACCCACGAGTTTTCTCATGTTCATCCTTCCGATTCCCTTCCCCATCCCACTGGGGAAAATGAGTGAGTGACTGTGTGCGGCCGAGCTGCAGGCTGGGCTTAAGTAGACACACAGTTATCTGGAAGAGCTCCGTGTCCCATTGGAGTGAGGAGGCAAAAGTGGAATTTGAGGAACAATCCAAGGATAACCTTTGGCTTAAGCAACTGGTTTTGACCCTTTAAGAGAGCTTAAAATCTAAAAAGCCGATACACAATGTATATATTTCATATAAGTTTTCAGAAAATATCTGAGTTATGTTTTACAAGTTACTATTATCCAATCCTTTTTGAGATACTATTAACTTACAGTATTTAACTCCTAAGTCTTAGTAACAAATCATGTTTGTAAAATGAAACTACGTAAGTTAAGATTTTATTACACTTTTTCTGACAAATCAAAAAAAAAGGTGTTAAAATTAACACTAAAAATAAGCTCTTCAATTAGACTTCATTTATACTGCATGTTCAAATCTCCACATACCTTTCAGAATGAATAATCTTTCGTATACTAAGTCCTAAAGCAAGCTTGTTCTTTTCTCAAGTAATTTCTTTGATAAAAAAATTTTTAAAAGCGTAAAGCTGTGATTTAAATATTTGAGGAAAAAATATTTAGTATGTTAAAGTAAGAACTTTCCATATGGTCAAACTTGTAATTATGCCCATGGGCACCTACAGTTAGTCAATAAGAAAACTCATTTCTTATTTATTGATGCCAGAAATCCATCAAGAGTTAGAGTGATAGTAAGGTATCTACTGTGGGACAAACTACCCCTGTATGTCTAACAGAAGCAGCACTCTCCCACTGTCATCTCAAGCACAGAATGATGACCTTCTCGAAGTAAGTTTGCAGGTATTTCTCCACGATTGCTGTCCATGAAAACAAATATTCAGTATAACAGAAAACAAAGCTCTTACTGGTTTGCAGGAGAAAAAGAACATAGTTAAATTTTATACAAGATGACTCCCACTCTACAGCAAATAAAAAGAGCCAAATCAGTAAAGCATTTTAATATTCTTGTAATACAACCTAGGTTTAGTCCTTTCATTTTTCCAGATATCCCCATGAAGATATTAACTTTCTAGTATTCATAATGCAAAGTACAACAACAGACATTTTAAATTTGCCCAGATTTCAATTCAAGTATTTTAAAATATGTTTTCATGCTTTCTTTTCAGTGTATTGAAAGGTCATGTTTTTTTACATGAATGCTAACAGGCACAGTTCACAACACAGGTCAAGATTTCTTTGGGGATTCATTCTCTGTCTCTCATTTTAAAGTAAGTTCATGATTTGAATTCAAGATAAAAGACAAATATATATTTGATCTAAATGCTCAGACTGGCCCACATACATAATGCTTAAACACCATGATGATCAAAATCTTATTATTCATTTCATATGCTTTACTAATAATGACTGTGAATGGAAGTCACAAGTATAGTACTTAATGTTACAAATAATCGTGTAATGTCTGTCTGTCCGTCCGTGTTTCAAGTTACTATCACCCATTCATGTTCATAATCTGAGCACTCCCCACCCTGCAAGCAAAAACCCGCAAACCCCAAATGTGTGTGCAGCACAAAACCCCAGACCAAAAGACAGAGTTACCTACCAACGGTTCCCGGTTTTTGACAAGCCTAATTATTTTAACTGAATCTTCTTCTTCATCAATATCATCAGGCATGGGGGGCAAGACAGGATCATAGTTCTTCTGAGCAACAGTATCATGTACAGACAGCAAAGCCTGGAAACATTAATAGTCAGTAGATTATTTGGCATCTGAAAAGATTAGGGAAGGCAAAGCAGAGGGTATTATTTATACTCTGACTCTACTACCGTGATGCAAGTAGATTGAATATAATTCTTGCATACAATTTTACTTTATTTCAAACTGATGAAACAACTCCATGAAGAATATTTTTCCATATATACAATGTAGGCAACCATTAAATCGTGGATAGAGAACTGTGTCTCCATACACACAAAACCACCTCGTGCTTTACATGCTAGCTTGAAATTACAAGAACTATGAACAGGAGAAAACCTTCGTCTCCAAAAGTAAGTAAATAATTATACTTGCCCTAAGTAAAAAGTTTATTTGATACAGTAGGCAGTCCTATGAAACAAATAAACAAAGTTAAGCACCTTCCAAGACTTCTGTTCAAGCACATGATGTGTAACATGAAGCTGTTGCCCAACCATTCCCTTCACAGGAGCTCTGACAGCTTACCTGGTTACTGGATTCCTTTCATGTTAGCCTCAAATTATCTTAGGAATTTTTAATTTATTATGGAATTCATAACTGAGATTAAAGAACATACTACTGAAGTAATTTGACTTAGGCAGGTGCTTATCAACCACCTGTTGCATGTCTTTCTTGCCTCCTTTCCTTCTCTACTGCTTCTCCAGTTCATGCATAGCTTGAAAAATATATTTTTCAAAGAAGCCTAACAAAGATTGACAAAAGGTTTCATCTTAAAAATAAAATAATTTTTGAACTTTCAGGAAATAAGAATCTTGAAAGGCAAAGGAAATTAGAAAGCTCATTCTCCTAAGGCTCAAAGAAAAAATCTTGGTGATAACACAAAATTCACAGTTCTTTCTAGGTACTGAACTCCTGAAGTTCTTTTCTGTTTTGAAAAGGCTTCATTATTTGTAATGCCCTGTACACTCGTGAAAAATGGTTAAGTAATGCTTTAGCTTTTGTAGTGAAAACTGTACATTGTACCACAAATAACAGCAAAAGCCATACATATAATTCTATCTACTGCTTTCAGTTGCTTCTGTTTTCAAGTAGTTTCCTCTCAATACATGAATAATTAACAGCCCTTCTTAATAAAGGACAGAAAATGGCTATATTTCTCTGATGCCAGTTTCCTTGCTACTTAGTAATATGTGGCCAGTATTTGACTGAGTACATGAATGACCAGAAACTCTGTGTTCTCAAGGATAATACAAATGTTTTTAAAAAGCATGACACTTCCAGGCAATGCTGCAAGCTACCATGTCAAAAACTGAAGGCAAAGAGCATATGGTAATCTTCAAATTCTGAAGTTTCAATTTAAACCTAGGGCTTCAACAAAACAAATACAGGAAGATTGTACCTGCTTCGTGATAAATTACTATTGTTTTACTAATTTTCATGCACATGGTACAATTTAATAAAAACACTTCAACACACAAATGATTTCTGCTTTTCCTCTCAATACACAGTTATGAATTTATACTACTTAACATCAGAAATTACCATCTCCCTCCAACGAACGATCAGTTTTACTTTAGATGTGAGCTAAAAACCTCAGGCTAGCAATTATGGATCGTCCTGGAAATGTTTATTGTGATACATTACATATGTGAAAGCCATGCGATCACATGCAGTCCTCTAAGATGTATGTGAAATATCAAAGATACACTAAAACAAAAGCAGTGTTTGCTTTTACTTCAGGCTACTTACAGTTAAGACTTCTAAAACTAGTCTTCTGCAATTACATTTTTCCGCATAAAGCTAGGGCACATTCATGGACTGGTTCAATTTAATGAGGTTCTATATTGCAGTTTAAAAACAATCAGGCAGATAGAGAAAACAGATGAAAATAATATAAAGCACCATTTCCAGAGTAAAAGGCAGACACTTGAAACATATTCAAAAGGACCTACTCTTGACAATGAAACTTGCAAAACCGATTTTGTCCACTTCTACACTGAATTATGCCACCAGGGCTAATAAGATGCTTCCCTGCTCTGACTGCCAGATCAGGCTCCTGGACACTGCATACAGAACAATGATGCATCCCAAGTGCTACAAACCAATACCAATCAATGCCTGGTATTTATGATACTTTTGCTCACTTCAACTTCACAGCAACTAGAACTTATCAACCCATTCCCTTCTTCTCCCAAAAAACATTAAACGACAATGTACTACAGTTAGCAATGTAAAATCTTTTCCTCAAACTCCAGGACTACTTTATCTCAGTGCAAAGATACATATTTCAGATAAGAGCAGGAATGCCAGAAACTATGTGCCTTTTCTCAGTCAAGCTTTCAGAAGAGCTTCTGTCATCACAAGCTTTTTTATGATGTACAGTGAATATGCTAAGATTTCTTTCCTTCTTGTCTTCCATCGCTGCTTCTTTTAAAACACTACTCTCTGTCCAGTGTAGTTGCTCTGAAATAGTCATCAGCACAGACTCTGGGCAATCATTAATTTGCAAACAAAACTTAAAAAGCCATTTTGATTTCACTTAACGTGTTCAACTACAAGTGATCAGTCTGTCCTCAAGAGTACTTCTGTATGAGTTGAACACAAGAAACTACCGTATGCACAGATCTTCAGCAGAATCTTTGTACCATTCCATTAATATAGTCTAAAAAAATATGTATCAGACTAGAGGTGTATAGAGAAGGTTGAGACTTTATTTAAAAATAAACAAATTGCAAGTGCCAAGAAATAAAACTTGGATCCTAAGATGAACAAGATTTACCCAGAATAATTGTGCAGTAAA
This sequence comes from Callaeas wilsoni, assembly GCA_013398955.1. Classification (NCBI taxonomy): domain Eukaryota; kingdom Metazoa; phylum Chordata; class Aves; order Passeriformes; family Callaeidae; genus Callaeas; species Callaeas wilsoni. The sequence goes on from VWPU01003745.1 coordinate 166,048, forward strand.
TACACAAGGCACTGTAAAGACAGCAATATTCTCTTTTTGTATATCAGAAGTGAAGAACTGATTAATTTCCATTATACCAATTTTTTAACTCTCACAAGAAGCTGCAAGAAGTGCATACCAATTTTTTAATTTTTTTTTATGCTTTGGTTTTGTTTTCAAATACACAGCTCTTCGGAACTATGTACACAGGATCCAAGATTTGGGTCATGTATATTTAAGCACCTCTGGAGAAAAAAATTTTATTTCAGCTCTAAGTTCTATGCTTATGATTCACTAATGTAAACATGGTCCATATTTAGAACTTGAAAGAAGGTATGATTCAAACTCCTGCACTACCTAAATATAAATATTGATGTTCAGCTAAATTCTTAGACATGATCTAGCTGGAAATGAATACTTTCATCGGACCTCTGAAATATCTAATAACTAGTGCTGTATTTTTCGTATTAAAACTATCACTGATCATTTCACAGTTTATAAATTGAAATTTTACACTATCAACTTACATGAAGAAAATTTGACACTGGAAATGTTGTAAGTTCTTTTTCTTAAGCTGTTCTGAAACTTTAAATGTTTATTTCAATTGAGAATGTTATTAATGAAAACAGTTCTACACTTTGAAAAATGTGTATCACTTAACTAGACTAATTACATTTTTGCTCTTATAAAACAATGACAAATTTCATATTATTTTTTGCTTCTCTTTAGATTTTGAGATCTGTAAGACTAAAAATACACCAGTAGCCCCTTATTCATGAACACAGCTCCATACATTTTTTAACTTTCATTATTAAAAAATATCTCCATCTGAGCTTTATTTTTCACAGCTACTTTGTGTTTAGTCTAGAAAAGCATTTTAGAAAGTGGTAAGTTAAAGAAGCAAAACAGAATGGGTAAAGAAACAAAGGCAGCCTCTTTCGTAATAGTACTTGGAAAAAACATTATTAGAAATTTAAATAGCGAATAGTCATGGACAGAAACTTTGTAGCAACTCAAACCAACCTTTAGGAGAGCCAACAGCTGCAACTAGAGTGTGACACTGCCAATCCAGCGGCCGGCGACCCTGCCTGTGGAGCAATTACTGCCCTGGCAGCACAGTCAGCAAAACGGAACAAAATGGCCCGTGACTGTGCTGTCCCAGTGCACAGCTTGGATCATTAGCACCAGCCACCTCCTCTGGCAGTTCAGCTTGAACTCCAGCAGATGAGACACAGCCATTTTCCCACCTCTTTGCTTTGCCATAGTGCCAATAACTGCCACTGAGGCTGGCACAGGAAAGTTTCACTTGAGGATAAAAGTAACTTTATCAGCAACCACAGCAATGTGCTCCTGAACTCACCAATATGGCAGAGCTCATCCTCCAGAGAGCTCTAGGAATATGATGCTTTCCTTTGAGATAAGGTTACAGAAGAAACAAAAAAAAGATGAAAATGGTGGTGGAGAACATTATTTAAGATTGGCAAGATTAATTTATGAGTAACTTGCATAAAATTAAAATAATGTGAGTTACGTCATCCAGCAACAGATTCCAAAGAAGAAAAGCTGAAAGAGCTGGGAGAAGACTGAACCACTGAATAAAAGACCATCAAGAGCATCAGAATGGAAGGAGAAGCACAGAAGTCATAAAAGCCAAACATGTGCAAGAATTTACAAAACAGTAGAATAAACCAGCAGAAAGCTGAAGCACTATGGTGATGGCATACGGACTCCAGCCACTGTGTGGTAAAGCAGCCATCAGAAATCAACAGCACATGGCAACCTCTTCACCACCAACTCTGCCTGCTAAAGGACTATGTGCAACTCTAACCATGATGCAAGATAAGGTCTGACAAGGGAAAAAAAGGCAGGTGAGAACAGGCATCTCAATTAGCAGATAAGAACAATCACATTAGCTGAACTCTCCGTCTTGGCTAAAGCATGAAGTATAATCCAGTAGCAGAAGCAAGCAATAAAACTATATGCAGGAGAAACTCAGTTGTGCTGCTGAAGTGGCCAGAGAATGGCTGGAGTAAGAGCAAAAAACCATTTTTTACAAGCTACAGTAATCACATATCAAGCAGAGAAGTAGTAGTATTTTTTCTGATGCTGCACTAATCGAATCACTTTCCGAGAGAAATCTGAGATTTTTTGTTCTGTACAAAATTCTCAAGTTAAATATATAGAGTACATAATGTTAAAGAAATCAGTAAACTTCCAGTTAAAACAGTTTGCTTTTGCTACTGAGGATCACTCACCCTATTCGATCAACATAAGCAAAAACCTTTGACAGGGACAGTAAGAAAAATTAAATAAGGTCCTTTAACTTGAGCATAATTTTGTGTTCATAATCAGGAAACTAATGGGTGTACTAAGTAAGCGGTAAAAAGTCTGCGCTAATTTACTTCTTTCTATCCTTCAAATGACATATTTTCCTAGATATCCTTTATAAAATATCCAGAAATTACACATTGCATGAGAAGACAGCAGTTACATATGTACAAAAGAGAAAATAACATTCCATGCTTGCAACTGTCCCATCTGTATTTAAACTAGAGTTGCCCTCTAGTTCAAGCTTGTCCAGCTGGCAATTAAATCCCTTTCTCTTCCAATCTTTGATGCAGCTGGGTCACAGCAGTGGTTCAAAATAATAACACATACTGTGTATATGTGAGGTTTTGAGTTCTTAATATCTACCGTAGACTAATGATCTTAGCACAGCAACATCTCAGTTGGATTGATATTCAGTATATATTACTTTTTCCTCTTTACTATGGTGGACTTTATTCATGACTATGTGAACTTCCTTTCACAAAAGGGTAATTTCCTTGCCTGAAAATGCTATTTCTTGATTTCAGATTCACCAGTTTGAACTGATGGGTTTACCTGCAGCTGGTAGCCAGACAGCAACAGCCAACAGAAAAATGAACTTTCTGCATCTTCAGACCCTCACTTCCTCTGGCTGAATGTTCACAGCCCCTGGAGATGTTTCCCAAGTCAAACTGTTCTCAGTGTTCACAGAAACACGCAGTCCGTCCATCCGTGTCATCTGGTAAAGGTGTTAATACCCTTCCAGATGACAGCCCTATGTTTTCCCTCAGTTGTGGACAACAGCAAAAACGCTCTGATTTTAAATCAATAGTGAAGAATTTGAACAGTCTGTTTTACACATGTAACATGATTCACGTAGCTAAAGTGTCCTTGAAGCTCTAAGCCCTGTTTAAGTAACTTCCAAGAGTACAAATAGATGGTTTTCAGAGTGGAAAATGCCAAGACAGCAGCACTCTTTCAATATCTTGGCAATCCTTAATCGATTCCTTTTTTGAAAAAGTGGCAGCTTCCCGAGAATATTAAGTGTCTACAGTGGTAGCACATACCTTTTCTTGGTTTAAAACCATCCAAAGGCACCCCAAAGAAATCATATGAAAATATAAAGAAAGTGAAAGCTGAGGATGCAGTTGCCTTTTCTGAAAAAGTGTTTCTAGGAATGACCCAGCCTTTATTTGACATTGACATGATGTCTAAAGTCCTCAAAAGAAAAAAATCTATTGATCCAAAAGGTTAAAAGAATATGAATAAACTTAATTCCTCCAGAAAATAATAACATATATTCATCTATGATAAGGAGGTCTTAAATTCAGCTACAGAGTACTCATACTACATGGGACTCTAACTAAAAATGAAGTAGAAAAGAGGAGACTGTTGCATGGAGAGTTCAAATACAATATGGTCCAGCACATGCAAAGGAAAAACACCAATGAAGGAAAAAGCATCTAAAACAAAGGACTACTTGCTTCACATTGTGCAGTTTCTCCATTTCACTAGTTCATTTTCAGTAGATAAATGGAATTACTACTCAAAAGGGATGTGATTTTATCTATCGCGACTTTTTCCTCCTCCTAAATTACCAGCTTTAGCAATATTGCCAGCTTGTATGTTCTGTATCTGAACGCTGTAGTTATATGTATGCATTCAACATTCTTAGGTGGGTGAGAGTTGGTTCCCTCATGTCGGAAAGTTTGTATATATAACCAAAGAATTTCTTTGATTTACTTTTCAGATTTTATATTTTCTGCTGCCAACCTGGCTGGCTTCACTTTTGTTTATGTTATCTATCACTTTGTTTATTATATGTTGGCTGCTAGTGAGCATTCTCATATCCATACGTCTAAAATCGACGGACAAGCTCTGCACTGGACATGAGCCGAGTTATCACCAGATGGAACCTGAGAGCATTTCCAGAGTAACATGACGGTTATTACTTAAATATACTCACATAGTATATTCGTTCATCTCCTATCATTTTGTCTATGCTTCTAATATGTTGTATATTGTTATATGTCAGTTCCTACAACAATAAAAGTATGCCACAACTGCTTTCTGATTTTCTCTGCCTGACAGATGTGAAAAATCAAGGCTTTTCTTGCTGTTTTTAAAAGGACTATTTTGCCATTACATTTTTACTTACTCCATCCCACTAACATGAACATTCAAAAAATAAAGACAGCAACATATTTTCCCAGCTCTCCTTACCCAGAAGAGTCTTCTTTATAAAAAAATGTTTTTAATTATGGGTGCAAGCAGAAATGGAAACCGGAAGTCAAGGTCTAAAGCTGAAAAGAGTAACAAATAAAATACATTTTTCCTTCAACTGGTTGCCAAAATATATGATGGATAGCTTCCCAAAGTGACAAATAGTTTAAAGACACAAAACACTGGGCAGAAGGATTTCAGTCATTTGCCAACAAAAGCCTCCCAGCACTGTCCCCTCTGCCCCAGCTTCATGGCTGGCATGCTCAGAGCACCTATGGGCTATCTATCCATCAACCAATGTCATCAAACCATCAATGCTATGGTCCTTGCTGATTGCTGCAGTCATTTGCATCTATTACTTAGAGGGAAAAATAAATATTTCTATCTCCCTGCTGATACTTCACAGCATACCATCAAAAATCAAGCAGATTCTTGTAGGTTTACAAATTAATGGCATCTGATTTTGCAAGTACTACGTAGGTAACTTTTCAGTTGACAGATGAAGTACGTTGTACTCCAGCTCACCATATTAATAAATCTGAAGTGTTTGTATAGTAAAATCTCTTAATATAGGAGAACAATTCCTACAACCAGTCCTACCAATACATCTTGCAGACCACTGATGAGTAAATAGTTAAAGATCATGGGAAATTATGCTTCCTAAACAGATACTGTAGTTTGTGTTACTATTTGTGAGCACAGATATTTCATAAAGAGGAGAACAGTCTCCCAGGACATGTGCAAGAGTAGAAAACACTGGTACATCTGGAAAGACAGGTCTCTAACACAACAAGGCCAAAAGGTCCCCCAAGTGCCTAGGAGACAATAGCAGCCCAAATGTAGGTCAGATCTTAACAGACCTGAAATTTGTATTTGAGTTCTTCAGATACAAAACCTGAACAGTTGTAGGCAAATCCCAACCATTTCCAGTGGAAAATGTTGACTTTGCAGAAAACACATAGCTCGGTGAAAAAGCCCTGATGGAAAATCTTCAGCGGGTCTAATTACAAGGGAAATGTTGGAAAGAAGACAAAGTTTAGATTAACTTTATTTTTTTTTAATTACATGCTACATGAAATGCTTCATGAACTTTTCAAAGCAAAAATGGACTTTGTTTTATATTATTATAGCGCAATATTTTCTTTCAGTGCTTTGTATGTTAGAGTTCTTGTAGAAAAAAGCCCGGACATTAATTTATATTGTTGATATTCACCAGTGACTTTAAGGCAGCTTTAGAAGGCTCTGCTGATAAAGGCTTAAAATGTTCACTTTTTTAACAGAACAAGCTGCACTTTAATCTGAACAGTCTATTAGGCCACTGTGCAAACCTAGTAAGTCTCAGATGGCAGGGATGATGGTATCAGCAGTTGTTTATGAAATCAAGGGTAGAATTTACAAACTTCCCAGTATATACAAGAAAACCAGAACAGGACAGGACAACGTTAAAGGTATGCTTCATGCTCAAAGAAGCACTACTTCTTTTTTAAAAGAAACCTAATCAAATATAGGAATCATGTACATGAAGAACAAAGTGCCCTGGCTTCATTATCTGCAGTTTGAGTTTTGTTTAACTGAAGGTTCTATTCTGAAGGAAAGCCAAAGAGGTGAAATTAGATGAAAATATTTACAAATGTAAATATTTTGTGAAACTGAAAGTCAAGTGTACCACAAATGAATTGCAAATAAAACAGCAAGAATAAATCCTACTTGCAATTTGCTGGTGTATTCATTTTTGCCATTTGAAAGCAATTAAAACCCCCACACCCTCAACTTAAAACAAAGAATCTGTATTTTGTATGAACAGTAACATTCCCAGTCATACAAGAGCAGCTCTCCCTTCACTCTGCAAGTTATCTTAAAGTTACTTCCAAAATTCTGTTCATTCTATGGTAGTAAAAGAGAAGACAAGAAAAATGCTGCATGTCCACCTCTTGCTCCCTCTATGGCTACAGGTAGAGTGCCCCAAAGTGAGCCAAATACTTTACATTCTTGTGCACCATGAGGCACTGAACTCACTCACAGTCCAGCTGGGTGCCCTTGTTTAGGTACCTGGTTTATGTTTCAGACTAGCAGCTGGCAAACCTTCCAGCACACATAAACAGAAGATAAACTCCACTGAAACAGGCAGAACCACCATTGGAACAGCTTCGTTTCCTCTGGGTCATAAAGGTATAAACATTCTTCAGAGTAGTTTTAGCATAGTGGGACTAACTTTTGAAATCATTATTGTTCTGCCCATTACACCAATGACCACTATGGACATATTTTATATAACTAAAACCACACTTAATTTACCCTAATAGAGATTAACTTCAATGGTAAATTGCTTATTTTGATATGTAATGATCACAAATGCTGTTATAATTGCTGTTATAAAGACAAAGTTAAAAGCTATTTAGATCTGAACAGTATGTCCCAAGCCTGTCTCAAAGTTAGTGTAGTTCAATAGGCTAAAAGATGGTTCATTCTTTACCAGTCTTTGTTGTTTACAGCCACAGCAACAAAATAGGTGCCTAAAATGTTAATTCCTATAGTAATTTGTTTCAGTTTTTTCAAATAATTTTGAAAATAAATAACAATTATGCTCTTCTGTTATGGCACCATCCCAAAAAGAACACAGCTTTTTCCAGCTTGTTAGAAAAGGAACTGAAACCTAGTTATTCAAGACAGTTTTTAATTAAATCTGGAAGAGAATATGGAAGCTTCAAAGTCTTTCATTCTTAGCTTGATCATCTTTCACTTGTACATCTCCTTTCTTACAGTGTTCCTCACTGGAGTTCTGCCCTGTTACTGACAGAGTTACTCTAGTGACTGCTTCGCTTCTTCCCATTTCCATCCCTACTAACAGATAAGACCATTTTGCTAACTTGCTTGTGACATGTTCATTAAACAGCCAAAATTAAATTCTCATTTAGGTGTATTTTGTGTTAGCATCTTGAATCTTAGTCTTCCAAATTATATGTTCCAATTTACACAATTGCATAACAATGAAAAATATTTTGTCTGTAGAGAATTAAAAAAAAAAAGCTAAGTGCTCTCAATAGCAATACTTCCAGATTCATAAAAACCTCAAATTTCTATAAAGACACCTCTCTCAATTGCACTGGTGCCTACCTTATGCATCATAATTTAAAAAAATTTTGTCATTATTTTCAGAATTCTGAACAACTCTCCTCTTTAAAGACATTCTTTTTTGCTCTTACATAAGTTCTGTTAATTTTGCCAAATTATAAACCACTAAAGCTGAGAATACTTATTTCTTTATGTTATTCATATTTTGTACAAAAGCACTCACAGGAGTGTCTTCTCTTAAATCAGAAATACCGTTTCTTCATGTATATCTCAACTATATATTCTAGTCTTCACATTAAAAAACAGCTTAAGAGTTTAACATGTCAAAGTTAAAATGATGGTAAATAACCAGAACTAAATGTATTGAAACTTACATTGTTGTGTTTGCGTGCGAGGTGCATGGGCACTTTGATTGGTTGGTTTTATTAAACTGCAATAAAATGTAGACAGAATGAAGATACAAAACTCATATATATTCATGGTCAGGCCGGGCCAGCCTGCGGGCAGGGCTGTGTAGCTCTGGTCAGAACGGTGTTTGGACCTAAGCAAGGACGTGTTTGGGTGATTTGAAACGCCAGCAGACCAGGCTCAGGCCTGCCTGCCCAGCTCTCTGCAAATGTATTTTAGATTTCTGAAAGAGCAGCTTCTGTCCAGTGAAAAGTCTGGAGGTGAAGCTGTATGAGGAGTGAATGAGGTCACTTGGTCTGTTCAGCCTGGAGAAGACTGAGGGGAGACTTCCCTGCAGTCAACAGCTTCCTCATGAGGGGAAGAGGAGGGACAGACAGTGATCTCATCTCTGTGGTGACCTGTGACAGGATCCGAGGGAATGGCCTGAAGGTGTGTCAGGGGATCTTTAAGTTGGATACCAGAGGGTGGCTGGGCACTGGAACAGGCTCCCCGTGGAAGTGGTCACAGCACCAAGCCTGACAGCTGAATGTATTTGGTCAACGCTGTCAGGTTCATTCTGTGGTGTGATGGTGAGATTCTTTGGGTGTCCTGTGCAGGGCCAGGAGTTGGACTTTGATGATCCTTGTGGGTCCATTTCAACCCAGTTTATTCTATAGTTCTATTTCAAAGAGCTAATTTCTCGTCTGCTTAAAATAGAGTATTCAACTGTATTTAGGTTCTAGGGTATGGAAATACGATTCTATTTCTTGGTATCTTTAACAAGGTAAAGCAAGATTAAAGAATGCAAACCCTAAGTCCTTATTCAGTGCTGGAAATGAAAAATAATAAGTGTGGCTGGCCTGTGTCCACAAGGCTCCACAATTACATTTTAAATCCAGAATGCAAATGAAATGTCTAACACACAGTTAAACAAATCCACTTGATTTCCCAGAGCTATGTGCTCTGTTCTACTTCCAGAGTTCTGTTTTAATCAGAAAAGATAACCCGCAACCATTATTAGTTCATTTAATTATGGTAAGTGATGCCACATTTGAGAGCAGGGAAAAAAACCCCACTCTGTAACTGGATACTTCATGCAGATTTTAGAAGACTAGAAATGCCCTATTTATTTTTCTTTTCAGAAGAAAATGCACCTGACAAAACCTTGGAATTAGTTTTAGGACATTTTGAAAATCTCAGGTCTGATAAATGTAACTGCCTCAGAGAAACTACTTTCTTCTTTAGAAAACTTCTCTGTGGACGGAAATGACAGGCACCACAAACTCGTCGAAGTTTTACTCATCAGATGCAAACACTCAGAAATATAGTCAACAAAAGAATTTTGTAACACAGAATTAAAATATAGAAATATTTATCTAATCAAATATGATTAGAAACCTCTCCCAGCCTTTTTTGGCCCATTAACCAAACCTGCAAAGTTATAAACACCTTGCTAGACCTGTCCCCTTACACCATCAGACTTGAGGAAGCAGTGATGTAGTGCAGTAAACTAATCCTAACCATCCTTCATCATGCCATAAACATTAGAGCAGAGCTGTAGGAAAGTGGAAGTTTCCTGGCTCCAGCTAACACTGCAGTTATAAATCCGGTCAGGACAGGAAAGCTTCCCCTGCAAAGTAATGTACAGCCACCTTAAGTCAATCCCAAATTAATCCATGTATGTTTTTAGATAAAATCTACGGAGTATCATCGGAAAAGATAGATCAGTTATCCCAAGTAATTTCAGGTGTGTGAAAAAGAGTTGTTCTAGTCATCGTTTTGTCCCAGGAATCTAGAATGAAACCAAGAAACCTTCTTTCTAGCCATAAACCTAATAGCAAAGGGCTAGAAAAACGTACGCAATGTACGGCATAAGCTCAGATACAGCTGAAGGGACTAGGACATCTCTGGGGACTAACTGGAAGTACTGAGTCCCAGAAACATCCTTCCTTTCCTTTTCTGTCCAAGAGAGAGCAGGGGAGATCAAGAGAAGAATCTCAACCACAGTCTGACTGAATGCAGTACAGTCACCTGGTCAATGTGACAGAGGAGGGAGCAGTGATAATTTACCATCTCTCTGAGGCACGTTTGCCATGACATGGCAGGAGCAGAAGATAATGGACAAGCAAAAGTACCTTGCATACCATCAGTTCTTACCCCTACCTCACACGAACACCTGCAAGGTGCAACACAAACACCTGCAAGGCCCCTGAAGGGCAGGGAAACGTGCGCCTTGTGCAGGATTAGGCAGTCTGGCCATACAAAGGGCTTGGTACCCTGCAGCTGGCCATCTCCCCCTGCAGCCAAGAAAGACATTTGCTAAGTTACTGCAGTTGTTCAATCACATTAACCACTCTGAGGGGAAGGCACTTGTTTCCCTGAAATCCCACTAAGATTATCACATTGCTTTTCACTGCTACCAAGGAACAGACAGCGAGAGTGAGTGTGTGAGGGAATGAGTGAGAGAAAGCAAGAAAAGGAGCGGGAGAGGTGCAGTTGTGGCAAATGAGCTGTCCTCAGACTGAACCCACCAAAGCTTCAGAAGTATGAAGCACATGTGGACAGTCACTAAGAAAATACCTACAGTGAAGCTTAGATCTCTGCAATTTCATGCACCAACAATTCCTCTTCTAATATTCCATTGGCATTACTTACCCCTTCAAAGAAAAATAGCTTGTCACTTTACAAACTATGGAAAAAGCAACAGTGCAAAAATCTTCAAAAAGCAGGTGTAAATGATCTTTAAAATTCTGTAGCACTTTGAAGATACCATAGTTTCTCAGGTTTTGAGATCAGTGTTTTATACGTAAGATAAAAGAGTAACTGTTAATCTTTAAAGGAGCTCCTTTCCACTCTGCAGTTTTCGTTTCAACTTACCAACTGCTGCATTTAATTACCATTGTAAAATGCATCTAAAGCACAAAGGTCTTCTTTCTCTTAACAATGGAAAAATAATATGATCCTGTGCATCAACCATGACACATAGAGGAGGTTCTGACTAGATATAAGGAAACAGTTTTCAGTAGAAGAGCAATTAGGAATTGGAAGAGCCCACACAGACCATTTGCAGAATGTCTGTTCCCAGGCATTTATTTCCAAGACCTGACGGGAGAAAGCCCTCAGCAACCTGCTCTGAACTCAGTGTTGACCCTGCTTTGAGAAGTACATTGAACCAGACAACCTCCATCCAGCCTCAGTGGTTCAGTGGTTCTATAGTCTACTGTCAGATAAAAGGTGTCAAGTTCCTTGAAAACACCACAGAGAACCCAGGAGTTTTACAGAAAGTTTTCAAAATTAGATGTTTTTAAAAACACTATCCATCATGAATTTTGTCTCGAGTACCAGGATGCACTCCTTATACATGATGCAGTTAAATCAATGATATGACTGACAACCTTTCAGTAAAAGCACAGTTGTAACAAATTTATGAAGGACATGCACTAAAAGATAGCAAAAGAAAAAGAAATTATCTACTTTTTAAAATATCCCTTGCAAATAAGTGATTCCTTTTATAAGTACAAGTAACAGCATAATAACTTATAGGCAACATTAAATGTGTTTCTTCATCACAGGCATTTCTGATTAACACTGCATACGTTCTTAAATAGTACTTGTTAAAGCAGACAAACCCACGCACAGCCCACGGAAGCAGATGCACACACCCATGCAGAAGGAACTTTGCAGGTGCAACTCATCCTCACCTTGAGATTGGGTTTTGCAAGGAGTTTCAACAGCTCTCTGATCTCACTGCTCAGTGGTTTGCTCTGCAGCTCCTCAGCCAGCTGGGTGGGAGATTGAATCAACACAAAGACCATTAGCAAAGCATTGTTTTACCCAGTGCATCAGTGACAACCCAGAATCTGTCTTGTTCAAGGTTATTGCTTTCCAGCATGTTCAAACAGAAGCCAGCATGAAGGAAAACACCATCAATCACCGCGCTTCTGTTTCTGGCCCTCAGTGGACCAGATTTAAGCCAGCCCTTTTGGCTCAGTTTAACACAAGTAATCATTTCTGGCAAGGGTGCAGCCAGATCACATTCTGATTTATAGCAAAGGGGGCAAATCCCAGCACTTCATTTAAGTGAATGGTCCTTTGCGTGCAGACAAAGAACTGCTTGTAAAAATGACTGGATCAAACTTTGACACTGTCTATAAAAAACAGTTTCGAATGAGGTGGTGAAATCCACACTGCTTCCAAAAACCCACAGTAGCTGTGCTGTTTAGGACTGGGATAAGAAAGCAAAGTGCCCCTACAGTGCAAGCAATCTGAACCTTTTATTATGTTTACACATACACTGGAAGGAGCTTGTTAAACGTGAAGCGGGTTAATTATAATATAATTTATAACAGGTCATCAGCAATTCAAGCCTGTAAAATGCACGAACTATGTCCTAACAACAAGATCAGTAATTTATGTTTGGTTATACTACAAAATTGTGGCTTGCTGAACAATAGAGCAGCAGTTTAACTTTTAATCCCACGGCTATTTGGCTCACGTCTTGGGTTTTTCTTATCATGCCATTCTCAACTAATTTGGACTCAAGAGGCATATTTTACTGCAGGATCTTAGACTCAAACTATTTTTCCAGAAGAAGGAAAGGCTAAAATACATTTCACAAGACTGAACTTTGGTTTAAAATTCTGAAGCTACATGGTTCATAATGCAAAACGTGATTTCAGATAATCACTTGTTTTCTTTGCATTAAATCAGTATCATAAAAATGTCTCAAAGAAAGATTGGCTATTTGCAGCAAGTAATTTTATTTGTCTAACCTAATTTTAAATTTGTACTTTTATTTTGCATACATTTTCCAGATAAATGGATAGATTTATATTTTGCATAATTATATATAATAGACAAATCTGTTTGAAGAAGCCATTATAGACATCAGACATGGTTTGAGTACCTTTTTTTCTTTTAATCTTCAAATTAAACAGAGTAACAAAAATTGATCACCTAGCATCCTACAGACTTTTAACTATAATTCATAGCTAGAAACATCCAGCAAGTACCTCGGTGCTAATATTAACAAAATTTGTGTCTTAATACCAAAAGATTAGAAAACAATCTCTGTGGGAAAGGTCAGAATGAAATATTTTTAGACACAAAGCCAAATACTGAGGTAATACGACTGCAATTGAGTCTGCATGTTCTATGGAAAAGCCCTGCAAAGCTGAAAATATTCTGTGATAGGAATGACAGCAGGTATATGACATGGGTTACCCTTGGTTCTCTTTTCATTCTTTAGATTAAACTGCTCATCACTGGAGAATAAAATCTATTAGTTCATGTTTCACTGATGAAGACAAGCAACCACTCAGCAGAATGACCGTTTCAGCATTTCTCTCAGATGAATTGTGCACAAGTATTAACTCTAGAAAAACTGGTGCTTGCTTTGGTGGTGCAAATGCATGTACATAAGGTTTAGAACAGTGAGAAAAAATAGTTCATTACTGCTTTAACAGACATTTTAATCCTATAATTAAGAATATATTTTTCAGAGATAAAATAATTTAAAACTTGTTTTCCTTCATGTGATTTATATTGTTTTCCAAATATTTTCATGATCGTTTTAGGCATATTTAATACCTTGTGATAGGAACGAGAGGAGGAAAACACCTCAGCTGGTTTAGACTGGATTTTCGTTTGTTATTGTTGTTGTTAAAGTGCTGAGATTTGAAACAGGTACCAGCAGCAGTACATGGCGTACCCAGGACACACTGACAACCATGCTATCTCCTCCTATGCTAAAGACTGCAGGAAAAGCTGTCTGAAAACCTCCTCTATGATCTGTTGAGGGAACCATAATATTTCAACAAGCTCTTTATGAAAAGCTGCCACTAAAGAGAGGGGAAGAAAAGCAAGGGAGAGGGCCAGATGTGGAGCAAGCCTGGCGAGGTGGGGAGCACCAGGGACTGGTCTTGAAAGCTTCTGGAGAAAGTTCTGAAACGTCTTTTGCCAGAAGTGTCTTTCTACCAACCTTGAGGCCTTATTTGCTGTATATACCCACCCTGCCAATGATATTGTTGTGGTTTAGGAATGGCATTCTCCATTTTAGTAGTCCCACTAAAACCATGTACCACTTTCCCTTCCCCCTCCAACTGGAGGCACAAAAGGCAAAGATCACAGGATGAGATAAGAACAATTTACTGGAAATGGCGATAAGACAATGTACTATACTGTATGTATATATTATTACTAAATAGATAATAGCAACAATATTAATAACAAAAGGTGTAAGAAAAGAAATTACTCATATGGAAAAACTCCCTGATAATAGACAATACCAGATGGCTCTCTCCACCTCCTTTTCTCCATTGGAACAAACCCTTTCTTCCTGAAAGAGAGTCCCTTTCACAAACTCTGAAATGACATGAGGTGGTATGGAATAACCTCCATGTCCTAACCATGACCTCTCTCAACTAATGCAAAAAATTAACCCTGTCCTGGCTGGAACCAAGACAGCTGTTTAGATTATTTGCATGGAATCACTGAGCCCTAAGTCAGACACTGCTGCTCAAAGATAAGAGGCAAACAGAAAGTCTGATGGGAAATTCAGCCTAAAAGTCCCTGGGGGAGAGAAGAGAGAAGGTATGGCAGCCGGTAATATGAAAATATTTAGAAGAGCCTTGCCAAAATCGTTACTTGTAAAACTGCTTTAAAAAGTAACACAAGAATAAGACACTCCTTCAACAGTTTTATTTATCATAGCAGCACTGCAGATTTGGGTTTTAAATCATGCAGGAAATATCTACTTGCTTGTAAGAGTATCTCTTTCTTCAACTATAGAACAGTTACTATCAGTAGGAAGAGAAAACATTAATTTAAAGCCTATTGAAATGAAAGTGTGTTTTTTCAACACCAACATGCTCTTAAATCCCTGAAGTTGACAACTGGTCAGACAAACTTGCCAAAAAATGAATAGCACTTTAATCCTGAAACTTCATGAGCCTTGGAGTTACAAAGCCCACTGCATGTAAATTTGCTTCCTCAAAATTTGCTGATAGCTATCGAAACAGAGAAAATCCTGCAGTGTGCTAGCCTGACTTCAGCCACCAAAGGACATCCTTACCCTATGGGACAGTGCCCATAAAAGCAGCAGTTCACCTACACGTAATTAATGAAGAACCAGCAAGAGTATTTATTAAAAAGAAGTTGTACATATAAAGTAGGAAGATGTCTAGAGACAATCATGTGCCAACATGTACACTTAAAAACACTACCATATGTACATAACAATACATTCGTAGGGTTAAAAACCCCGACCTGTCTCAACTGAGGAGTGACAGAGTACTTTAATTTGGGGATTTCCAAAACTCTACATTTTAAATGGGTCTGAACAAAGAACGAGATTGCCCAGCACTTCTGAAAGTATCAAAAATTAAGTTTTGCATCCAAAAATAAGAAATTATTTTTATTAAGAATTTTAGCCCAAAGATCCATAACACAAATATTAGCAAGGATTATTAATATGTCAGCAAGAACTTAATTAAGGGAATTTCAACCAGCTTTCTAATTTTCAAAATTACTATTAACATTATTCAAAGCTAAGCAAAAGTTAAAAAAATATTACTAATATATGCCTGATGTCAAGGCTAATGTATTATTATAGTTGGTATGTTACAGGATATAGCTCTCCTCCTACTGAAATATGATTAAATTACCATGTATCCTTTTTCAATAGTCTTCAGATAAGTTTCGTTTTTTGTTAAAGTGCTACCAATCTCAATTCACAACATTTAATCATTTGTAAAAATTAAAACCCAAAATCTATTAATTATATAAATAGATAGTTAAGATTTTAAAATCTCTATAAAGCATGTGAAGTTTCACACATGCTGTATTTGAAATGGATCCCAATACATATTGCCTTTTCCAAAAAGCAACCTGACATCATCAATTGAAACAAAGATTTCTGGATTTCACCTAAACCACAGTTTATTAAACATTTCTCTATTCTGGCCTACCTCAGGTTCAGCCATAGTTTATACAGGTGTGTTCACAATTCATCTGAATCCTAGAATTAACCAAATAGCAAGAAATGGCAGGTTGGATTTTTTTTTCTTGAAAATAAAAATTATAGTAACAGGAAATTAACTACTCCATCAATGCTGACCACTTTTACAATTTATATTTTGGTTATGAAGGTAATTTGGAAAGCTCCAATATCAATAAATCACTACTGTACTTTTTCTTAAATAGTTTTGATTTTTTTTAAACAAGCCTCCATCCTAAGCATTTCATATGCTTAATTTCTGTAATATTATTTGTCGTTTCTCATGTTCTGTCAGCAGTGCTGCTATCTCATTTGTCTTTATTTTTCCAAAGCATTCCTCTTGTCTGTGACTTTCTCAAAACACTATTAGTTGACAGCTTTTCCCCTCCCAGTAGAGTTCCAACCTGTAATTTTTATTGCTTAGTTACTAAAGCAGAACAAGGGGCTATCTAGACGCAATGTTTTTATAACATGCGAGTGAATAAAACTCAAAGTAATATCAGCAACAAGCCCAGTGATGACAGAACGTTTGGAAACCTTTGCAGCTTCTTATGATTTCAGCTCAGAGGATTACATTCATATGTTTGCACTATGAAGAGCTCTCCTTGCAGACAGTTTTTTGGGAGACTTGGTACCAGTGATCTCAGCAGGGGACACTTACATCATCTGCCAAGGCTGCTGCACCATGGAGTATGGGCACCGGGTTCTGTTTTTCATAATAATGCAGTTTTTCATGAATCTAGAAGACAACAGTACAAAGTGATAAGTTTATTTAGCAGCATGAGAAATGGTACAAAAACCCTGTTGAGTCTGTTGATTGTCTGTAACTAAACATCCTTATAGTAACCTAAAGGCAGCAGTCATGTAAATGTAATTCATCATCATCCTCTGTTAAAGTGCTAAGAATATGAAATCAGATGGAAAAAATGCTCAGTATGCAGACCAACCCACAGAAAAACCAAACATTTGTGATTTTTCTCTCCTGGCTTTCTCTGTCCATATTTCTAACATATTGCTTCAAGTATCAATTACATTTTATATTGCTGCTGAAAACACAAAGCATAAAGTGTTTATCCCCAAGATGGATATAAAAACCCCTGTAAATTATGATTTATGAAGTGAAATAATAGCTTGCCACCCACATCTTGACAGACGACTTGACGGAGCGGCTGCCGTCATTAAAATAATTCAGAAACAAGGGCAAAGTAGTGCTAATATGAATTCTAACACATCTGAAAGAAAGAGGCAGTCCTTCAGCAAGTTAAGGTTTTTAATGAGAAATTATCAACATTAAAGATGCACTGTGCTTTGGTTCTTCCAAAAAGGGAAGGGATACACCATCCGTTAAACGCCACTCTGTTCCCTCCTCCACAAGTTATACATTTCAAAATTTAGATTTTTTCCAGTATGAATGCTTTTTAGACCCAAAGTACTTTAAGACTTCTAACAAGTTTCTTTGTAGTTATTTCAGAATAGCGTAAAAGACTGCATTAAACATTTAACTTTATTAACATTATTTTCCTGAATATACATGGATATAGACATGTTCATTAAAATCTAAAAGAAGAAGACAACAGTAGTCTGAACTAATGCAAATATAGCCCATTCTTAGATTTTGTGCTTTAGTTGTGCTGCTCTGAAGGAAGCATGAACTCCAGATGGTTGGAGGAGTTGCAGAGGGAGCTAAATTGGGGACTTCTGTGCTTGGCAAGGAGGGGAAAACAAGGTCTGGCAGAGGCCGTGGGGTGCAGAACTTGGCTGGGAACTCCCTCATGTCCTTGGGAAATAGGATCCCCAATGATACCGTAGCACTCCCCAGCACACTGCTGGGGGAGGAACGGGACAGATGCCAGGCAGCAGGGACAGGTTTCAAAGAGCAATCAAACCACTCTTCGCACACTGAAACTGTTGAGTTGACCAGATCACCTCCATTTCGCACAGTGTTCCCTCCAGCCTTCCCCCTTCTTCCACATTTGCTCTTCTCTGCTTACTTCACCCCGAGCAGCACTCACTCCTCTCACTGCCTCAGACTCCCTCACTCTTTAATTAAAAGCTCATTCTTTAAGCCCATTCTTTTTAATTTACACTGAACTTTCACAAATACGTCCATAACAAGATAATGCCATGTCAGTGACGCTTGTGCTTGCCATTTTTCCTGTCTTCTGCTGTGCTTCATAACCCTAAGTCCACATCTGTTTTTCCTCATTTAGATTGTATGTTCTTCAAAGTAAAGAGCATGTTAATACAATATGGCATAGCAAGGTCTAAGTCTTGATTAATTGTTTCATCATTTCTGCAACCTTAACAAGATTACTTCAGTATGTCATTGGTTAAAGGATGCTGAAGTTCTGACATACCATGGTGAAGCATAAAGGCACTACAGTCACTTAATTTCTAAATTTCAGAATAATTTGTTCTCATCTGGCAACTACATGCAGAGCACTACTGTCTCCAGAACATGAATCTGAATTTTACATCGCTTATGTAGACATTGTTTACTCAGCAATTACTTAGACTAATTCATACTGGATTTCACAAAACTATAAGTGACCAGACAACTTCATATTTCTAGCTCACAAAGCAGAGAAACTAAACAAAACAAGGAGCAGCAGCTCCCTGAGTCTGGCAGAAATTTGTGATTTACTTGGACTGTGAACTTGAATAACTAAAAGGCACAGTAAACCAAAAAGTCTCAAAACCATCATTTTTTGATTGCTTCAGCAACATCTTGATTTTATCCAGATTGAGCTTCCATCAGCTCTAAGGTCAGAAGCAGTTGCCTGTGTTACCCCCTATTTTCTCAAATAAAACAGAAATGCCACTGCCAATTAAGCTGCTTTTATCCTGGACAACCTGTACATATCTTTATCAATGAAATTAAAAAAAGGAAAAAGGAAAAAGTCAACCAAACAAAAAAATGCGGAGACAGCCTTGCTTAACCCATCTTTGAGAAACATGTTACAAAATTGTAAATTCATGCAACAAAAAATAGGTTTTCAAGAGGTGGCACAGTGTAACTTGAACTAGTTATTGGCTCTGTTTATAGCCAGAAATGACAGAAATGACTGAAAACAAATTTTTATTTTCCTAAGAGTGGATATTGGATGCCAGTTAAGCATTTAAGGACAATCACTAAGGTTTTATTTGATTAGGGAGGAGTTGTAGAGAGTAACTGCCTAACCAAAAAAAGCAGAAGCTAAACAAGTAAACAGGAAAATTTAATGGCTACTAGACAGTTGTAGATATTGGCTTTTGCTACATCAGGTTGAAAATTTTACCAATTTACTGTACTAGCACAATGAGTGACTCTAGGGATAAACATTTCATGATCTATGGTAACAGACGCTACAACCTCAGCACACTTCCATTTGAGATGCAACACAGAGTGGGGTTTTTCCCAAAAAAATCTGATTTTATTTGATAGTAGTTTGCCTTGTTAGTTGAATCTATTTTTTAAATCAGATCATTCGACGACATCTGTCTTTCACATCTTTGCAATTTAAAGGATATACCGACGGAAATTAAAAACCACCGGTCTGTGCACCAAGATGCAATCAATGTGCAGTACAGGGACTACCTTTCATATTAGAATAAAATTACCACATGCATCATATAAAGAGTTACTTCACACCTCTAACTTCTGGATATGAAATGTATCCATAATGTATGCAGCACTTCTATATAATATATTCCTGAACGCAGTAAGACAGATTTGGTGCAACTCCACTGATAAAGCAAAAATTTCAGTGAGGCAAAAATGCATTTTCAGGCGACTCCTTCCCTCCTTGTGTCTAAAGATGTATTCCAAGACGGTTTGTTCCATAATTTCCCCCACAGATCACAGAACTGCTGACTGGCCTCTAGTTCTTCATGTTCTATTTTCAGGCCTTTTTTGAAGATGAGCACAGCACTTGCCTTTTCCTACTCACTGGGCACTAGGTCATCTCTGCTGTCTTGCAAAAATGACAGACCACATTTGCGAGCTTACCTGGTGGCCTTTGAATTTGCCAGACTTCAGAGTGATGAATGACTGCATTTATGACAAACACCTATAGAAAAACTACTGTGCACACAGCCATATGCTTTGGCAACCTCTCCACATGCTGTCTTTCAGTTAATTATTTTCCCAAATATGAAGTTTTTACATCGTGTTAATACATGCACGACTAGGACTGCATTTCCAAATTTCAATTCTTATACAAGTAGAATTTGAAATCTGAATACCTAGATTAAGTGACTACATTGATGAAAATGAATAATGTGAAGTAGCCAAACGTAGAAATGAAAAGCAAAACAGGACAAGGTAGTGCAAATACTTCGCTCCTTTACAAACTTCACTCAATGAAATTAAACTCTAACAGAAGTTAAGGCCACCCTGGAACACTTTGAGAGAAGTATGAGAGTGAATTCAAAAGTAGAAGTGAGAGCATTCACCTACCCAAGATGTATCATATTTGCAACCACTTGTTTCCGCTTCAATCTAAAAAATTCTATTTAACACAAAAGGCAACTTTGGCTTACACTGAGCGGTGACACCGGCTGTCCAGTAGCTTTAATACCATTGCCTTCTCTCTACTAGAAACTTATACAACGTATGGAAAATACAGGACTGTACCACGCTTAAAAATAGGAAATATAGTACATCTGTTTTAAGTTCTTCTGACATTTACATGTAAAGCCTCAATGCTGAAAATCTCTTCACAGATGAGACCAAGTCTGTTAAAGCAAGAATTATATATTGTAAATAAAACATAAAAAGCTGTTCTGCTGAACAGATGACTAAGTTGTGGGGCTTTTTTTTTTTATGACTACCTATTCTTTTCACTATAGAGTAAGAAGATTTATGAGGTTCTGTAAAAACTGACAATCTACTCTGAAGTTATGCCCCAAGAGGGAAAAATAATCATTTGCAAATTTATACAATTTTTGGCACACTTGTAAGCAAGAAAAATTGTTTCTGGATTTTCCCAGAGAGACTGAATTAAGCTTTCTATAATAAAGCAGAGCAGTGTCCTCAGACTGGACTATTTCAAAACCCAAGAGTAGCTTTCTAACTCAGAAAAATAAAAATCTTAAGTAAAGAGTCACACAAAATAAGCTTAATTTCTCTTTTTAGATTTCTTAATTTCCATGTACAGTTCTAATATCATATGTTTGAAAATAAAACAGGGGAGTGGGATAAGCATGTACCAAAGGTGCCAAAGAGTTAATAGAAGACAAACTTAGTCTTTTTGACATAACAGTTGGCATAGGTAAAGAGCAAGTATATGTAAGAATACAACATGCAAACACTGGTAACCCAAAAACCACTGGCCATCAGTGAGCCATACCAGCACATAAAAGACAAGAACTGTCACACACATAGTGTGAAAATGTTCTGCTGACCACACAGGGGTGTCACTAACTACTCAGACATGGCAACACCTCTGGATAAGAGCTTTACTTATGGTATGACACCTTCCTGACAGGAAGTGCTGAAGAGGATCTTGAGAGTATTTGCACTGACCATCATTCTGGGGCAGACAGCAATCCTGGACCAGAGTGATTCACCTTTTGAGAAACATCAGAAGCTTATACCCTCTTATGAGTTATATAAACATTCCCTCACTTGGGTTTTATTTTATGATATGAGATATCACTCAGCATAAAGAAAATGTACCTGCAAAATTAGTTTTATTATGTGCATGCATGAAAAAATGCAACATTACCTTTGTTTAAAGAAACAGAAGAATTGGCTAAGGACCTTAGCACCACATCATATACATTTCCAGGGTTTTCCTCTGGACTATCCTAGTCTTGCCTGCTGAATAGCCATTAGCACCTAATCTGCTTGTTTAGTTTCAGCAGAAAGGAACCCATTTCACATGCTGGACTGCTGATATAAAACCAAAGCAGCAGAAGTTGAGAAGATGGGAAATTGCTTTTAAAAATGCACTAGTTATCTGAACTAGAATGCCAATATAAATACACACACAAAACATCAAGATGTGTCTAGAAGACAGGCATTGAATATATTGTTGTAGAAAGTCCATAACAGTTGGCAGAACATCTCCTCTAACTGCTCTCTTCATTATATTTTTCATCATATATCAACAGCAAGAGTGTCTGAAATTAAAGCACTGACAAAAGCCATGCAGCTGCTGTATTTATTGGCTTAGTCACTTACATGGATGCATAATGGAAGGCTCTTGTACACAGAGAAGCTGTTAACTGTCCACCAAAGTTTCAGGTTCACGTACATTTGCAAAAAATCATTTAATTCCACTAGTGGCACCACTAAAAAGTGGTGCTGCTACAAAGAAGAGCATCTATACATTAAGAAGCCACAGCAGATTAAGAGAATAGAAAAAGAAAGCAAAAGAAAAATTCTTGAGGGAGGAGTAAGTGCTAGTTTTGGCTTAATCTGCAATTTGTGTTCTGCATCTGAAACATCTGAAGCAAGAGAAATCATTCCAATGCACTCATGACCATAAAAGGTGCATTTGTGAATAGTTTCAACATTTGCACAGTGAGATTTCAAGACAATAATTAGAGTTTTGATTTGATCACTAATAGTATGACCTTAACTCTGGGATTTAGCCTCTTGAGTTCACTGTCCAAATTTACCAACTTGAGTCAAGGTAAAATAAATAACCTAGAAGGAAAAAAATAAATGATGGGCTACAATGAAACAAATGAAAATAACTATTAAAACCATTCAGAAATGATAATTGCATACCATCATCTCTGCTGAAAGAGAATGCATATTTTGCTTGATGTAGAATTTTACTTAAAAGATTGTTTAATTCCCTTCCTTTCGCCTTCCAGAACCCTACTGTATCAGATGAGAGTAACAGACAAATTAGCCAACTCTTTGATTTATCTTCATCACTCAGTGGTCGTCTGTAAGCCTATTTACACAGGACAAAAGTACAGACTAAATGAAAAACTATTCATTCATTCCCAAACCTTCCTACAGTCCTTATCGTTGCAGCTTTGGTACACTAAGGAATTTAAATACATGAACAACTCTGCAGTACTATGGCATGATGAACACAAGGTGTAGGAAAACTTAGAACACATACAGCCTTTAAATCACATTCTAGTCATACCAATTGAATTGCAGTTAGAGATACAGTAGAATACTGCTAAGAAATTAGCATTATGTATTTTAGAAAACACAAACAAAACAGAAATTAATAAATCATAGCTAACTACTCGAAGTTTGCAATGAGCACTTCAATTCCCATAGTAACATTAAATTGCCTCAAATATAAAATAAGTGATTGCGCAGTGCAGAAAGGCCTCTGAGAGAATGTTACAAGAATCAAAGCAAGCCTCTGAAGGCTTAAAAACAGATACTCACAGATCTCAATGCGAGCCAAATTTGCCACAGCAAAAAGTTTCAGCACAGTAGATGAGCAATGCTCCTTTAAGCCTTTTTTCCAAAAAGCAGAAACATGAATGAATTTCCTAACAACTCAAATGCAGGCTAATGGCATGGAAATATTTCTGCCTGAACAGCTGAAAGTTAGAAGAAATTCAGAACATGGTAAATAACTCTAATGAAAGAACTAAAAACTTGCACTATAATAAAGAATTAAAAGTTTCTTTATCAGTATAGCACGAAATCACTAATAAATCTGAAAACATTCAGATCATCTGGTATAAACTGTTACAATGGGCTTGGCTGGGACAGAGTTCATTTTCTTCAAAGCAGCCTGTGTAGTGCCGTGTTTTGGATCTGTGACCAAAACCGTGCTGATGACAGAGCAAGGCTTTAGCTATTGCTGGACAGTGCTTGTGCAGCATTGAGGCCACCTTTGCTCTTGCTCTGTGCCCTGCAGGGAGTAGGCTGGGGGTGGCCAAGAGTTTGGGAGGGGACACAGCTGGAACAGCTGACCCCAACTGACCAGAGGGATATTTCACACTACATAATGTCATGTTTTTCCAAAGCAGGAATTTGTATTGTTTGGAGACTGGATGGGCATTGGTCACCTGGGGGCGGTGACTCCTCCTGCAGCACTTGTTTCTCCCCCTCGCAGCCACCTAGAACAAGGAAATAACCAACACAGCATCTAAATTCTTGGATAGAGACACAAGCTCCTTAGCTGGAGCCTTACCTCATCTGCTGCTAACCGGTTTTTGAGGAGTTGACAAGGGCTGTCTTTTTGAGGAGTGAACAGGGGTTATAACAGGAGATTTTAATACAGTTTCAAAAATGAGGCCTAAGACTGAACATGATGGGATTTTGTTAATTTCTGTCATCTTAAAACATTATATCCACTGAAGATTAAACCCACTCATGTTAACACTGCAGGGAGCGTTAGAAGTATCACAGGAAAAGAAGCCTGTTACCAAGGTCCTGAAGTTGCAAAAAATGTTAGTTCAATTTTGTGCTACAGCAAAACACATGAACAAAATGAACCTCCACACTCTTTTTATGCATCATATGTGTACTTGAAGTCCATTATTTGAAAAGAGCCAACAATTAAACATGCATATCAGGACCAAAGGGCTCTGAAGTTACCAAAATTTCTGCAGTTGTGTTAAAAGAAAGCAAAGCAAACTCCAAGTGCAGAATCATAGAATGGTCTGACCTTTAAAGATCATTTAGTCTAAACCTTTTGTCATGAGCAGGGGTACCTTTCACTACATCAGCTTGCTCAGAATCTTATTCAACCTCACACTGAACACTTACATGATGGGGCATCCACAACTTCTCTGTTTCACTGTCTTACCACCCCCAATATAAAAAATATCGTCCTTATGTTTAATATAAATCTACATCAACATTGTTCAGCCCTTACAGACAAGGTTGCTAAGAGTCCAGGATGGGCTGGATGACACTTAAGAAGTGTTCCTTACCCAGCAATCAGAAATACTTATATTCAAAACAGAATTACTCCAGAAATTTCTAATTGCATTGCATTTTCAGAAATAAATTTCCAGAACTGTATGCACAATTACAGTAATTTTCTAAGTTAAAAAATGTGATAATAGATCACATTTAAGGGCATTTTTCTTATCAGTTTATGTTTTGTAAAAATTATACAATGATGTGTTATCAACAGATGTACAAAGTTACATTATTTTAAATCAGGTGCGATCAGCGCAAATCAGCAGCAGTGCATGGAGAGGCCACTTCAAATTAGAAGCTTCAAATTAGACTCTCAGCAAATGCTGCTTGAAATTTGATTCAGCAAGAACTTAGTTATGGAACGCTTACATGTGTGACAGAGGTGTAACAACAGTTAACAGTGATAGCAAATACCATGTGATTATTATGTATGATATCACTAAAGCCAATAAAAGAAGCACACCATGCTAAAAATGAAAGAAAGGAACCTTTGGGGGGAAAGAAGGCAACTTTCGTCAACTGGCAAAATCAAATTATGTATTGATTTTGTTAGGGACAAAAATGAGCCTTGCTCAAAATTCTGGTAATATGGATTATTAGTCATTCCAGACAAATAACTAGTTTTTCTTGTCTAGCCAGAAATTTCAAGACAGAAGAAACGCCTGTGCACACTGCAGTAAGTTTTATGGTAAAATCCTATTCTTGCTCAATTTTTTTTTTAAATCTGTGGTTTCAGGGTTCCCTTGTCAATCATTTAACACTGTGCCTCATTATCTCATTTGTCCTTCACCCTTGATTGACCTTGATGAACTGGGCAGCATCTGAGGAAGATGATGAAGACAGAGAAAATTCAATGCTTCAGGAAGAACACTGGCACCGAGGAGTTTATTTGAGGCAGTCTCACGCATGTAGCAGCTCTGAGACTAACCTGACAGAGTCACAAGGGTATTGTCAGATTTTATTTTGTCCTAAAGAGATCTAATCAGGTCCGTAAAGACCCATCTCTTGAATTTTATTGTAAAATGAAAAAGTTCTCTCCTACTCTTTCTCTTCTACTCTTTTCCAAGAAAACCGAGACACACATTGAGTGAGCAATAGCTGAATCTGGTGATTCTGCCCTTGCTTCTCTGTGCCATATATACTGTGTTCTTAAATTTCACCTCCCCATCACATTTGTTTTTATTAGAAAAAGTACTTCAATATCTGTTAAGTATCTACTATTGACACTGTTAATAAACATGTCCTTCATGTACAGTGGGATGTGCCTGCAGATCTGTGTCTTAGATTTATGTCTTGTAATATTTCTGATTTAGAATTTCCTGTCTTCATGCTAGCATCACCAAAGAATAAGAAAGAAAATTAATAAATACTTCCACTATGCTCATATACCATGACTTCCTTATAGCTGAAGACCAAGGAGAGCCTTTAAAACTGAGTCCGCCCATTAACCCAGCACTGCCAAGTCCACCACTAAACCATGTCCCTAAGTGCCACACCTACACATCTTTTTAATACCTCAGGGATGATGACTCAACCACTTTATTGGGCACCCTGCTCCAGTGCTGGGGATCACCCTTCCAGCGAAGAAATTTTTTCAAAAATCCCATCTAAACCTCCCCCGGTGTAACTGGAGGCCATTTCCTCTTGTCCTATTGCTTGATACTTGGGAGAACAGACTGACTCCACCTGGCTACAACCTCCTTTCAGACAGTGTAAGAGAGCAGTAAGGTCCTCCCTGAGCCTCCTTTTCTCCAGGCTAAACTCCCCCAGCTGCTCCCCATCAGACTTGTGCTCCTGACTCTTTGCCAGCTGTGCTGCCCTTCTCTGGACATGCCCCAGCACTTCAATGTCCCTCCTGATTTGAGGAGCCTAGTATTGAATGCAGGATTTGTGGTGCAGCCTCAGCAGTGCCTAGTACCAGGGGATGGTCACTGCCCTGGTCCTGCTGGCCACACTATTGCTGATACCATTGGCCAGGATGCCACTGGCCTTCTTGGCCATTTGGGCACTCACTGGCTCACATTCAGATGATATCAACCAGCACCCTTGGGTCCTTTTATGCCAGGCAGTTTTCCAGCCACTCTTCTCCCAGCCTTTAGCATTGCAGGGGTTGTTGTGACCATTGATGCCCTTGTCCAGATCACTGATAAAGATATTAAACGGAATTAGCCCCAGTACCAAGCCCTGGGGAACACCACTGGTGAGTGGCCACCAGCTGGATGTAACTCCATTCACCAACACCTGCTGGGCCCAGCCATCCCAGCAGTTCTTTGCCCAGCAAAGAGCACACCCATCCAAACCAGGAGAATGCTGTGGAAAATCATGTCAAACGTTTTTCTCATGTCCAGGTAGACACATCCACAGTCTTTCCCTCATCCAGTATTTAGTTCCCCTTGTCACAGAAGGAGATCAGGTTGGTCAAGCAGGATCTACCTTTGCTAAACCCATGCTGGTTGGGCCTGATCCCCTGGGTTGTCCTGCACCTGACACATGATTGCACTCAGGACAATCAGCTTCATGACTTTCCTTGGCTCTGAGGCCAGGCTGATAGGTCTGTAGTTCCCTGGATCCTCCTTCCAACCCCTCTTGTAGATGAGTGTCACATTTCCTGACTTTCAGTCAACTGGAACCTCTCTGGTTAAGCAGGGCTGCCGGCAAATTGATGGAAAGGGGCTTTGTGAGCACTTCTGCCAGCTCCCTCGGTACTCTTGGGTGGACGTCCTCTGGCCCCATAGACTTGCGTGTGTCTAAGTGGTGTAGCAGGTCACTCATCATTTCCTCCTGGATTATGGGGCCTTCATTCTGATCCCCGTGCCTGTCTCCCAGCACAGGGGCTGGGTACTCACACAACTGGTCTTACTGTTAAAGACTGAGGCAAAGAAGGCATTAAGTACCTCAGCCCTTTCCTTGTTCTTTGTCACTCTTTTCCTCCACACCCAATAAAGGATGGCAATTCTCCTTCTGCATTTGTTGCTGAAAGGAGGTAATATGGTAATAGTATTTGCTATTTTATTTTTGCAATGTTAAGCAAAACAGATTAAATACTGGCTACAAACCCAGTTATTCATGCAGAGTTTCTAAAAATGTTTATTTTACTTTTTAAAAAAATTCACTTTGAATTCATTGTTCCTTATACAATAAAATAAAGGTCCTATTATATGAGATTTCACAGACTTCATTCAAATGGGCCTTTTTTGGTCAGTAATAAGCAAAGGTTTTGATGACTTTGCTTATAGGAAAAGGGTCCCTAGATAGACAGAGGAAGTTCAGACCAAAGCTAAACAAGTTGCACTTGCTCCAAAATAAATTTCCCTGCCCCTTTAGAGCCAAACAGTCTACATGGCTACTGTATACAGTATTTTCAAATCTGTTTTTCTGTACTTTTAACCCCAATTCCAAAGGAAGGAGCATCAGAACAATTCCAAATTTGAATGAAGCTCTCTTATGTGAGCTAAGGACATGAGGTCCTTGAACAGAAAGAAAAGAACAACAGCACACTTTTTTTCCTTTGAAACAAGCAGTCTTCAAACTGCAATCTGTGGATGCTGAAAGATCCCTACAATTTTAATGTGCTACCCTTCATAAATACATTTTCAAATAAAATCTCATCAGTAAACCCATCATGTCCCAGTCTAAATAGTACCAGTCAGAATTTGATAAAAGTGTAGCAATTCTCTTCTCCGAAAACACACACTGACCTGCGTAAACACATGTTAAAATTGGTAAAAGTTTGAGGGAAATATTTCATAATAGCAATACTGAGCTCAGGATTCCAGGTCTCAAATTGCTCTTCCCAGTTTATGGCCTTTCTGCCTATACACTCTCATTTTGATGCTCCCTCCTCCTCTCCTCAATATTATTACTTAAACAAAAACACTTTTCAAATTGAAGCATTCAGATTTAAATGAAGACAGAATTTGAGGTGGGCTCACCTAAGTGTCTATTTCTCTCTCTTCCTTTCACTAAGAAAATGATAAGGGTTCATCATTCACAACACAAGAGACCAAATCTTTCATTAAAGATCCTGACTCCACTCTCAGGAGATTTTGTGCAGTACTGCAGACACAGCAAACTGAATATGCATACAGCAAAACTGTCAAAGTCATATATAAACACTGCAAGGTTAAATGGTAACAGTACTCAGAATTATAACCACTTTTTATCCAAAGATTTAAAAGCACATTACCAAAGGAACTAAGCATCAGTTTCCTCATCACCAAAAGGAAGACAACTACTAATCACAGACAAAAATTATATTTGATTTCCAAACCAATACTACCAAAATGACATCTCTTTAGAAAAAAAATATTGTAAGCTTACATTTTTTGGTATTTCAGTTACTGATAGTGACATATAACCAACTGCAATATTTGTTTATATGTCAAATATATTGGGAAATCTTTATTTCTAAGTTACTTTTAAAATATACTTTTAGTTAATGAATACTTATACTGCAAGCAAGAAAGGAATTGTAACTCCCACCTGAAGGCCTTCTGTTCTGAGGAAGAGTACACAGAAAAGTTGCACAGTTGTAATGAAACAGAGATGGAAACAATTTTTACTGCAATAATCAAACAGCTGTTTACACAATGATTCTAAATACAAAACTTGATGAAAAACATTTAATTCAAGACATTAATGAACTAAAAATTAGTTAGTTCAAATAAAAATTATCAAATAAAAACCAAAAGTTTTCAAATGAAAATTATCAGAAAAAACCATATACATGTCTCTATTATTTCAATCCTACATTCTAAAAATAAAATTCAGGTTTTGTTTCTTCTTTAAGGGCACCTTTGATTTTTTCTTACTGAAATACTTCCTTTTCAGGTATCACCTGACTGTGTCTAAGTAACGCAACAAAGACTTGCAAAATGTATGCCTAACTAATTTGAATTACTATGTATAACAAATAATCCAAAGAATTTATCTAAAACATCAGAAATTAAAAACTTCAAGTCTCGGTATCGTTCAGATGTTAAGAAATATAAAAGTTTCTTCAGCTTTATAGCAAACCTTTCTTAAACAGTGAAAATATATTGTTACTGTTTTATGTAGCAAAAGTGCTTCTCCCTTTGAGGTCTGGTGTTTTAAATTTAAAGATCTTTATGAATTTGAGAGGAGGATTTTTACCTTAGAAAAATCAGAAAAATATAATCATTCTTTGATCCTGATTATCAGATTTGAATACTTCAAAGAAAAAAAAAAATCTAAAATAGATAAGCATAATCATACTAATAAATATGAATGGGAAAAGGAAAGAAACAAGACTGGAGATGCTGCTGAAATGTAAAGAACAAAGATCACATCAACAGCTGACTGCACTTTAGAAACTATCATTATCTGAAATCCTTCTAAGCAGAAAACATACCAGCAACAACTCTCATCTTACTGCTGAGGGTCATCTGGGAAAAAGGCAATCCTAAACATTTCATGACTGGTGATCGAATTTGATTATCTGATTCAGCAACTTTAAAAAACTCAAACCAATACTCCATTATTTCCTAGTGCTTTATGCTGGCACGTTGATTAGCAAAGAAAGAGCCATAAAGTGAATTCAAACAAAAAATTTACAATACTTTCTGTGCCAATACTAATATCCATTCATGTTAGATTACTCCCAAAGTTCAAATTAGAGGACTGAAGAGGTAACTTACTAAGAATACGGAG
Source organism: Callaeas wilsoni (assembly GCA_013398955.1). Classification (NCBI taxonomy): domain Eukaryota; kingdom Metazoa; phylum Chordata; class Aves; order Passeriformes; family Callaeidae; genus Callaeas; species Callaeas wilsoni. Next base: position 196,521 of record VWPU01003745.1, read on the forward strand.
ATAGCACGTTAAAAAAAATTAGATTAAATTAAATTGAAAGAGCACATTTCCAAATAAAAAGGTAACAGGACAGGCTTTAAATGAACAACTGTATTGTCCTGCTTTGTCAAATAAATATAGTGGAAGAAGAAACTTTAATGTAAGACAGAACTGAAAGATTAGAATTGTCTTTGGAAATTGGCTAAGAAAGTACAGAAACACCGTGCAGTAAGAGCAGGTCCCCAGCTCACTGCTAATAAACTTCCTGGAAGGCTAAGTTTAGGATTTAATTTAGAAGCTAGAAACAAAACAAATATGTGCCTAGATTTAATACTTACCTCAATAATGCCTCAAATGTCTCAATGTTTTCTTTCAGAAAACACTTACACTTATATAAACATTTAAAAGGATCTAATTTGCCCACAAGTACGTTTTAACCTGTAAATGTTCTGCTTTGTAAACTTCATTTCTTCTGATACTACTGGTTTTAAACATCACAAATTCAAACCGATGTTTTTATGTCATTATACAGAACAAAATTACCAGAGTTTTTTTCCAAAAGCAACTGATTTCCACTGTTCTGTTAACAATATAAATCCAAAGGAAAGAACTTTCCTAACCCTGCTCACTGAGTAAACACAATTCTAACAGGAACGACAGCTAAACTACCCATTTGATTGTGAGACGGTTGCTTTTTTCAGCAAGCTCCATTTCCCGCAGAACTACGATCCTAGAGAAATGCCAATTAAATATTAATTGAAGAAAACAGGATTTGCTGCATACAGGCTAAGTCACTTTGGCATAGAATTGGGCTTTTTCAGTTTTACTGAACTAAAATCTAACTTTAAATCAAGAAGAGTTTGGTTTATTCCTGCTTAGTACAGTAAACACCATCCTTACAGTCTGTACTCAATGCAAGTTAGTCCAAGACTGAATTCAATTCAGGTTCCCTCAAGAGATCACTTCTGTGCAGCTCAGTGTTACAGAATTAACCCATTCAAAACCCAAACCTCATTCACAGGCATGGACATCTATGCTTTGAGTTAAAATTAAATACATATATACAAACATACACAGACATACATTTATCAATTAGCACCATCTAGTGGGGTCAGTACAATTTATGCAAGGGGAGAAATACGCAGCTCACTTTCTGCTTTTTCTACATCCTATGTGACATATTATGATACAGCACAGGTCACATAATTAATAAAACTCGGATGTAAACACAAAAACCAGCAACAATGACACCACAAAAAACCCTCCACCATGAAAAAAAATAAAACAAAAAGATCACCAAACAAGCCAACCCAAACTCTGTGATTTTAATTCACAACATTATGTTTTTCCCCTATAAATTACATTTTAAGAAAAACACTGACATTGAAAGCCGCATGCCCATACATATGAAAATTTACTGATAGGAATAAAAACCCCAATCTTATAGGCATTCATACACATGCAAAACACAATTACAATTTAATTACTATTTTCCACTCTTACTCTCTTGCTTCCCTATCACAAGCCTCAAGAAAAATCAGCCACTCTTTAAAAGAAGCTACTCTGAAGCATCAGATGATGCAAAAACCCCTTTTGTTTAAGGCCTCCATCATCAGAGCAGAATTCTGCTGTAAACACAACTTTTGCTAAAACTGCATCAAACTCCCACAAACACTGGATCCCAACCCAAAACACTAATAAAATAACAGATTAAATACTTTATAAATATTCACAATAATTAATTTAAAAGAAGTCAACTATAAATGGATACTAAGGACTAACATTACCCATTAATGCAGTTTCTCAAATATGAAATCTAGAAATGGATTTTTAGTCAATTCTGCATTTAAAACTGCAGGAGACTTAAGTCATTTACATAAACAGTGCTGAAGAGTTTCAAATGTAAAAGCCATCAGAGGTAGACTCCCCCATACATTAACCTTAGGCAAGACAGACAGACAGACAAACACAAAGCAGCCGCGGATGAGGGTGCTTAAATGCACAAGGCAAAATCTCTACCAGCCTCTGCCAACAGGCAAAGGAGCTAAAAACATCACCATTCCCTTCTCCCTCTGCCTGCATACAGTCCATGTTAAAAAACCAAGCAAAACAAAACAGGAAACAATTAATCACTAACATTATGTTCATACTTAAAAGTATGAGGACAAGTCATCAGTGTAAAATTAAACATTTACTTAAATGTTCTTTAATGAAATCATGGCCATGAAAGCAAAGAATGCCTATGAAGATGTGCTTTGCGTTCAAGACTTCCCTTGCTTCTAAAAGAGGTGATTGATGGCAAAGCCTTCCAAGCAGATCACAACATACCAAACAGACCTTGGACAATGAGGCACAGACACAAAGTCATCTTTTTTTTTCTGAGAATAATGGTAAAAGTAGATGAAGAAAAATTGAAAAATGCAGAGAAAATATGTAAATAGGAGGGCAAAGTTAAGATCAATAAAAACCAGCAATGGAAGACTTGCAGTGAGTACTTCAGAAGGCACAAAATGTAAGAAGAGAAGCTGCTGAGGCCTGCACACTGTAGCCAGGGGCCAGGTTACAATTTAAACTGCACGAAAATCAAAACAAAGGGATTCTAATAAATCAATTAATAACAACACGTAAGATTTATAGCAAGAATTTTAATTTAAAAAGACATGAAGACAGCACCTGAATTCTATTTCAAAGGATACAGAGATGTGTTAGGAGTAAAACATCCAAAGTAAGTTCAACCAGAAAATTACAATAGTGTTAAAGGACAGAACTAATTCTCAACCTTCCCTGTAGAGGATGAAGAACACCAACACTTAAGTGTAATGTGTATTGTAGGATAAAGAGAAATATGAAAAATAATGACAAAATACTGGAAGAAAATTGCAGTAATTTAGGAGAGATTTACTGTCATTTCCCCAAACCTTTTCAGACTGGTGCCCTTCAAGTTTTGCACTAAATCATCTAAAAATGCAAACCCATTTTACAGGAAGCTTCAAATCAAAGCAAACATATTAATTTATTTTTATATTGGAAGGGGTAACGCAAATGTATTTGCACAGGTGTAAAAAATTACAGGCATGCCATATCTTTAAATATTGGAAAGCTGGTAGAAAACAGCAGAAATTGCCCAATGAGGAGACAAGAGTAACAAAGATAAGGGGGCTGCATTGATACTCCTACCATTACAAAAAAGAATATAGGGATAAATGTAGCAATTTCATTCTAGAAATAAGGATCTATAAATATACAGACCAGCAACAAAAAAGTATCAACTGCTGGGATGCCAAGAGATTTCCTGACAGTTTCCAACCTGGAACTGTTTCCCAACTCCAGTCCCCTTTTTCCAAGTAGGATTCAGCCAAAACATTAGCTAGCATGACCTAGCCTGGTTTACGCGGCATTTGAATATGAAACCAGCAAAAAATTAAATAATATCAGGAGGAAGTATCATTTACCAGGGATATTTTGTTTTGCATTTTTGTGCCATGAATTATAACATTAACAAAACCAAAAAGCAACACATTTTCTTTTCTATTGTGCAAAAATGTCAATTTACCCTTGATAGAACAAGAGATCAAAAATAATGAACCAGCTTAACTCACTTGAGTTCCCTCAGCTCAATCAAAATACAGTGAAGTACTTTAACCATACCCATCTTTGAATGATCGGCCTCAAGTGTATGAGAGGTCACTTTTGCCTACATTATCAAATCGGTGGAAAAGCTGAAGTAAGTAAAAACCAGGATGACATTCTCACAGAGAAGCCATGACAGAATGGTTATGAATGGATAATAAATGCACATAACACAAAGGGAATTAAAGGGCTTTCATACACTAAAAATTCATTTAGCAATACAAAAAATAAATAGAAAAGAATCCAGTTCTAGTAAGTTAAAAGACTAATATACATATTCAGAAAACACAGAGAACGAACAGAAGCAGGACAGAACATGGGATCAAGCTACACATAGGTGTTTCTCAGTGGTTTCCTGATACACCACAAAAGGAAAATATTGCTTCCCCTTTGGGAGAAGACAATAATAAAACTTGGTCATATTATTAGCTAGAAATTGGTGGGAAGTGTATGTTTCCAGATGAAAGTGCACAGGCACACAATTACAAATGCTTTGTTGCTTGGCACATGCTATGGTATGATTTATAGTGAGCCTTTAATGATATACTAAACTTGAGTATGATCAGCTTAGTATTTCAGATGCCAATTAACATGATGACAATCATGGGTTACTTTTTTCCTAGAATGTTTGAAAGTTGGAAATTCAAAATTACACCCTAATTTATGGTTTGATCCTGATTAAAGCTGTGTATGTCTGCAGTGTCATTACTGGATTATTTAATCACTAAATCTCAACAAAAACTGCTCTTTTCCATGAAACCCAATCTGTAAAGCACATTAAAATTGAAACTACTTTATGAAGATGATATCCATAGTAAATGTAAAGCAGTACTCAAGGCTATCCCATATATAATGCCTAGCATTTATAGCTGGCAGGACTGGTGCGTTTTTTAACTCTTACGATCAAAATAATCAATGTCATGTTTGTGAATAACTGAAATCACTGGAATTACCTTGTACAGGTTGTGATTGCTAGCAAAAGCCAACAAGAAAAGTTAGAAAGAGACAGGGAGACAATATAGATTTAATTCCCAACAGACAAAGTAAGACTGTTCACTCTCCACCATGCTCTCCACTCAGTAAATACCATGTTCCTCATAAAGGGTCACACTGTACCTGAGCCACTGGGGCAGGAAAAAGTAAGTGGCTCCAAGGTTCAAAATCTCCTCCTCCGTGGAGCAATGATTTCATGCTAGTGCGCTATGAAACAGAGTGAAGGAGAAAGGCAGCAGGACCAAAATCAGAGGAAAAACAACCTAAAATTGAAGGAGAGAGCACAAAGTACCGACTTAGCATTAACATTCTCTGAAACAAACAGTCCTGAAGCGCTGACTGGCAAAAGGATCAAGAGGGTTATGCTGATGCATCTAGTACAGTGTGTGAACTATAGATAACGAAATTAAAATAAATAACGGTATTTAGAAGTCAAAATGGCTTATTATTTTATTGATAATAATACTGATGGGTATATGTCTCTCTGTGTGATATCCAAGTCCAGAAAATGATGAAAAGAGTATGTTTGTATTTCTCTCGTGGCATAGCCAGCAACTAAGAGGAGACCCTTAACTGGAAGGACTTACAGTCTTAACCTGTGGCTGGGTAAAGAGCTTAGGCCCCAGGCATGGCCATTACCTGGACTCAACACCTGTGCTGATATTTGAAGAATCTACAAATGTGGATCTGTTTAGAAATCTAGAGAGCAGAAGGGTGTGTGTTTTCAGCAGTACTTTGATCAGCTGGAGATGAGAAATGGAACCAGGCTGCCTGCTTTTTTTTTATATGCGCGCCATTGGTGCTTGTGCTGGCTGAATCACTGCTTTGCCTGTGGTAGCCTCTCTGGTCAATTGGCTACTGGTGCAGGTGCTCAGCAGTGGCACCATCTCTCAGTGCACCAGACTGCACCTCTGCAGCCAAGACAAAGGAGTCTTCCTGCCCTGGTATTTGCTCGACTTGGCAAATCTCAAAACACCTTCAATTCCAGCACTGATGGAGGATCACTTACTTTGCATCTAATGAAATAGTGTAACTTTGCAAATACATGCAAACTAGGTGAAAGCAATGTTTTCCCTAGGAATTTATATAGCCATGTTAACATGGCATACAAATATTTCCTCTTCATACACTTACTGTCTAAATTTTCCTAAGAGACAAGGAATTAATCCAAGCCTTATTTAGTAGACAAGAAATAGAAGAAGCCTGCAGACATATGTGGGAGAAGACATGGAGGGAAAAACTGGTCTTGGGGAGTGGGGGAAGACAGAAAATACCTGACCACAACATATGCATGTGTAACTCTAAATGGTCCACTGGGTGTTTTTTGAAAACAAATCCAAGACAGCTCTACCTTTAGACCACTCAATGTCACCACAGAAATAAGAAAGACTTTTTTACACCACTGATACCTCAGAGTGGTTGGTGGAGCAAGAAAGCATGAAACCCTTTCCTCTGTAGCACAGAAACAGACTATATCACCATACAGGAGATGTTACGTCAAAGTAAATCTGTACATTTAGGTTTTACTATGGTATTGAAGGCACAGTTAAGTTACAGCAATTGCCCATAATAAATTACTCATCCTTGAATTGCCATCAAGATTTTACATGGCCTGGTTTTTGTCAGTGGAGGGGCCACAGAGGTGGCTTCTGTGAGAAGCTGCCAGAAACTTCCACCATGTCCAGCAGAGCCAATCCCTGATGGCTCTGAAGATGGACATGCCACTGGCCAAGGCTGGCCAATGAGAGAGGTTGGTAACGCCTCTGTGTTTACAGATTTAAGAAGAAATCAAAACAAAGGTTGTGGTGCAGTTTTAATTCCAGCCAGAGAAGAGCAGGAGCAAGAATATGTGAGAAGGACAACTATGCAAATACCAAGGTCAGTGGAGAAGTAGAGGGAGGAGGTGCTCCAGGCACCGAAGCAAAGATTCCTCTGCAGGCCGTGGTGAAGCAGCTGTCCCCCTGCAGCCCGTGGGTCCACAGGGGGAGCCTATGCCAGAGCAGGTGGCTGCCTGAAGGAGGCTGTGATCCAGTGGGAGACCTGTGGAAAGAGGGGCCCCTGCTCCCAGGCTGGAGCAACCTGTCCTTGGAGGACTGCATTCTGTGGAAGAGTGACCCATGCTGCAGCAGTTTGAGGGGGACTGTTGCCTGTGGGATGGACTCACGTTGCAGCGATTCACAAAGAACTGTTGCTCATTAAATGGACTCATGCTGGAGAAGTTAGCGGAGAACTGTCTCCCATGGGAGGAATCCCACAGTGCAGCAGGTGAATGACTCCCCTCCCTGAGCAGCAGGGGAAGCCTCAGGTGATAAACTGACCATAATCCCCATTCCCAGTCTCCTAGCACTGCTGGGGTAGGAGGTAGAGCTGGGAAGGACGGAGGAGTGGGGGGAAGGTGTTTTTAAGTGCTTATTTTACTTCTCATTATCCTGCTCTAATTTTGTTGGCAATAAATTTACTTTGCACCTCTAAGTTGAGCCTGTGTTGTCGCTGATGGTATTTTGTGAGCAATCTTTCCTGGTCCTTATGTCAAGCCATGAACCATTTGTTAAATTTTCTCTCCTCTGTCCAGCAGCAGAGAGGAGTGAGTGAACGGCTTTCATGGGTGCCTGGCCAAGTCAACCTGTGACACTTGCACAGAAAGTAAGCCTTATTCTTTGCATGCTCTGAAATCTTATTTCTTCAGCTCCTAACTGGTTATGCTGCAGTGACTGCACCAGGTGGAGAGTACTGATATGTTAAGCACTTACATGGTGCAGCTCTCAATGGAGTGAACTTCACTGACACCACCACACCTGCAAAGGGAGCACTGGCTTCTACAAAGATACACAGAAATGGCTATTAAAGAAAATCACCTGTAGTTAAGAGAACACTGCTGTGCAAGCACTGCCATGTGGAAATCTAAAGGAATAGTGCACATCCACCATACTATGGTGCTCTCCTCTTCCCATGCTTCAAAAAGGAGGACAAGAGTTACAATAGAGAGAACTGGAAAGAAGGGTTGGTTTTGGTTTGGGTTTTTTTGTACGTGCTTAGGGCAACACAGAAGAACATAAAAAGAAAAGATGAGTAAAACCCATGCTTGCTTGCCTGTATTTCATACCAAGGAAAGACAGGGAATATGTGTATAACATAACAAATATTAGTGAACACTACAAATGAACTTCACGAGAATTAGCTGGAGAAAGGATACAACCAAGACTTCCAAGAAAATGAAGGAAAGCTAATATAAGCAGTAACAAAACCTGCTGGTAGGAAACACTGGCAGGCATTTTTGCCAGATCTTAAAAGTATGATTTTTATTAAATCTTACTGTATCAGTTTCCATGCTTCAGAAAGATTTTATAACTATCACATCTCATCCTTCTTAACTCTTACAATGTTTTCACACTGCAGAGGTTGGTTTGGGTAGTTACGACTTTCTGTTCTTAAAAGGAAAACAGTCCAAGACAGTAAAAAAAAAAAAGTTTTAAACACTCCCTCACATGTTCTGCCACAGAACTTCTGGTCCAAGGAAAAAGAACACTGTAGAAAAACAGTTTAAAATTACATTATCCTTGGATGTCTTGGATTTATCAGACTATTACTGAGTAGCTTATGAGACCTTTCATTAGTCTCAGTATCATAGACAAAAAATGTATCACTTTGGTTAAGTAAATACTGCACAAGCTTTGTAAGACAAGAAAAATCTGGGTATGAGCATAGATTTTGGTTCTAAAAGTTCTCTTTGAACTGCTGTACCAGTTTGGTCACCAGGCTGGTACACTGCCCCCTTGGTAACAATGAAATTACAAACTATTTATCTTAGAAGGATTGATTTTCTTATTTTATGTCCAGTACATTTTGGCTGGATTTCTGCTACCCTTTGGAGGTTTCCCAGCAGAAACTTTAAATCAATTACCACTGATCCAAAAAAAAGCCTCTGTCTGGACTTTAACCTAAACCAAAGTTTTTTCACATTCCAAAGCACTGATTTATTCACAAGTTTCAAGTAATACTCAAAGACAAACACTTCACACCTCAGATTTAATAAGCTTATCTGCTTTATTTTTCATTTTAAAAATTTGTCGGTACACCCACCTGTAGAGACTTGTGATATCAACTTAATTTCTACAGCTTTTATGACACCAAACTGTCAACAAGACAATTTGATCCTTTTGGGATCCGATCTTTGGTTTTTTATTATTATTTTTAACAAAGTGGGCTGATACAGGAGTTCATGACAGGAACAGGACTTCCTCATAAAAATCTAGATGAAAAGTTGCAAGTGCCTGTTACTAAAAACATTAGCAGCTCTGATGTAGAAACTGAAAGATCCTAGAGACACCAAATCTCTAAACACCTGACAAAGAAGTTAACACTAGATATTCAGTTAAACTTCTACCAAAAAGTACAAAATAAAAAGATATGAAAAAAAAAGAACACAAAAGAAGTATTTACCACAGGAGAACCCATTCAACAGACTTTGAATACAAGGATAAAATGATTATTTATGTCCATCAGCTGTCTACTTCCTAGTATATGATATATTAGCTACAATTACAATAAATATTTTTAGTTGAACTATCACACAGGATCCATATTTCACAACTGCATTATTCCATCCACTTGGCCCTAACTTGCATTCTTCTACAAACAAGGCTAGACCATTCAAAGCTATGCCTAAATAAATTGGAGGTGCATTTTTTCACTTTACTGAAGGCAAAAATAAGCACAGGTATGTATGAGTGAACACACATGGAAAAACAACTTTGTCTTTACTCAGAGAAGAAACATGGAAGGTTGGGGGATTTAGCTATTATTTCAAAAGGAATCCCTTTTTATTTTGCTTATTTTTGCCCTGTTATTAGCTCATGTACTGCATTTTTACACTATAAAACCAGAAACAAGTCAAAGGGTTCAACACACACAGAGTAACCAGAAACTACCTGAATCTCAATAAGAGAAGCAATCATTTGCTCAATGCCTGGCTGCTAGCTACCTTTTTTCCTAATGTTTTCATGGAAACAATATCAGCCTGAATAAAGTAAAGATCCTGTACTATTTTCTATAAAACTTCAATTACCTTATTTTGATTAATCTGATCACTGTTCCCATGGAAATTAAGTTTAAAGGCAGCTGACTGCCTCCAGCTAAGAGTGATCTCTTTACTTACAGATTTCAGTTGCTGGCAATTGAGCAAGTCTCAAAAAATCACTTTGGCTTCAGAAGTAACACTTTAAGTTTATGTGGCACTTCATGAGGTATAACACCTTGCATTACGCTTTTTAAAAATGTAGTAATTTTGATGGAAGCAAAACGACTCATTGCTTCAGTGGTAATTACTCCAAATACAAATGCAAACTATTGTCATTCAACAAGAGGCTTTCTTATAGAGCATTATTTTCCCAATAATTTTCAGCCTTAGGTAAGCAGAAAGCATGTTGCAAGTTTGTATTCTGGTATATAAATTAGACCATCACCTACAAATACATTGAATGAGATGAGTACTGAAATTCTAGCAGTCCTCCATATGTATTCTGTACATAAAACCCAAGCAGGAAGCTTCAAAAATTAATTAGAGATCAACCTTCCTCTCCAGAAAATGAGAAAAAGAAAAAGAAAAGTGTTGAATTTCTTCCACGCAGCTTAAATACATCTTTGCAGATTCAGTATACTAAAACTGTCACATACTCCCCACTACCTACTGCTAGGTACCTCTTTAGAGCTGAAAACTCTATCGTATTATGCCAATAGGAATTAAGGGAAGACTGGACCAAACCTATTACAACAAGAGACTCACTGAACAAGGACATCCGTACAAAAATTAAGATTTCCTTGGTCTCTGATGATCTGGATTTAAAGAATGACAAATAGCTGCCACCTATTATCTAATTCATCATTATTAATGACTTCAACTATAGTAAATTCCTTCTCCTCTTGCCAGAAATAGTAAAAGTTTCCACACCAGCACAGCAGACCACATCTGTGCACTGTTTGGACAGTCTGCATTACAAGAGTAATCGCTTTGCTTCTGCCGCGAGGAGGCTTTGCTTGCTTTCTCTGACTGAAAGATGTAAACTATAACGTATGAAGCAACTTGCTTGATTCTCCTCTAAGTATGAAGAACAATTGAATTTCATTGGCCATGAATTGTTACTGGCTATCAACAACCTCCTCCACACTCACACTTCCTCCTCCAGATGTCCAGGCGGTAAATCCTTACTCACACTGCCTTCTCCTTCATTTTTCCTATCTCCAAGGCAAACAGCACTTCAGACCTCCACATGAATTTAGAGAACTGCAGCCTATTCCCTTTATTGTGGAGGCACAGCTTTCTAAAAACAAGAGAACTCAGCAGTAAAGAACCTTAAGGACTTCAAATATCAAAGAAGCATTTTTGTGATTGAGCTATCAGTTCCAATGATTCTGCCCACTCCAGGGTGGTCCATACATATCGCCAGCACTCCAGAGCATTCCCCCCAAACCACAACCCTCTCACTCTGTTACATAATTGAGGTTAGGTACAAAACCCCAGTCCCACTTTCTCTTCTAGTGCATTTTCCAGGTTTGCTGTTCTTGAGTAATGGAGCTCCTCTGAGCTCCTTCTGAGGTGGCTGGTTTTGTCTGCCCTGAAATCAGAAACCACTGTCACCACTGCCTTAACAGGTGCAAATACATTAGCCACCAAAATCCCCTCGCAAACCAACCCTGCTCTCTTCTATATAATGATTAACAGGAAAAAAAAAAGTCTTGAGACATGCAGAAAATAGACAAATTAAACAATAAATTATGAAGATTATATAAGTATTAGTTCTAAAGAAAGTATATATGAAGAACAAAGTAATGGGAAAATAAGTAAGTTTCGTATGTCCAGCAAAAAGTATTTCAATGTCAGTTTCAAATTTGAAGTGCAGGAGTAGTCAACATATTCCATCACTAGCCTTCCATGCAGAATGCCAACTCTATCTCAGTATTATCTCCAACCTTCATTTTTTATCACATGCTCAGGTCTTACACTATCTAATACATTCTCCTCAACCACCATCTACTTTTCAGGCACACTCAGAGATGTCATTCCCGCCGTCTATGGATCATCCCCACCAAAAGTACAGAACAATACGTTCAGAACAATCAGTTATCACTCACAGCTGACATAATCGGAAGTCCATTTTCTCTACATTCTTATGGGAAGAAGATCCAAATCTTTGGATACCAGAGCTTGTGCCCAGGCAGGAGCACGCACCATTTGGACGCACGACACGGGAGGTGAATGCACACGATCTGGGCAGCACACACCTGGAAGCTGGCTGCAGAACAGCTGACACACCACAGGGTAGGGGAAAGCTGCACCATGTGAGCTTTCACAAATGCGAAAATAACCTGCACGTCTCTTCCCACGTACAGTCCAGACTGAAGACTTAGTACATCATCTGCAGGTAGTTGATTTTACCACTAAGGATATGTCAAATCAATCCCTTTTGCTTTGCCTTAGTCAACTTAGTTTTTGTAAATACTATCTTTATTTTTCTTATTGCCAAAAATGGAACCACAGTATACTGAAAATATGTACATTTACATACTGAAAAATCTGAGTATTCGCACTGAAAATTTCCAATGCTTCTATACCACAATGACTGTAAAATTTGGGCTATGTAATCATGTAGTTCAATTTACATGCCAAAGAAATTTCACCAGGATATACTTGACTAGTTTATTTTCTATATGCTTTTAGCAATTTACATTTTACAAACTCTAGCACACAGAAAATATACTTTCTTAGAACTTCAAGTCAAATTGCATCCAGGTGAAACTAAGAAAATTAGCACGAATTAAGGTTTTGCAGGGCCAGCTACCAAAATACTATACAGTTACAATAAAATTAGACTTGATTTACCAAATATTCCTTACCTTTGCAGTAGGTTTTTTTTTCCTAGTGCAACATATAGCTTTTTGAATGTACAAACTCTTCCCTATCAAGAGAAAGAGCAAAACCACTTGCTGTGGCTTCTTTTTCATAATGGAAAGTACAGTACTGAGTTGGCCAAAAACAATCAGTAAACTGCAACTGGTTATGAAATACTTTGGTAACTGTGCAACAGAAAAGTTTACTCAATTCTTGAGCATTACATCCACAACCAGAAATGTTTAAGGCAACAGTGTGAGTGGAAGCTTCATCATGGAACTAAACAGACAAACACTAAAATGTGTCTGGTGCCCTAACGGCAAGCAAACGCACATGGAAATTCTTGCAGCTCTTCTAAAAATAATCCAAAGGAGTAGTTAGGCAGATCTTAATTTATCCTTTCTAAGAAATATTCAAGCTGAGCACGTGTACTATTTCAGGTATTGGCTACGTCAGTGCTCATAATTACCCTGAAGGATCTTCCCTTCATGTTTCTGTTCTATAAATCTCTACAGAATTAATGGGATCTCTGCTATATAAAAAGGAATGAGACGGCTGAAGATTTTTCGTAAAATTTGAGAGTCATGTAAGACGACAAGGAAGTAACAAATTGAGAGAAGCAGAAAAAATTTTAAACACTATCCAGAACCAGTTTTCTCTTCCAAACTGTCAACAACAGTTGTGAGTTCCCTCTTCTCTGTACTTCGTAAACTAAAATCTAATCAACAGATTCCTTTGTGAAGAAAAGGGACAGCAAGAACAGTTGCATCAGTGTTTGCTGGTTTTACTAACTACAATAGGAATGTACTGTAGGGAACAATCCAGTATTTGCAGGGGAATGGATTGGATGATCTAATACAACTTTTCCATTTCTGACTTCTTAGAACAGCTCAGGCTGATCCAAGTTCTCAAAGAGATTTCTGTCCAACAATACTGAATGAAGAGAACTCCAAGACAAGGTTTGGAGCTTTTTTTCCCTTCTTTTTTTTTTCTTTTCTGTATCAAGAGAGCCAGAACAGCAAACCATATGCTATAGTATACAACCATGAAGAAAAAGCTACAGTAATTAAATATCCATAAAACTTAGACTATCTGTAGAAAAAGTAGAAAGTTCCTTTTATGCTTAAGTCTTTCAATAATTTTGGAGCATTTTATCCATTTCATAACTTAGGAAAAAAGCTCTTTTATAATATCTGGAATTATTAAACAGTAAGGCAAGAATATCAGTGCAGAAATTTTTATTAAGCAATGCGTTAAAACAGAGAAATATCAGTGTTAATTGGTAGTATACCCATGCTCATTTTCTTCCCACACTGCCACATACCAGGATCGCAACATCTTTGGCTCAAAGCTAGTGCACATTTTTTCCTTTTTCTTTTTTTATTACAAAATATGTGTCATCATTCTCTGTCTGCAGAATTAAAAACATTTGGCTTTGCAAGTACAGTTGACTTTAAGAAGTTACTGCTAGGAAAAAGAGTCTTTCAAATAAGACAACAGAACTCAGAAAGAAAGATTTTGCACTCCCAAAGTCTTGTAATAGGGAAAAACTATGGTAGATGGGGTTCGTTCTTCTGCTCTTACAGGTCTCTTCCAAAAAGGCTAGGGACTGTCTTCTTTGAAACTTGAGAGGATACTGACCAATCCTTCTAAAAATGCATTAAAGGTCAAACAAATACCCTGAGTTTCACATACAGTTAGGCCCATCTTGAGACAGGTATATGAACTAGATAACATTTTGAAAGCTCTTCGTATCCTACTTTATATACCAGAACTCCACAGAAATAAAAGGTGACGTTCAATAGCCTGTGACATGCACTGAGTCAGACCACATGCTCTTAATAGTCTCAATTCTTGTAATTAAAAAACTTTGTCTCTCAAATGAAATTAATATATTGTATTAAAGAAGGGCAACTAGTGAACACTAAAGATGCAGTTTCAAGATTTCAAGAATGACATCTATTTTAAGATAGTGTGAGGCTTAAGAGGACATTAAAAGAAGCCTCAACAGCATTGGAGTTACATGTATGTTCAGTATCTGGACCTACAGAGCACAAGATAAATAATGAAGATGGTTAGAGTATTTCAATGCCTTCTTGTTGTAATTGCAATAAAGTGACCATTCACTGATCCCCTTTCTCATCTTTCTTTTCTGTTACAGTCAGAAAGTCCAATCCACCCTGCAATAACAAACAACATGGTAACCAGGGCATGCAACCAGGAGAGCCGCTAGGAAAGCCAACTGCTCCAAACTGAGTGCATACTTCAAGTGAGTAAAACAGTTAACTGCTGTCTTCTTTTGGAATAAGGGGCAAAACACAGTAAGTGAAGGAGTTTGAAAAGCTTTGGGTTTTGCCTCGATAAAAAATTAGAGCAAATGTTGAAGTGTCAATGTTTCACAGATCTACACTCATTTTCTAGCCAGCCTTCTTTAATTTCCAAACCAGAAAGAAAACTAATTTAGCAGCTGACCTAACATTTTGCTTAGATGCACACCACTGTCAGCCTGCATCAGAAAGATGACTGGTATTCCTCTTATAGTGATCTTCTGAGCCACCTGCGGAGACAGCTGCAGCAAAGCTGCAAGGAGTCTGGGAGTCACGGCACTTCAGAAACTTTGATGAAATTCTTTAGGCCAGCAAGTATTGCCAAGCACTGTTCCACTGTTTGTTGCTTTTGTGTATCAACTGCCAGAGAGCACTTATGTTTACTTTTATATGTACATTCTCAGATACTTTGAAGCACTTGACCAAGTATCAACATTATTACATCTTTTTCCAGAATAGCTGAAAAAAATGGGAAAATGTGATTCTTTCAAACCTACTTAGAAATAATCCCAGTTTTAAGCTTCCTCTAGATCAGTAATTGACAAGGGTAACAAATTCTGCACAAGTCTGGATATATTCATGGCATGGGTTACTACCATCTACTGACTCATTTGAGACCTCAGAATTTCCTTCCAGCTTGAATTAGCTCTGTACTGGGGACTGAAGGCATACTTACCGTTTTGTAAGAGTGGAATATTTTTACCCAGCTGATTAGTCCCATTTTTCAGCTCTACACAATTTTAAGATTATTGGGGTAGCTCTGTGTACTCCCACGGCATGCTTTGATTTCTTGTTGCTGATCATTTTTGTAGTATAATATTTTACTCAAGTATTTGTCCAACTTATTTTAGGCTGTACTTTAGTCCAGGATATTTATGTGCAAAACACAATATTAAATGGAGACAAGCCAATAAAAGAAACAGCTTACTAGAATTTCAGTTGACTTTGTTAAAGGAAATTATTTTAAATTAATGTGGCTACTGAACTCTTGCCATACTTGACCTCAGAAAATATATTCCTTCTAATTTTTGCTGTGAACATTTATTTATTTAAGCTAAACTCCAGGTCTTGAATGTTGACCATAAAGAAGTGTCAGATTTCCTGCTACTATTTCGTACTCTTTTTTTTCTAAACAAGGGCAAACAACATATGTTTGTTGCATTAGCATTACACTGCCAAAACATCACTCTTAAATGAAATCATCTATGTATTTTTGGTAAAATCTTACTTAACAACTTCCACCCTGACAGAAACAGAGTTAAAACAAGGCTGTTTTGTTTTCACTGAGCAACAGTTTGGTCACTGGTTTACTAGATGGCGCTCAAAACATTTTTCCATATGCTCTTCTCAAAGAGAATCTGACTTAAATGTGGTTTACCTTCACCAGTGAATGAAGGCTTTTTTCACCAAACATATCCCAGAGGAAGGTCAGGTCTTCCTGGCTGTCCACATGTGGCTGCAGCTGGGCTGGCAGTGCAGCCAGCAGCTCGTACAGACCTATAAAATGAAAATAAAACACAAAGTGTAATCTAGGGTGATCTCATTAATTTCACTTAACAGTTCGGTGTAATTGGCTGCCTGGAGCATGTCATTTTAGCTGAAGAGGGTGTCTGGAGTACCCAGCACAACATTAACTTGTAGAACCAAATGGAACATTTAGAAAAAAAGTACTAAGAAACAAGTATTAGCAGTGTACTTTTTACCTTGTCACAGTTGTCAAGCTCCTACATCCACATATATTTACACAAGGTTATGCAGAAAATTCATAAAGGTTTTGAGAAAAGGACAAACCCAGAAAAAAACATACATTCCTTTGCTTAATCGTTATTCCATTTCCCTTGATGTTAGCCAAAGAGTGAAATGACTCATGAATAGGAAAAACTTCCTTAAAAGAACAGAAACTGGATAGGGTGGTCCATTAAAAAAAGGTTCGTGGTTTCTCTAAATATTTCTTTCTAATATATTGCTTAATATTTTTTTCAATCCTGTGTTCAGCAAGGATCCACAGCAATACAAAAGCACCTTCTCTGTTTTGCAGGATTAAACTTTTAAAAACAAAACCAACACAGTATTCCCAGACACACATGCACACTGAAATATTTCAGTAACATTTTTAATTTGCAGGTATTTGAGATTCTCTCTAGGGCTAAAGCAATTACTGTTCTCAGTTATTTGTGGCACACCTCAGCAGCAGTCTCCGAGGGGCAGACAGTAGCACACTGTTCCACAGTAGCGTACAGCATAAAATATCCATCGTGCACACAGGCCATCAAAGTGTTGTCCAAGAAATGTAGCAACTGTGTTTGCAGCAGTCCTCTTTAGGGAGGTAACCTGGCATGAGTTGATATCAATTCATAGCACATGTTTAATTTTCCAGTGGGATTACTTGGGGTAAAAAGGACAAAATGCCTTTTTCTCCTGTCTGCTGTCTACAAAAACACCAATAGTCTCCTGGGATCCAAGATACACGGTCCTGTTATTATTTTTAGTCTGAGTAAGTGCTGCTGTTCATCACAAGAACAGATTTACAACATATTCTACTGGTAAAAGAATATTGTTGTAAATTACAGGTTACCTATTGTTATTATGCTTATTATGTCCCTAAAACTTATGATTTAGAAAACTTATTAGTAAACATAATTTCACAACCTTTTCAGGTAGTACATATCCTTTTCAACATTATATACAGAACCTCTGGGTTCTGATTATTTATGTTTTCATCTTTTTACTGCCTCTTGGTGAAATATTCTGGGGAAAAAAAGTTCTTTCCAGATACATTTTTTTTGTCCTCCAAGCCTTTTTTGGTGGTTCACATACATTTCTCTTAGAATCCTGCTTTTATTTAAATCTGTTCTTGTTTCTGCTTCAGAAATACTGCAAAAAGAAGATACAAGTCAAACCACTACAATTTTTCGGACAGAAAAAAAGACCATCAAGCTTTGCCTAGCAAGATACAATCATTGATTGAGCTGACACCCAGAGAAAAGAGGTCTGAGTGGTCAGACTTTCCAGACTATTAGAACTTCAGACCTTAGTAAAAATGGTTGTTTTATCGCACAATTTATGAAAACAGCTTAATTTAGAAAATTAAAACATTTCTTTATTTTCTTTAATTTAGAAGATTTTAAAAATTCTTTACACTTGGCACTTTTGTTACTGTAAATATATTTACCTCAAAATAACCTGAAAGTTGTCAGAAAATGGGACAGAAATTTTGAATGTAAGCTTGCACTGTGGCTTAACTGCTTAGGGACAATTCATGTGTTTCATTCAGAAGAAAGAAAATAGTAACTTCAGCCACTTCCTTCAAATAGAAGATGTGTAACAGTAAGCTTTCTTTTCCTTGATCCATCAGATCTGCTTAAATTCCACATGTAATCAACTATAAAACTATTCTCTCCCTGCAACTTGCTCCTCAAAGCTTTGATAATCAAATCCCTACTGAAAAATAAAACGAAAGTTTGTATTTCCTGATGGATTAACTATTAGTGACACAAGGGGAGACTGAATCTGGCCATAATGAGACTTTGGTTTTACACACAAAACTCCCAGAGAAAAATCCCGCCTGCCAGCACTCCAGGAGTGCTGAACCCTGCAGGTGCTTACACACATGAACATTTCACATCCAGCTCAAAAGTGTCTGTGGGCTTTACTTATTTATATAGCTCTGAATTGCCCCTTCCAGGGAAACGGGTGTTCATGTCCCTACTTCAGCTTCGACAGCAATGCACCAATCTGTGCAACTCTCCTGGGGAAGTGGAGACAATTAGACAGGTGCTGACTGATTTTACCCAATATCATAGCCATGCTTCTAGTTCTTCCATGCTCTGGCTCTAGAGTCCACTGTTTATAGCTTTCAGCCAGAAGGAAATGAGAATCCAGCTCTTCTCCACAGCAGTGGAAACTGAGGACTGTGCCATGCAGCATGCAGGAGAACACCAGGCTCTCGCTCTTCAGACTCCTCCAGAAACTGAACACTATGTAGCCAGGAATTAAAACACCAACTCTATCAACAAGCCAAGTAAAAATCAGGCAGAAGGAAGACATAGTGTATTAACCTGGGTAGAACAGAAGACAGATCTAGAACGTCTAAAGTCAAACTTGTGTAATTCCAGATACCTTACTCAGCTCCAAAAGGTAATGCCAGAAGAAGGTGATAGCACCTCTAAAGGTTTACCTTTTCTTTTGTTCTTTCTTGTTCCATCCACGGTGTGCAGTACTACAGAATCAAAAATTTTCAGATGGACATTCTGATTTTTATATATTAAGAAATGAAGTGTGTGGATCTTCTACACACACCTCCACGTAAAACATGATTTCTACTTGTGCCTAAATTACATGAAATGTGTTGACGTTATTCATTGTACTGTGAAGAAACAGTGAAAATTGTGGGTGGCACGTGACTTTACCAGCACATGGCATATAGGAGAGCTTTTGTGATACGGACAGGGACACAATAATTTGTCAAGTTAGTGTAAACTAGTAATGAAGCTGACACCACTATATTGGCAGCTACACATTGGCCTAATTTTACTTACCAAATCTGACAAATTGTCACATGCATCTTTCCTACATGTGAAGGGCAGTAGCTCAAATTCCTGCAGCCCTGTAAGATCTCACTGTACAGAGATGCTGCCATGCAGCAATAGAAGTAATGTGAATTTCATAGTAGAGTGCTTCAGGTCAACTTCAAACCTCCTGCAAAACTTCTAAATAGCATCTCAGTTGGTTCTATAAGTCAGAGCCAAAGGCCATGGAAAAAAGTGCAAGTTTAACAACGGTTTTAGTACTGCCAGGCTGTTAAAACCAGATTTTTTAAAATTGTTCCAGTAGCAATTGTGTAGTCTGAAGGGATGCCATATTGAACACTTTTGATTACTTCTAAAGCAAAAAATTAGCTTTGCAAAAGGTTATAGCGATACCCCCTAAAATACAGATTGTTTGGCCAGTTAAAAGCGCATATTCATCGCATAAGCCCTGGAGTAAGATGTATCAGCACCTCCAAGCTGAATGCTACCTCTGCCTGCTAGGCCTTGATTGTGCTCTCGGTCTCAGTTTTGATGTTTCTCTTGAAGTCGCACCTTCTTGAGTCGTGGCATGCATGGACCTCACATTTTTTTGAAAGGTGCCCACAATGTAAATAAACACAACCAAGAGCTTTTAAAAAATGTATCTAGAAGTTGTCTAAAAAATAAAAAAAATTCCTGTTGTTTT
Source organism: Callaeas wilsoni (assembly GCA_013398955.1). Lineage (NCBI taxonomy): Eukaryota > Metazoa > Chordata > Aves > Passeriformes > Callaeidae > Callaeas > Callaeas wilsoni. The sequence goes on from VWPU01003745.1 coordinate 216,549, forward strand.
TAATGCTTGATATTGGCAGCACTGTGTGGAGTACCTTGGAAAAAAAAAAATTGCTTTTATTATATACTGTTGCTATTCTACTTAGGTTCTTGACTTTTTTTTGGTATAGTTTGCCTAAGTTTAGCCAGTATTTACATTTAAAAGGAATCATGCGCCCATTGGAATTTACTGTATCAAAATAGTTCTGGTGTCAAAATTCAGTGACGTAAACATGACTTACACAAGAAAAACTAATTTATTTCCATTTTTAAAAGCAGATAATTTATTCCCAGAAGACCAGAGCATAGATTTAAAAAGTTAACAATGTGATTAAACATGGAGATGTAAGACAATTGTGCAATTTTAAGAGGGGAAGTAAGTGGTCATTCCGTCCAGCTCAGAGGGGGAAGAACCCCAACCCCCATCACAATATAATCACACCTGACCATTCCCAAACTAGTGGAACAGAAGGAAAAAGGGCCCTTGCTATGTTAGGTCACGTAATCGAGTGGCAGTAATAAGAGTCAATTCCAGATAAATGAGAAAACTCCTATTTTAGATATCAGCATGCTGCTGCTATTTATATTCCTGTAATATAAATCAGGTACAGTATCTAACACTTCTGTGAACTCAGTAAAACCCTATAGAAACTCCCACTTAAAAGGAGACAAGCATTGCACATGGGCATATAATTACAAAACTGTTGTAAGAGTAGGAGGAGGAGGGAGTTGTTTGAAGGTACTTACAGAGTCTATTAAATCTGATTACCTGACTCAGAATAAAGAAATTTCAAAGTCATAAATTAACACTGGACAAACAATAAATTTTTCATAAAATTTAGTTCATTCAAGAACACTGACATAAGGAATTTAAATCCACTGACTAGATAGCTTTGCCTACAGAAATAGTCCATATAAACTACACACATGTAGATAATCTAAATCTACATACACAATACAAAACTAAAATTTACAACAGTTTGTCATGGATAGAGAAACTACTCTGAAGCTTTGGGACTTGTTGCAAGAACAAGTAAGACAAAATGGCTGCAGAATAAGGCTTGTAGCGTTCTGCCAGCTTGAACTAAGGTAACTTCAAGGGAAAATCCAGCTGTATTTGAAAATTCAGCACTGTCCCTGTCTAAAAGGGTAAAAGATAAATTTCAACTTGTTCTTTCAACACACTTAAGCAGTTACTGTCTTCAAAGCATCTTCAGCTTTTTCTAAACTTAATTAATACAATTTAGTTTTATTTGATCTGAAGACCAAAATGCAGATTAATGCAAATTCCAGCTTAAAAACTTGTACACTAGATTTGCACATGCAATCAGATTTAAGAGTAAGAAGCAATGGAAATCTTTTAAATCAGAAACAACAGGACATAAAAGATTTTTCCAGTTTCAGAAAATTGCTTCCTTTGTAGTGTTATATTCTACAGAAGACTGCTTGTTCCTAGGAGGAGAATAAATGGCTAAGCAATTGATGAAACTGTTCCCGTACTGAACCACTCACACTGCAGATTCCAGATGCTCTACATTCTTGACATCAGAATGGAAAAATTTACTGTTAGTCTAGAGAAATTTAATATCACCATTCTTGTCATATCCTTCATAGCTTCATTATTAGGACAAGTCTGTGGAAGCTATAAACTAGTGCTAAATGATAAAAAATATGGTCTCTGCGTTCCATCACTCTTGCATATTACAAGAAAACGTCAACTTTGTTTTGGTTAGCGTAAGGAAAGAAGTGGAAACATGGATGTGCCTATGCTTTCATATGCTAATTAATTTCCTGAATTAGCATTCTGAACAATGATGCCAGACCTCGAATCTAGAATTTTTACAGCAACTGAGGGATAATAAACACTAAAGAACATATATCTAAAGGCCCAGAACAACACCGTAAAAATTTATTGTATTAATAAAATGGGACAAACCAACCTTTAAATTTTCCACTTTGTCAAAGGTAAAATAATCAGCACCATTTGCTGCCATTTATAACAAGCTGACATTTTTTCACATTTGAACTGTACTTTACAGTTCTACGAAGGCTCAGACATTTGCCTTATACACAAGCAAACAGCAGCGCAGTAGAAGCAGTCATTCTGACATCCTTGCTGTTAAATAACAAAAACAGTCACTAACACCACATACTGAAAATTATTTCATTCTGAAATCTGAGATTAGTATTTACGCACAGGTTCAAATAAAATAAAAACATATGCAGTATGTCTGTGTATTAGGATGGACACACTGCACTGTCCTATCAGACTCCAGCTGTAAAAAGACCACTATGAGCTCAAATTTATATGCTGCAAATAATTCTTTTTTTATGTTCTCTTAAGTAATTCCACTGAATATATGGGCTAGCTGACACTACAAAAAGTTAAAGATTAACAATTTCTCTCTGCAGAGCCAGACGGATTAACTCATTCCAATAAGTACCCTTTTTAACATTTTGCAGTTTAGTGTTTCTACAAAAAAAAAAAATTCAAAGTACAGAACACTGAGTAACTGGATAATCATGACATGCAAGTGATTGGCATCTTGGGAAAAATACCTGTTTTGATTTATTTGCTAATTCACAAGATAAAATGCTGAAATTCTTACAGATGGCAGAGCAATAGAAATATCAATGTTGTATATTTTTTCTAATGAAAAAAAAGAATTTTGCTGTAAGTGTCCTCAAAAAACAAGACTGCATCTTCATAAGGGCAATAATATTTTAACTTAAAAGTTGTACCTAATTTTTATTCCTCCAAGCTACAGTAAATTTGTTAGCCCACCTTAAAACAATATTATGACAGAAAATGTTGAACAAGTACTCATTTAAACCCATCACTTTTAAAAATATTATTTCCTTCAAAATGGAAAAGTCTTTAGTTTTGGAACTTGGCTCTTGGAGCTAAAGAATATGCAGTTGTTTGAAACAGTTATTGGTCTTTTAGGATTTGTCTCAACATGTGTATTTCAGATTTAACATACCACATACTGCTAACGTTCTGATGCAAGTTAAAGAGTTGTTCTCTATTTGCATCCATACGGAGCAAGACTTGCTGCAAAGTTCTTGCTTGTATGGCTCATCAAAGCTGTTTCAAAATCGAAACCCCTCAAAAATGTAGTTACTAGACACTGTGTCAACATGGCTATTTTCAATGTTCATAAAATGTACTTTTATGAGTATTCAAAAGCCCACCTATTATCTGCAAAAATAACACATACATAAAATTGATTTAAAGTGACCCATCAAGGACAAATTAACAAGCAGCTTGTGGAAAACTCATACAAAAATTTGATATTCTTTCTTAAAAAAAAAAAAAAAAAAAAAAAAAAAAATCCTGTCTCCTCCAATGAAGCCTGCACATTATGGCACCTTGAATAACCTTGACTAATTGACTGGTCCTTTCCACAGACATCAGCTTGGCAAGTCTTTAGTATTTCTATCTAGATCTTCATCAGCCCTACAGGAGGCAATAGCAAGTACCTGGCAGGCAGTCAGGAATGAACTAATTCCAGCACTAGAAGGCACCAGGCACACTGGCCATGTTTTAACTCTTTAGTCACAGTCTGTAAGGTTATAAGAGACTTGGCACTGGGGAGGGGCAGCAAGGAACACTAAACATAGCATTTTACATCTGCAAAAGGAAGACACAATATCATTAAGAGCCTGAATAAAGACTTCTAACAATAGAAATCAACACTATTTTCAAATCAGTTGGATCTAAGAATAATGGAAACACTGTTTGATTCCTATGTATCTCAACCTCTCATGGTCAAGATACTTGCTAATCATGTATCTCATACAGGATATATCTGTTTAGAGAGTAGAAGAAAAAGTCCTACAATCTTAGGCAGTACTGATGCCTGAAATCAAGTCAGTGCATTATTTCAGTGTTATGATTCACTGTAGGAATTAACACTCAAAATCCTGTTTAGGAGTTAACACTCAAAACAAGTTATGCCATTACACAATCAGTCATATACATGCAGCCACATACACTTGATATAAAAGTTTATAGAAGAATATGGGAATATACACAAATTTAAAGAGTCAAGTATATTGACAGACTGAGAAAGCCGGGGCTGTTCAGCCTAGAGAAGAGAAGTGTGCATAGAGACCTCCTAGTAAACTTCCAGTATCTGAAGGGGGCCTACAAGGAAGGCTGGAGAGGAACTCTTTGTCAGGAACTGTACTGACAGGACAAGGAGTAATGGTTCAAACTGAAAGAGGGGAAATTTAGGTTGGTATATGGAAGAAATTCTTTTTGGTGAGATTGGTGAGGTACTGGAACAGACTGTTCCCAGAAGCTGGGGCTGTCCCATCCCTGGCAGCATTCAAGGCCAGGCTGGATGGGGCTCTGAGCAACCTGGTCTAGTGAAACATGTCCCTCCCTGCTCATAGCAGGGGGTAAGAAGTTAGAGAACCTTTAAGGTCCCTTTCAGCCCAAACCATTGTATAATCCTACATCATCACCTTCTCTTGAAAGTAAGTTTTCGAAAGTAAACTATTTGAAATAATTAAATTATTTCATAGTTTATCTGTAAGACTAATATGTTGCTTTGAGGTGTTTTTTGTGTGTGTTGCATTTTTTCCTAAACCAATGTGTTATTAAAAAAAAAAATTTTTTTGAACCCCTGTATTTCACAACAAGCAACTGACAGCTAGGAGGGAAGCTTCTCATTACCTCTTAGCAGTAATAAATTGCCTCACGATTAACAGGTTTAGTTCTTTTAAATCAGCCAAGATTTGATGTGGTATTGGGCTGAGAAGCCCCAGAACCTTCCATCTGACACTAAATGCACACAATATGTAGGCTCTGCTGGCTAACCTGGATGCTGGCACAGCTACACTTGAGCAGGGAGGGCAGCATGGCAGTCTGCGCTCAGAAAAGGACACTTGGCATCACCAGCATTGTCAACCACTTGTGTAACTACAGCTTTTGGTCCAACAAACAGAGCCATATACAACAGAGCCTCTGCTTAGAAACAGTATAGGCTATTGTACTTCCAAATTTACTACAAAACTACACACTGCTCACCAAAAAAAAGGGGGTAAAGTTGTTTGAGCTGCCAGACCATTTGAATTTAAATTTGTGTCCAAAAACTGTAACCGTTTTTAAGAGTTTACCATCAGTACTTACACACATTTTCTGATTCCACACTACTGAATCAGTCTAGCATAATATATAATATTAACACGAAACAGAACAGTTTAGAGAAATTTCATTTCACTTTGAACAAATTTTCCAAATCACCATAAATATGTTGATACCAAAATAAATACCTTTTCCAAAACCAGCAAGTTATATTTTTTAAAATTAAATCAGATTGCAATTAAAGCTAGCCATACATCTCATACTATCCCAATTTTCCAAATTAATGTTAGCCTAAAAGCCATTTAATGCCTCTGGGAGACGGAGATGGGGAGAAATCAAGAATGCAAGGATAAAATATTGGCTCTATTTATTAATTCAGTATAAATTTTGCCTCGGCTATCATATCCATTTTCATTAATATCTAGCTGTATCTATGCACTTCAACATGCTGAGGAATTTAAGTAGCCTTGAAACTGTGATGCAGCCAAAGCATTTACATACTACACTTGCTGCAGCACACCTGTACCTGAAGTTGTAACCAAGAATGTAAAGCAGGTGAGTGAAGGCTTTCCCTCCGCTCTGTTTCCACCACAGGACGCCAGTGAGGAAGCAAAGACAGTTTGGAGCAGGAACCAATGACCCTGCAAGCCTTTGCCCTGGCAGCCTCCAACGGAAGAGCAGCTCACAGAAATCTTTCCTTCCCTGCTCTCCTAAATTCCCTTTCTCTTCATAACAATGAGATGGCCAGATCTTTGGCCACCATTTTATGTTGCTACATTCTTTAAATAGGCTGTAAAAATAGAACTCTGATTTCTAACTCCCTCCAAATCCTGAAAATTGGGTTAAAAGGCTAAAATTAAAATTTTAGCACTTCAGATTAATTTTTCTTCTTCCACTATAGATGTTTCTGATGTCCCCCTTTCAGCTTAGCCAACTACTCAGCTTTTTCTTCACATTATTACTTTTTTTCCCACCTTTTTATCCTTTTTATTATCAAATCCTCTTAGAAAACATCATGTCGAAACTGACAAGCTGATCAAAATGCATTAATATAGTAGTAAATAAAGAGAAGACATCTATATGAAAAGAATACAAGCAAGACAGCATCTTTTTGTGTTCAGATGACTGCAAAATTGTCTTTGAACTTCCCATTGCTTGCAGTGGTCTCTCACCACTGGGAAGTAAATCCATACAGACTATCCTAGCAAAATATTTCTACCAGCATTCAGCACATCCACATCAACAGCATGCAGCTTCACAGGTTGAGATTAATTCTAAAAAATCACAGAATACACTATTATAAATGCAATTTGGAAAAATATCTAACATTTAGAACAGATTTCACATATCTAGTATTATTACAAAACACAGATGAAAACATGAAAACCAGGAATATTTTAAAGGCCATGTAAACTTAAAATTTGGTTAGTAACAAATGTGTTTTGTTTCTTTTTTAATTAAAAACCTAACATATATTCAGTTTTGCAGTCTTGTAATACTGAGAAAACTCTACTATCTGGCACAGTGCTCGCTCCTTTATGTGCTCAAGGAGAAATAAACATAAGCCCTTGCGCATTTTCTCTTTCTATAATTTACAATATTCAAATCCAAGAACTGCTTCTAACTTTCACTATATATAAGCAATCTCACACAGTTTTACTTGGTGCCTGAACTTGGCCCATAAATGTGATTTTCCTGCTGACAACACATGAAACAAAAACATGAAGTCTGCTTTGCGCATTTCATGCACTGGTTTTTGGGAACAAACAGAAAAGCATTTTTAAACTTGTCAGTTAAGCAAGCTTGATACAGTGTTGGGAAGAAAGAAATCTGCAACAAGTTTACGATGTTTTTCACATTAGAAAAACACTTAAAGCGTAATGATGTCATCTTGGCTCCACCAAAGTCAGCAACAAAGCTGCCATCTACTACTGTGAAGCCAGAACTGCAATTTTACACCTTCCTAAATATACCAGATAAGTGAATGCCAGATCTCACAGATTTGCTTTACCTGCAAAAATGCAAGTCTTCTTGCTCAGTCTTCAAAAAATCTGTTTGATGGGCTTGCACACAGAGGGCAAGCAGACTTCTGCAACACAGAAACTGTTGAAAGCTTCTGACCCTGCCCGAGGCATGAGCTCAGCCTTCCATTCACGCTGGTTGCTTTAAGATAACTTTTGGAAGTTGACACTGACAGGACCATAAACCTTAAGGGTCACACAGATGTTATAAACAATGAGCAGCTTTTTAATTATTATTATATAAAAATAGGTTTTCGATATGGCTAATGGAGAGTGGAAGAGAAAGAAGCATCTGCACATAAGCCTTTGTCCTCAGTCTTTAGGTTAGTAAAGCCAGATCAATCTGGTAAAATATAAGATTGATACAGTGACTTTTAATTTAATCTGAATAAATTAAAACAAACATTTTAAAAAAAGATTGAAAATAGTGTAGCCATGATTTTGATTTATCATATCTTAAAGCCTGGTAAATGCCCCTCAAAACAGATTTAAGAGGCATGGCTTGTGTTCAGAAGAAGATACAGGTTCAAACATAGTATGACAAAAGTAGGTATATGAAGAATGTATATGAAGAAAGTAGCTGCAAGTACCTGGTGCCACTTCTAATAAAAGCTATTAACAAAGTAAAAGCAAGGTAAATTGAACACAGTCAGGTAAACACTTAGATCAAATACAGCCCATCATGAACACTATCCTACTTTTGACAGTGATCTGATGCTTCAGACTATATTAAAAAAAAAAATTAAAATCATTACTGTTCCCATACTAGTGACTGAGTGTCCAGCAGTCCGTGACATTGCAACTTTTGATATTCACAGATGATGCATTTCTATTTACAAGTCCTCATGGAATTCTTTCACTTGTTTTTAAATCCAGGTTTACTTTTATTTCACCTAGCATCTAACAGACACAAAAATAGGTTAGGCTGCATTTTGTCTGATTGTATTTACAAAAGAGAGTCTTAGCAAATAGACTGAACAGGGTTATGTCCCTACCCTAAAGGTCCCACTAAGTGACTTGCCAAGTCCCCAGTGCCCCAGACAGAACAGTTTCAACTCATCACATATCACAACACCAGTCTGTGTAGGCAGCCTGAGAGGAAAACTGGCTTATCCACACAGGAACAACTGTGTTATACACACCACTATTTTTTAACCTAAGAGTTAGAGTAACAGCAGAAAAACAGGACTTCAATTAGAAACCACCTGTATCATAAGCAGGGTAGAAAGCATAGTTTGATATAACCATCCCAAAAATACTTAAATGCGTATCAGTCCCATCAGGAGGTATTATAAAGAAAGTGGAAGAAAGAAAACGATTCTCTTTTCACTCCAAATGCACATCTTTATTTAGAGAAACAACTTATAACTTGTGGCAGAAAAAAATAGGATTTAACTTACTTAACAGCAAGATATTAACTGTGTGTATCATGTTTTACTATAAATTTCATGGGACAATGAAGACACTTGAGTTTTAACAAAGATCTTAATTATTAAAGGTATATTTCCAGCATCATATGGATTAAACGGCACAGTAAAACATACTTAGAGGCATTCTAACACACAATATTTTAAAATTTGGATTTTTTTCTACTTTTTGGAGTCCTTCTCTTTGTTTATTCAGAAAGTATGTCCATGACTATTACTTTTGAACATATTAACAATCTTTAAAAAATAAACAAGTAATAATTTTAAAAGAAATTAAGGCAGGTTTTGAAAGGACACAAAAGGGTCCATGATAAAGAAAGCAAAGGTCCAGAGTGGAAAATTAGCCCAGAGTAGACCCTGACACATCTTTCAAAACTCAGCTTTAGCATACTGAACAGCTTCAACTCACTTATTTCCATGAGGAGAGGGAGAGAAAAGAAAGGTATGCAGATACAGAGTTTGGCAAAGTCATAGTCAAATCCCTCAAACACAGGAATAGAGAGACAAAAAAGCATATAAAACCAAACAAGTCTCCTTCCCCATGGCAACAAATAAACAAACACACACCCTAATTATAAAGAATAATATTGTCATCTAGGATAGATTTTATGTTTGGGGAAAACCAAATCACTGCACTGTACAGTCTACTAAAAATAAGAAGCAAATGCAGTTCCTTATATACATACTTATATACATATTTTTGGATTCCTGACTTGAAATCTCCCTCCCAGTTTTCCAAATCCTGCTGTTACTTCTTCTGCATAAACCTATGTGGCACAGGGGTGGAACGCAGGAGACTTTGTATTGTATTGCAACCTCAGCTGGATCATCCTTTTTTAACAAACACTCTCGAGCAGAAATACAAGCTTTAGTTATCCCAAACAGAGGGACAAAAATACTGTCAGAGAGGGAGAATGCCAGCATAACAAGAAGATGAAATTTAACCTTTGAATATAACCTAATATTGGCACAAAGAAGGTGAAAACTATGGAAAGCTACATATCTGCAATCCCACTGCCTGCAGTCAGTGACAGGAACTGGGCTCTGACGTGGAAGGCAAGTGAAGGAACAGAACTTGAGACAGTATTTTTCTTCTCCTAATTTGTTATAGAGTTGTCAAAACTGAATAGTCTGTGTTCAGAAATAACTCCACTGATAACTCTAACTCACAGAGGGGATAGTCTAGACTGCTGCAAATATTAAGGCATGCATGATATCATCATCTTTTTTTTCCCTCCTCCTCCTTTTTCAAGTTAACATTGTAGGAACCATGCCCAGAGGTGAATCCAAATTTGTTGTATCTATGCATATTATATGTTTGGAGCTGTTCTTCTTTGGAGGTTGGGGATGGAGGGGAAGAAGGGGGTGGTGGGACTTTTCAAAATTAATATATTTTATCTGTTGTGTTTCATGTATCTAAATTAACTTCAGGGAGAAAAGGTTATGCTTTAAGACTTAAATTAGGAATCTGTTGAGACCGTAATTAATTATCTTACTTGACGATTTCTTGAAACATAGACTTAACAAATAAGATGTGGAGGAAACACGGCCCCTCCTTGGCCTGCGTACCTGTGTCACTTCCAGATCCAGTTGATAACGCTGGCATGATTTAGTCTGCAGAGTGTCACACAGAAACCTCGAACCAGCACTGCAGCTAGAAGGCAGAAGTTTATTTCAGTTTAACTGCTTGCAGCCAAGGTGTCTACAAAGATTTATGCTATCTCCCAGCCTCTCCTAGAAAGAACAGAAATAGAATTTTACAATTAAGAACATTGTTAAACTGTATATTACTGCAGCTAACCAAATCCAATAATAACCATGAAATAAGCTTTTATTTAAGATTCTCAAAACCAAGTGCTAGGCATTTATTTATTACTGTTATGATTTTTGTTTCCCCCAGGTGAAACAAGTTTTGTTTTCTTCAGTCTATCCTATAATCCCATTCGGCATTAAGAATAATTTAACACATTTCTCTTGTGTAAATTGTACTCTTCAACTCCAGCATATCAAGCATTTTGGAAACAAAGTCTAGGGATATTTTATTAAAACTGTGAATAATTAAGGTAATTCAAATTTTGCTACTACTTATCTCAGGAAAATAAAATTGCTTACTAGTATGATAATTTATTCAGTGTTTTCTATTTAATCTCCTTTCAATTGTTTTCAGGTCATTTAAGATTTTTATTTGTAATCTGGAAATATAATCTAAACTTTAACTGAAGTTGTAAAAAGTAGGACTGGAGCAAATACTTTTCTAAGGTAAATAGTAGTTTGATTCGTGGAGTTAATGGAGCCATTACCATGTAAGGAATTTTTCTGTGATTCATTACGACAAAGTCAGTGTTTTTTTAACACATATTTTGTAATAATTGTACAGGTCTACTGATAGTAAATTTTGGGTCTTTCTTTTAACCACTTCTTGAGAAAAATTCAGAGTACGTGTAACAAAAGTTAAAACTAATTTCAAATACAAGTGAATGCCTTTGTATGCAAGTATGTTAAAATATGAAACTGGAACGCAAACATACGAAAAGAAATTCCAAGTTAAGACAGCAAATGCCTACTTAGAGCAGAGCAGGGACTGATGTGTTTGCAGGGAGAAGGAAGGGAGAGGGGGAAGTAGAAGCCACCAGAAAATAAGGGTTTTTTCCAGATTTCAGTAAACAAAAACGATCTTTGAAGAAAGAAAGCAGCATAGTTCTGCTTTAGCAAAAGAAAATAAACAGAAGAGCATTTTGCCGCTGCTATTGCTGGTTTGTTTTTTGTTGGTTTTTTTTGAACACATTCATATTAATCAGAATGACTTTTGAAGTCATGTTGGCTCTTAAAGTGCATATTTTGGACCCATTTTAACTTGGCAACGGTCTTGTGGAAGAGTGATATACAGGTGCTGTAAACAGTGTATGCAGTTCAAAATTTTGTTTTTCACCAAAAAACATCCCCACATTGCTAAAAATATTGCAGCATACTCAGCGCCATCCAGAAGATTTTGTTGAATAACTTTTAAATCAATAATTAAACATAAGTTAGTTGTTAACCTGTCCCCAGGCGTAAGCCTATAGTTTAAATAGTCTGGCAGCTTTTTCTAAGTACGGGGGTTTTTTATGTCCCCTAGGCATTTACCCAGTGAATCTGGGTGATTTGGTTAAGAAGACAAAAACAGCAGAAGTCACCTCCCTGGCCAACGTCTTCTATGATGAGAAGAACTAAATAAAAACCTAACAGCTTATCTATTACGATTATTCAGAGGTTTAGGATTTTTTTAGTTATAGAAGTTTATGAAGAAAAGAAATAAGTCTTCAGTAAAAAAAAAAAATCAGCTTCAAAAAGAATATTTTGACATTCATCAAATCAGCACGAAAGTCCATTAACTTAAAATTTTAAAAATGGATAACGCAATTAAGTATTCCAGAGTGAAAGCTCATCTTAGGATGAAAAGAGCTGTAAAACATCTATATGCAACGCTAGCCAGGGTGCAGTTTAAAAGAGGAAAAAAAAAAGACATCGTAGCCAAGGACACATTGTACCAATTAAGAAGGAACATATTCACTTTACATTAATTCGGCTTGTTTTCTGTTTAACACATAAAGGAAGAGTCCTGTCCCAAACTCAGCGACAGTCCCCAGCTCGAGCACACGACGGCAGCCGTGTGAAGGATAGAGGCATTTTAACTGTAACATGTGTAAGAAACTGGTTCAAACAAAACTATTGATTATTAGTGAAACATCTTTCATTTATATGCATCTTAAAGTACTTTCATCTATTAAAAAGAAAAAAACCAAAACAGAGAAAAACTAAAACCAACCAAACAAAGCATTCTCATTATAAGCACATGACTACTAACTAGAAATTCAGGTTCCTTAAAAAGAGCTCACTGCAAAACATGGAAAATCCTGTTGATCTACATACATGCGATGTATTTCAACTCCATCAGTTTCTTTATTTTTCTTTATTTCACAGTAAATTATTCGGTACAAAAAAAATCAAGCTCCTCATTATTTAAGAAACTTATATACAGCATAAAGTTATTCCCCCCAGATCCTAAATACATATTAATGAAAAATAAATGACCTGATGAAATCCTTACCAGTAAAATGCTTAATATTTTGCTGGAATGGGATGGGGGATTTTTTTTTTTCCTAATGTGTAAATTAAGCTACATTTTTGCAGTGATGATGCTATTTTCTTTGGCTCACTTTATTTAAAATGCTTTGGACGTTTTTGCCGGAGCCCAGCCATAGGCACTGCTGACTGCTGTATGGAATCGATTTGCTGCAACACAGAAATACCAGCTGTTACAGTATGTCCTGAGAGGGATTACCGAATATTCCTAAATTGAAGTTCAATCCATCTTTCCATAAAAATTAGGAGCCAGGGCCAGGAACGTAACAGCAGTATCAAGTGCACCTGAGGCATTTACAATACCCAGCAGGACTGTTACAAGCAGCCTTTAAAAAGGGCTTATTTTTGAAATTTCATTATTCCAGTTGTCCCTTGCTCCTATAGATCGCACCGGATCGGGTTCTGCTGGCACCCGCCGTGTGGAAACGGCGGCGCCCGCCCGGCCCCGCACGGCCCCTCACGGCCCCCGCCTGCCCCCTGGCGGCTCCTCGCACGCCGCCACGCGCCTTCCTCGCTTCTGCTTGTGATTGTTTGAATAAAAACGTAAATAACGGCTTAAAATGAAATCACAAAATGCATCATTTTAATTGTTTCTGCCTGTGTTTATCTGCATAATGAAAGTCACCTCTATTTTAGGGCGTTCTGCTTGAACGGCAGGTATTAGGGGAAAAAATAAGCCTCGACGGTTGTAAAAAGCACAGAAATGCTTCCCTGTCTTCCAACAGCTCCCACACACTGCACGGTCATCAAGCCAGACACAGTTCTGGTCACCTTCATCACCAAGGTCATTACAGTGACATAACTTACCAGAGTGACGCATGCCCTGGTTACACAAAACCAGGAGAGGGGCAGAAGCCTCCCAGCAGCACCTTCCAAAACTGCAAAATTCTAGAATTACAGCTCTCCCAAGAGAACCATTTTTCTGCATTTCCCACACGTAAGAGAGGCCCCTTAGCAAAGGATGAGCGGATAAATCTTGTTCCCGATCACCCACACTGTCAATACAAGACTGGTAAGAAGGTCAGCAGATAAAGCAAGCAGATGGAGGCAGCTGGAGAGTGCCAAGATGAACGGCCTTCCATGTAATTTCAGCTTAAGTAGCTTCTTTCTAGCATCTTCTGTTGCTTTTGAATTGAAGTTTTTCTATCAGTCATGTATACATTTTATTTTAGTCAAGTTCATTTCTCAAGAAAAGATGATGTAGGAAAGCTGATTCAAATTTGTACTTATGGCAAGCACCATGCATTTGGAGACAGAACACATGAAGTCTTGGTTCTACCTCAGACTTCCCACACAAACCTCAATAAACTCCATAATATTTATTTCTGAAAGGGTATTTTACAAGTTACTCAATATTTTGGCACTTTAATGAATATAAATTGATTTTCTTCACATTGGAAAAACAGACTGAAGACTTTTGATTAATTTATGACAGATAAAACCATAAAAAGTATGAACATAGCAATGCTACAAATCAGGACGTGGGCAGGCTGGGGATGGGACACATAAAGCCAGGTTGCTTGATACAAGAAACATTCAACCTGTTTTTCTAAAGGATGCTACAATTATGACGACTATAACCTTGACTTCCAGGACAAAACCAGAATGTCTGCAAATGGTATTCAAACTACCAGATAGAGATTTCATGCGGAGACAGGAAATTTGACAGCCAGTCAGTCTTGTATTCATTATGGGGCCTCAAGTAATTGAGTGACTACAGACATGTATACAAGTCTCCAAAACCTAGTGAGCACAGGAAATTGCCAAGGGAGGTTTTCTAGACTGGGAGAAGTAAATCTATTTCGGTAGACAAAATCTGAATTGAAAATGGTGGTCTACTCTTTTGGAAGCCGTAATGTAATGGGATCTAGTGAATTCTTAAACTCTTCTGAAGAAGGTTTCACCTCCTTAATCACACGGTCTCCGACAGGCTACTGGAACCCGCCTGTGGCTCCTGACAGGCTTCCAAAGCTGTAATAGTATTCCTACAGGCGGTACGCGCTCGCTGGCAACGGGAACCTTCAAAACCCTGCACAGAGGACACGGCACACAAACACGATGGGACTTCGAAGACGCTGCAGAAGCAAGAAGCTACCTCTGCCTCACTCAGCTGTGTGTATAATGAAAATTAAGAGAATTGCAAAAATCTCTCTGTATGAAGTCCACTTAAAAACCCCAGGAACATCTATCGCAACTACCAAATGTTATTAAGTAATACACCAACACAGAAAACATAGGCTGTTCCAAATTGAAAAGGCCAACAGCTGCCTTCACTAACTTTCTCGTGGTCTTGTCATCATATCAGTCTTCAGCCATAAGAAGAACCAAAGGCTTCTGCATGTTTTTCTGTATAATGTTCTATCAGTGTTCTCAATTTTGTTTAGGTTACACCATAGATATGTTAGAAAGAGCCTCACTTTGTGAAAAGACTTTGAGAACAGCAGATAATAATTTAGACACTCTTAAGCATCCACTGAAAATGTGTAACTGCTTGACATTTAATTTATACATTTGTGGTTACATCTTAAACAGCAGTTTGGAAAAAAAATACTTCTGAAATCATTTTACCTTGTAGTGTGACTTCTACTTCCATGGCTTAAATTTGACTGTGAAGTCAGTGCATCAGGAGAGAGATCTCTCCAGCTTCTACTTATGGGAAAATTTTTACAGATGGAAAAAAAAAGAGGTGATCTAAATGATAAAATCCTTGACTACAAGGAATAAAAAGAGAGAGTATTTAAGAAGCCATATGCTGAAAAACATGAAGACAGTAGAAATTACTACCCCATCAGTCTGTGTTGGCTATTTCCAGCAGTTTGATCAACATCAGAAAGAAGTAAGATTGATTTCCAGTGAGTGCCCATCTTGACTGGTGTCTAGGCTACATGTTTGGACCTTTATCATTTTATTCTCTTCCTCTTCAAGGATGAGCTCCCACCAGATACTTCCCTCACTGGATCATGAAGAGAAAACACACAACTTCAATCACTACCTGGCCATACATTTCCAAAAACATGCCAGAAGCTCATATGTGGAAGAGATCCTCTCTCATGTTTGACTGAGTTTGTTCAAAGGGCTCGGAAGACAGGCAGGAGAAGGAAAAGAGCACAGCATACCACTTTGTTCCTTCGCAACTTCAGCAAGAGACAGGTTTCTCCTCCTGAAGAGAGTAATCCTGTGTCAATGGAAAAATCTCACTTACCTAAACAACTCCAATAGCAACACTGAAACTGGTATCACAATTTTCCTTTTTCAGACTGGTTTCCCCCATAATATTCCTTCACTCAGAGCGGGACCATTTATCTAGATACCACCATTATCTAAACCCTCTCTAAATACAGCTGTGAAATACATTCTTTCAATGAGTGAATACAACATAGAAAAAACAGAAATAAAATATAGAATATATTAAGATATTAAAAAGTTGGTAATATCGTTATTAATTTATACATTATGACGTATTACAATTTAAGTTTTAGACAGTTCCTTGCAGTCTGAAAACACTGCCATGCTAATGTAAAATATGTTCAATAAGTAGCAATACTACGAGAGGCAAGGCTTTTTGCAACCTGCACCTTCCCTGTCTTTAACACAAAAACCCCTACATGAGCTCTGTCCAGACTTAGATTTTTAATGTCAGTGTTTGAATTGAACACATTCCTTTAAATGCATGAAAACATTCCTTTAAATAAACACACTAAAGCTACCAGTTTAATTTTAAACAGCATCACTGTTGTAGATGTCCAATACCCTTAGACAGATCCAATTTTCTGCAAATAAAATGTACCAACTGACAGAATAATATTAGTTTAATATACTAGTTTAATAAAGCTATTCATTAAAATGTGACCTAAACTATGTCTCAGATCAAAGGTTGCTCTTTCAGTTTGAGTTACTAGTTTGGGCACACTTTTAACACTTTTCCCCTAGCTGCAAACCATTCCTTTCCTTGGAAAATAGCTGTCAGCAGGTACCACAGCCTCTCCATTAATTACCTGCACAAACAGTTTTGTTCTGGCATGGTTTCCTGACAGTCTGTTTAAAAAATGTAAGTAACTACAGTAAATTACAAACCTTACTGACCCCCAAAATACTGAAAAAATTGGCAATTTTTCTCTAAATGACAGTTCAGCAAAACCTGCTGCAATGAGTCATCCAATAACCTCAACACTCCCTAACCAACTATTAAAAATATTTTGCACCAAGGGGCTCTGCAACTCCAATTTTAGAAATATACTTCATATTTTAATAGTATTTAAATACAGTCTGACCCCACATTTACAAAAGTGGATGGGAAATCTGTGATAGAAGTAAAACCAGGATTAAGAAGATCCTAAAACTATAAATATCTAATTGATTTAAATAGTTTAGCCACATATTAGCATAACCAGCATTATTTACTTCATAGTCCAACAAAATATGTATGCACCAATTCTCAGATCTGCTAAACAGCTATATCCAAAAATCATCCTCACAATTTCATAAATATTCAAATTATTTCAAACTCAGAAATATCTCCTCCAATGTCAGAATATTATTTTTCAAACTCAAAATTTTGAACACCTTTAGAGCCAAAGAGGGCACAGGTATTTTACAATGCTTCCAAATTTTATTACAGAACTTTTGATCACTCCTTCTCTTTCAGATTAACTAATCTTCTGAACTCTCTTCCTTTGTTCAGCATAATTTTCCATAATCCTCTTCTGTCGAAATGTGATGATTTTCTTTTTGATAGAGGATGGGTGAAGAGATTAATGAATAATTAAGCATGGGGTTTTTATTCTGAAAGCAAAATCAGAATAAACCCCACTTTCTTAACATATGTTTTTATAAGCATATGTGTTTTAAAACATATATGTTTTAAAAAAAAAAAAAAAACACTACACTGGGGTTTGTACAGTACAAAAGCTCCTAGTTTGCGTTTTAATCAGATTGCTTTTTTCAATGTAAAGTTTTAAAATTCAATGAGTAACCTGGAAAGTNAATATATGTTTTATAAAAAAAAAAAAAACACTACAATGGGGTTTGTACAGTACAAAATGAAAGCTCCTAGTTTGCATTTTAATCAGATTGCTTTTTTCAATGTAAAGTTTTAAAATTCAATGAGTAACCTGGAAAGTACATCTTTGTCTCGATTTTGAAAAACATTTTGATTTACTCAGTGGCAATTCATTAGTTTCATCTTGAACATAAGTAACAAAAAATATTCCTTATGTGTACACGTACATAGTAAAAGCAGAGTACTGCACATGGACAGAGAGCTAATCACAGGAACTCTGTGACTTTCCCCAGTTTACAAACTTTGCAAGCCCAAGTTTTCTGTGATTTATGTTTGTAGAAGAAAAGAAAGGTGAAGGTGAATAGCCAATCAATTACACATTCCGGTGCCTCTGCACTGCTGGTACATTAAGCATACCAGACACTTCTTGCAGTATTCTGTCTTCTCTGAAAGCTCCCTGTGACCATCCTTCATTCTTGAATTCTCCAATTCCATCTAACTTCCAAATGCCACTGAAAAGCTCTCTTCTTGCTGCACACTCTCTCCTCTTCCTTCTTGGCAAACTCTGGCAACACCATTGCGTCAAAGCCACTGTATGACTTGTCACCCAGCACATACTTCCATTTTTGTTTTCATTATCTTCATTTTCTCCATTTCCCTCTTTCCAGGAGAGAAGCTTCCCCCTTTCAGGCCCTGCTGTCCAAATTCCACCTTGCAGTTTCTTGCTTCACATCTATATCCATTTTACCTTTTCCCTTATGACACTGCTATGTACTTACTATTCTTGTCATGAATCCAAGAACCTCCAGTAATCAACTTGGCCTTTACCCCCTCTCTATATAAATATTCCCATCTCCTGACACTTTACTTTTATTTCCCTTACAGTTTTCACTTTCTCCTGTCTCCATTTCCACGCCCACCCCACTGACCTTTTACACCATTGTTCGCACGTGAAAATGTGAATGACTCTCACACCATTGCTTTCCAAACCTAGAGCCGTTTCCAAATCTATTTTTAACCAGCAAATCCTTGCTTTACTACCCTCCAAGTATCTCCTTTAAGGCTCCTCCCTTCCTTCTAGAACATGGATTAGCAGAGTTCAAAAAGGCAAGAAGCCTAAAGTGTGTGGCACATGTTAGCAGTCGCAGACAGGAACATCTACACAGGAAGATCTGTCTGCCTGCAGCTCTGTTCCATCTCCAAGATGGAACCCCCCTCAGAGCAGGATTTTCCTGTGTCCTCAGTTACTTATAGTCAACTGCAATACTCTAAAATTTGGAACCAATAGTGTATATATAGTTTCCAAAATTATACATTAAAGTTCAAATGAGATACAGTTAGAGTCCATCTTTACTTTAAGTTTGATTTACTCTATGAGTCAAGTCACTCTGCACACCTAAGTTATGTGCAAATTTAATTAGCAAAAAAGGTATCACCTGGAATTAATTGTAAGTTCTCTCTTGCCAACCTATATAGCCTAAGTTATACTCCCACAGTAATCAGAGTGCCTCTGAGGTTCAAGTCTGTTTTCAAGATTAAAAGCCACTTAATTCAAATCTGAGATACTGCTGGATGAAGAGTCAGGTTTAAGGCAAGGGATAAACTGTATGTCAAGTTCACACTGCAGTGAAGACGAGCTCTCAGATTTCATTTCATTTGGCCAAAAAAATCACATTCAATCTCTATGAAGAAAATAATTTAAAATTATAAAAGGTCAATAAACACAAATGCTAACAGAACTAAATTTGGCAGTGCTACCTACATGAAGACTTTCTTTTTTTTCTGTTTTTCTTGTTTAACTCACAGCTTAATACATTGCTTTAAGTCTTAATGTATACCAGGAAAACACAGGATATGCAAAGAGTCCAAGTTAATGTTGCTGTTGGAAACTTAATGTTTGCATTTCCTGGATTTTGGAATTTTAACTAGGTGAACAATACTGCATTGATTCTATTTTGGCATTTGCTAGAAATACCAAAGGTTTTTTTTTTCTTTTTTTTTTTCTTGCCTGAAACTGTATAAATCAGAGCTAAGCAATTTGATAGTGAACCTTTGACATTTTTTCTTATTCATTGGTCCTCTTCCCAGTAAACTTCAAGATATGTAAGTTGGAATGAAAAAGGTGCTATATGAAGCAGTAAGCATACCTGTGCCAGCAAGTGTAGCTAAATTAAAATGCATAAACATCTTTCAAAAATGTAATACTTTGCAAAATAAAATACTGTGAATACAGAAGCTTTGATGATGCAGTGCAGTACTATTCTGTAGTAAAATGTCTCTTTGAGATGCTGTCATTGAAAATTCCCTACCAGCACTGAAGAAGTTAATACAGGAATGTGAAGAAAATCCAGCATGTCCTATACCCCCTTATGCTCCTGTAACACGGTGTAACCAGAGGTCAATCTTCCCTCTGAATTGGAAAGCTAAAAGTACCTACGAAGTCCAAAAAACCAGAGAAATGGCAGGTAACTGAGTTCAGCTAAGTGAAGCTACTTCACAGATATGGTACAAAAATTGTAGTCCCTTCAAAGTAACTGGTCTCTGAGTACGTACTGATCTGTGTTCCTTGCATTAGTATCCTTGAGATGGTTAAGATATGGAACAGAACAGGGGCTAGGGCTCATCTGGCACTCTTGGCTCCTATTTTGATAGATGACTTCAGGGTACAACACTGACAGAGATGAGTTAAATACATGTTTTAATCATCCTGTATTCTCAGAATTCAGAAATTAATTGCGTTTTTTGATTGGCTTGGGGTTTTTTTAATAGCTAAGGTAAGAGATGTGTCTCCAGTGCTACCTTTTCCAGTCAGGTTCCTACCCTTGAGAATGATGTTGCATAAAAGACCCTAGCAAATTCAAGTATCTACAGAACCATCTGATTTCTCTGAGTGTTTGCAACATTGAAGAGGCTATGAACAGAGAATGATTGAATAAACAAATAGCGAGGAAGCCTCCTCTCTCCTACTACTCTCTAAATGGATGGGGAGGGAGGGGAGGAAAGGAAAGGAGTCACAATATATATATCAACTGTCAAGCTTTTAAAATTTTTTTTAAACTTCTCCTTTCTAAACTTATGATTATTTATAGGGCTTTGTACAAAGTGGCCATCAAGGACTCACATTACTCTTAACAGCTGTGAAAAGCACAGGTGGGGCTTAATGAAGGGACATATTGGATTTGTAACTTAAGGGTCCTTAAAGTGTTGGTGTTGTGACGATTCCAGCGTTACCACACCGACAAGAGAGGACATCTGCTGCCTATGGTGGTACAGAGCCAGGTGGCACAAACACGGATACTGCACGCGGAGCAGAATCCAAATGGGCATCAAAACCAGTTTTTACTATGACTTCCAGGATACCAGAAAAACATCTCTACAGGTTATTCAAAATAAGGTATTTTTTTAATGTGATGAATTGAAAACGTTCCCATAAACTTGCAACTTACAGTACTCTAAGCCAGGAGAGGGAGCTCCTGCACTTTTCAAGGCAGATTTCATCGTCTTTGGCAATAACAAAGCAGTTCTCCTCATCTCATGCCATGCACAGGTCTGCATTCGATTGCTTAATAAGAAGAATCTAACATGAAACTTTAGGATATATAATGCTATAACTATATGTGACTGATATTGTTAAAAAAAATCGTTAAAATTCGTTTTATTTCCCCTCCTTATAAAAGTGATCATTTTCACATTACATAAACAACATTACTTAAATAACTCTCAGCAAACTGTTTAAGAAGTGAAATTACATGATCTATAAACAATAACACAATGGGTACAAAAACCCACTGAATTTCCTAACAGCAAAGGGTGTTCTTCCTATTTCTAAGCTGAATAAGCTAGAATTACAAGAAATGAGGGACTAGATTTTGGTAATCTTAAGAAAGTTAGGAAATTGGAGAAATGCCAACTAAAACAAATATTTGCAATTTATTACTGCAGAATGTTTCCACAGTTGCATTTTGTCAATCCATCTTTTTATGAAGGTGGTATTTTTTAAAACATTTCAATCCAGAATAGCTATTAATAAAGTGCTTATTTTTCTCCTTTTCTAATCAGGATAAATTTAAAATATTTCACAGATTTTCGGGTCTGTTTCTATACTAGAAAAGCAGTATTTACTCAAAGTGAGAGCAGACGACCAAAAAGTCAGAGGGGACAAAACACAAATTTTCATAGTGTGCTCCATCACAACACATTCATTATACCAGAATCATCACTGTGATACCAGTTACGTTTTCTAGGTTGAGGGAAAATTCATGGAATAAAATTGATTAAGAATTTAAAAGTTATCACTATGGCAAATTTCTACATTACTTCTCTTCAAATGACACATACATAGTGAAATGCCTGGTTTACAACTGAACTAACACACTCTAATCCTGGAGAGAACGTGTGTTTCTTGTTCAGTTAAAATGTTCAAGACTGAGCCAGCCCATATTTTTATTGCTAAGTCTTGTAAAGAATGTCCAAGAAAATTGTACCCATTGAAAGAAGTCAATCTGTCAAAACTCCTCACTAGAAAGCAGATGCTAGTTTGAAGAGGAAAAATGTCAAAAATGTAAAACATAATTTGGCATATATAGGAAATCACGTATTTACCTCTCCCAATGGTTTAAGTTCCAGGTAAGCACTTGTTTCCCAATTCACATCTCTTTCTTCTATTTTGATCCAAAGTCTCAGCTTTCCAGGTTCCCTGACCAATGCTTTGATATATGTCAACTTTGATACATGGTTTCATTTTCTACATGGTAAAAGTGACAACATTCTGTGTTTCTTTTCAAAGGAAATGAAGCTAATTTCTTCCGCTCCTTACTGATGACTGTATTAGCATTTCCCACACAGCTTTCAGCTTAATCAGAAATATAAAATCTAGCATCATCATATTCCAGCAACCAATTAGCCATCTGGTCTATGTAACTTCTCATTTGACAACTGTAATATTCTTGAACTAGTGCTCTGTGCTTGAAGACAGAATTGACTGACAGCAAAATCTACTCATCAATGAAATTTGGCCTCAGGATAGAGAAAAATGATGCTCAAAATTTTCCCTTTGCATCTTCTATGACCTTCAGCTAGGGTGGTGAAGGAGGAGAGAAAGAAAAGTCATAAAGATCAAAAGACGGGTAAAAGCAGCAGTAATATTTGCTGCCAAATTTCACATCACTGTCAGCTTTTACAGTATAGCAATATAATTATGTAGTATAAATTTCATGCAGTTTCATAACTACTCTTCTCTCACTCATCGGTAGGCTTCAGATTTGTGGAAAATATTAGAGTATAACTATTTTTCATGGTATATTATTTGCCAAAGTATCACTGTCACAGTTCATTTCAGGTATGGCAGTATGATTAAAGAATACTAAGGGGGCTTTGACATGTAACTTAATTTTCACAAATACTGTAATTGTTACTCATAACATTATAAACTAGCTTAAACAAACATTAGGACTTGGAAGTTAATCCCTTAGACGTTATTAAGTGGATACCAGAAGATATTTCATCATTATGTAGCCCACCAGTTTGAAACAAAACAAAATACCACCTTTCAACTGAAAGGAACATAGCCAGCAACAGCCGCAGGGAGTGGCAAGGAAATGGAAGTGCAGAAGCACATAAGCTCTCCGGAAGAGTTTTTCAGTGTGGCCTAAATTCTTTAATCCAACAGCCCAATGGAAGAAAAAACTGAACACAGAGAACAACAACATCTGTCTAGTCATCTTTATTGTTAGGCAAATGGTCCCAAACTTTAGAGATTCAAATTAATTTTTCAAAAGGAAATTGCTCTTCATTTAAATGCCAAGCGCACATGAAGGGAAAAAAAAAACTATTTTATTTTGAAATAACTCTGTTTTAAATATGTTATTACTCAAGATATTCTTGAAGTCCAAGCTGTGCTTCTTTAAGGTCAGCTTGACTGGTCACCAAAGTCTCTTCTACAATTCTTGCCTCTGCCCTGCCCCTACATAGCTGAGAAAGTAAGGTGGCAGAAAGAAGAAAGAAAACTCTTTTCACACTGTTGTCTAGAGTGAAAACAAGTAGAAATAAGAGACTCATAACTTCACAGCTTGTAGATACAAATGCAGCTTACTAAATAACTTTTTTTCCTAAGTGCCACATCACACTATTTCAAGCAGAGAATGTACACAGAAACAAACAGATTAATGATAACCAAATTTAACACAAACAAACAACCTCCACCTCAAAGGTTAATCACAAAATATACAGGTAAGTACAGGTAAATAATTAAACAGAGCATTTTTGAAGATCAGTAGACTGTGCTTCTGTGATGAATACATATCTTAGATATTGTCAAAAACAAGATGAGTAAGAGTTGCTAATTTCCTTCCTCTTCTGGCCACTCAAAAATTCCCTTCAGGCCCTCATGAACTACAAACTTACCGAAAAAATAATCAGAACTAGGACCTTTAGGTTAGAAAGCAATGCCAAAATCAGAGCATTGATAGGTGATTTTAAAAAAAATCTCTTTTGTACTGCTACGCTTGAATAATACAGAATAACCATAGTGGCCATTCCCAGCCTCTAACCTCCCCACAGTCACAGGCAACAGGAAGGAACAACAGGGTTTGCAGAATTCCTGCCTCACCAAACACCCTGTGATAACACTACCACTTTTAATACAAAAGCCATCAAATCTATAGTATGTCAGAGATCAGTTACTAATAATGTCACAGGTGCTTGTGGAAGTCATCGGTGTGCAAATGCACAACTATTTGAAAAATAAATTACTGCTGTATGAAGGGGAATTTAAAAAAAACAACTGGGCAGAGAAGTGCCTATTAAAAACAACAAAGCCTCTAGTTGTAGATTTAACTCTGAATAAAATAATAAAATACACCAACTACGCACTCACTAAGTTCTTCATAACCATGAAAAGCATGAAAATGTGCTGTTCTACACTGCATACAGATGCAGACAGGTTGAGTTTGAGCTAGCCACCCTAGCCATCCCTCTCCTCCCTTTGCTTTTTGGGACCTAACTCGTTTGACGACCCACCAGTATCAGCTGGTCAGCTCGACTCCTGAAGCCAGACGCCAGTAGCGGCCAGCCCAACCACCATCTCTCGTAGCAGACACACCAGAAAGCAGCCACCCTGCTATACACAACCAGCCACTTCTTGGAAGTGGCTCAGCAGGACGGTCTGCAGTGAGCAGTTCTGCATGTTTCATTGCTCCTATCTTTCAACCCCAAATAAACCCACCCTTGCCTGAGGGTTTAAGGCAATTTGCAAAACAGCCTTTATGTGTGCAAGGGGGAGAAGGGTATGAGGCTAATGGAGAATAAAACTGGCACTCACAGAGAGCTAAAAGTATGCCTGAAAACAAAGTGCAAGCAAGTATGACCAAAGAATTTGCTATCAGGTTTACTTCCAAACCTTGATGAAGACACTTGCAATATCTAATCTCACCATAAAAAGCTAGCTTGGAAGTGGAAGGCAGCTCTTCCTATAAAAATCTAGCAAGTATACTTAGAAGCAACTTGTGTTCTGTGTTAGCATTGAGTTATCTTGCA
Organism: Callaeas wilsoni; assembly: GCA_013398955.1. Taxonomy (NCBI): domain Eukaryota; kingdom Metazoa; phylum Chordata; class Aves; order Passeriformes; family Callaeidae; genus Callaeas; species Callaeas wilsoni. The sequence continues at coordinate 241,724 of VWPU01003745.1, forward strand.
TCTAAGTCCCTATTTTATGGTTGTAAGTAATAATTCCCTGTTTTCACACTGCCCAAAATACAGCCCATCTCACTCACTGTATGGATGATCCACGCTCACTGAGTACTCAGTTTGTCTTTACTGTCTTAGGTATTGGCCTTATTTGCTGCAAACCATCCACGTGCAGCTCCAAAGACAACATGACCTTTTGCTGCTCTTGCATTTCCACTACTTGCTCAATATAATAAAAGATATGGAAACATTCAAAGTTAATTCTCACTTCAAAAAAATCTAAAGATAAGAGCATTTCAAGAGACACCTGTTATTGTAAGTACCTAATCACAACCCGAATTGACAAAAAGTAAGAACCTTAAAAATATTCATGCAATAGAATTGTCTAAATTTCAAAGTCTAACAACAGAATATATTAAAATAGGTTCCAATGGACACAGTCTTCTGAAGTATTACCCTGGATAGTATCACAGCCTTTTTTACATATGCAGATAATACTTCCTTGATTTCAAATTACTCAACTAGTTCAATTCAATAACCAGCCTAAAATCCAAGTGACTGAGTAGAACTTCAACACAGGAATGGTTGTTTCCATGTTCCTGTATACAAATGAAAAAGTAAGCATGACAGGAAGATCTGCTTGTTCTACTTTCTGAAAATATGGCAAATTTGATGTATTCCTCTAAATTATCATGGAGGCTAGTAATTATTTTTTTAAAATGAAACTATATTCATATTTACTAATAAGTTTTATCATAGGAATGCATATCTGAATTTTAATTGAAATACAAAATTATTTATTACATTCTTTATACTTTGAATTCAGCAATTACTTACTGGTTACTTCCACTGGAATTAAGAGCAAAAATATTATTATATTAAAAAATTAAGTCTCCCTTTGTTCTTATCAGTAAAAGAATAAAAAAAAAGAAAATTCATGTTAAGCTATCCAACTACTTATATAAAAATGTATGGAAGTGCACTGTATAGTTCTGTAAGAAAAAAGTGTCATTAACTAAAAGCAATGAATGTCTTAAGGTCAAGATGTTTCGGGGCAAATAAGAATCTATAAATTTTTAAGTAAACACTAACAAATTGTTGTAAAATCTGGTTATTACAAAAACAATTTGACTTATATATACTGTAGTTTTAGAGTTTTCATATATTTCCAAAATATTCACACAAGAGAGCATAATTGTACTTAATCCCCAAGCTGGATGAGAAGGCACAGATGGGCTTAGGTCAAGAGCACTGATTAATCTGTACTGCCCTTTTTGAGATGGCGTAACATTTAAGGGCACTTTAATGAACACCTATATGTGCAACACCACAGCTACAATGAACTTAAGCCTCTGTGGAAAAGACAGGATATTTGGAAGCCAGCTTCCAAGGATGCACACTGGAAACTCAAACTCAAATATATCTATTTAGCAGCATCTCTTGAAAAATTTTAATTACCTAAGAAACACTAATTAAAGTGTGATTAAATTCATTAGAACACCCCAGCTGCAGAGGCAGGAGCATGATGTAGTTCTCATTCCAGTTTCCAATGCCATTACGACTGCCGACCTTCCCTTTCCCACAACCTTTTGCCATAGCTGTAATAACCTGGCCTTACTATAGTCTTACAACTTTGACAATAACTGAGATTGAGACATCTGTTCAAAGAGCATGCTGTGTCATGTAGGACCATCCAAACATTTATACAAAATGAACTCAATGAAGCTGTAAAGGCAAATCTCAGAACTGCTCCATTTTAGAGCACCTGACAATTATTCTTCTCATATTCTTTCAAATTTGGTTGTGAAGAAACGCCTTCCCACAGTCTTAATACAAAATCCACATACATTATCATGGCAAGCGATCAACACCTCCATGGCTCAGGAGCTGAACAAACTGGGCTTTGCAAAACCCTGCACAAATCCTTGTGACCGTTCGGTGCTCAGTAACCAGCAGCAGTCATTTACCACCACGTACAGAGACAGCAGCAAGAGGGAACAACACCTGGACCACACAAAAACTGGCACTACCAGCTCTGCTACATATCCTTAAGGGCCTTCTCAGCTCATGTATTTTTGGCAGGCCATGGATGCAAAACCAGCTCAGCAGAATACATGAAACACAGCATAATCTGAAACATAAAAAGACAAAATTTCCCTGGCCTACTCCTAAACAATACACAGATAAACCAAAACTTTAATATAAGTCTCTCAGTCTCCACAGCCCTCCTTGCACCAGAAAGGACAATCTTTCCAAACTGAAGGAGAAAATGCAAACTTTTTTCCTGTATTTCCAGAAGAAAAGACACAAATCAACCTAACACGAGAGGGAGATCTATATCAATGTTTGTTTAGGCCCCATAAACTGTGCTGACTTATTTGTTCTCCTCACTTTCAAGAAACCACATCTTCTTTAAAATACCAGCTCAGAAAAAACTAGTCATGGACAATCAGCAGAAAGAATGTCACATGTAAAGTCATGAAAGGACCAAAAAAACCAAGGTGAAACTTGCTCTTATTAATCTGCAGGAGGTGCTGGGAGGCTGCCAAGTTAGTTAATTCAAATACACAAACAAGTTAATGATGACCTGAGGGAGCAATACTGGATTTACACATCGAAGAAAACACTGTGCAGGAAAATATTAACAGACTGAATGTACTCTATATGCTATTATATGTACTCCATATGTTATTATTTCAAAAGCTCTTTAATTCACCAGATGGAACCATGTACCAGAGAAGCAGAGGCTTCCCAAGGAATCCTACTGCAGTCCCCATTCCCATCACAGGATGGGAATTAGCAACAGAAACTTCAAGGAAGTAAAACTAAGAAGTCGCCTGGTTATAAGTGCTTTTGGAATACGCCATCATGCACCTTCTAGGGACCAAAATGTCTTACTGTGTTCAGCAAGTTCACATGATTTAAACAAGAAAGACTCTATTTTTTAAATTATCAGAGTGTAACAGAGAGACAAAACCATGACCTGTTCTGAGATTCCATTCAAGCTATAGTTTCCATATTTTAATACCAACAGCAGAAGCTTGAATTCTCTAAAAAGGAAGGAAACATACTTGTTCACTCCTGGCTTCAAAAATGCATATGACAGCATTTTGTTTTCCAGTCAATTGCTGATGTACAGTTAAAAAAAAAATTGTCAGCCTCCCTGAGAAGAGTAAAATTATCTACATTCTTAAAATGCTTTCAAAGTTAACTGCGGGAGAAATAAAAGGCATCACTTCTAGTTTCACAAGTAGACAGATCAGTTTACATCCTAAGATGGGATCAGACTACTTATATAAACATGGGACAGAAATGTCTACAAATCTACTGACAAACAATTCCTAAAATAATTGTATCATGTTCCTGTTTAAAGTAATTCTATATTACATTTTTTCTGTTTTAAATAATTCTCTAAAAACACCACAAAAAATAACAAATATCTTGCCACTTTGTCTCCCTCCAAAAAATGATAACACTTTCCAGTTATCAGAAATATCTGGTATGAACAGAATCACTGTATGTCTTTTGCTCCTACATTCAACCACATTCATATGTTCCACTGCATTTTTATTTCGTTTTGAAGACAGAGTAGAATGAAAACAGGACTGATGGTTGTTCTATTATGAATCAAGTATCTCCCCACTAAGCCAACAAGCCTTCTGCTGAATCAGGAAGTTCAGAATTCAGCTGCAAAAGAGATTCCTACATTGCATAGAGGACAGGCTACTCAAAAAGACCTAGATTTTTCTGTCAACACAATGTTTATATTGCAGGACAATCTCAAGTACACTCAAAAACAAATAAACATTTTACATGGTGAACGATCACCCTTATAAAATAGATACAGACATTAATTATTGAAAAGAAGCCTCTTGTTCCCTCTCACTGCTATGCCAGGCATTAAAATACTCCTTTGCTCAATCTGTCTGTAACACATAGGCATATTCCAGTATTTTGGGGGCTAATAACTTTGCTTAGTACCTTAAAAGCAACTGTCCCAATCTTCTGTATTTCATGTAATTCAGGTAATGATATAATAAACTTTGCTTTAGCAGTTGATAGAAGCACGATAAAATGTTCTGCTGAGATTCTAAAAAGGTACACCTCACCCAATGACACTACCAGACTTCTCCACACTCTCTAAATGTTTTCATCTATGTAGTTTTATTTAGTTGTGCAGAGACACTCAGCTGTCATTCAGGTCGAGTTCATTTGTCCAAAATCAGTGGTAGCGTAACTGGCCACCACCGAATGGAATGAAAATTTCTTAAAACAATACTTAAAATACTATTTTAGTGAGTGTAAGACACCCAGACTGTCTGTTCAGGCACTCGTTAGCCATCATCAAGCCTGAACCACAGCTAACAGAACAGCGATTGCTGGTCTTGCCTGGGAATGACGTGTCCTGATTCCCATCACATGGTGTGTACAGAAGAAAGGCTGAGCAAAACTTTGTCACTCTCTTGCACACTCTACAGCTGACTTTTCAGTCCTACCAGGATAAATTGGAACCCAGGGATAACAGACTTTTCCATTCCATTCCACATGGAAATGCTTAATCTCAATTGTTCTTTGACCACTTTGATGTGATACTTTACGGAAAAGGAAGTTTTGAAAAATAAAACACCTGGGAAAGTAACTGACTTTTATTTTAGTATAAAATTATCAATATCTAGCACTTATTTTCAGTCACTTAAGTTTCTACTAATCCAGAAGGTATCTGCAAATGCTGCCACCACTGCTCTGTCTCTGTTTTGCTGCTTTTTGATCCACTTGTGAATAATCCGTGCACAGACAGAAAGTCAGCTTTGTGTCCTCATCGTGAGAGCAAGTCATTGATAATCTAAAATCATCTGGTGACCCAAGCCCACCAATTCACATTCCCCCACTGCTGGCAAAGGCATGACACCAACTTCCTGCTCTTCAGCCAACTTCAAATAGGAGATAAAAACAGGAACTAAGGAAACACCCCAAACCACTCAATACCTAGCCACAGTGAGAGTCCACAAAGTACAGAATCCCATCTTCAGGAGAGCCAGCACAGAGCAACTACTACACACTGAGGATGACAGAAGTAAAAATCATTTCCTGCCCCACCAATCAGTAGCATAGCATCCACCTGGCTCAAACTGACTCTGCACTATCACCACTAAAACTGACAGATTTCTAAAGCTCCTTGTTGAACCCATTTTTTTTGTTTTGACTCTTCACAATAAGTTATGAAAATAAGTTCTGTAACTTATGTCAAGTATAAAGCATTTTTTTTGCATTGTGTTCAGTATCCCAAACTCTCGAAATCATGAATAAATAATTTCCTATTAATTTCCTCCCACTATTTATCTTTCATGTCCTCCTTCAAGCCCCTCTATTTCAAACCAAAATTAGTTTCTTTACTTTTTTTCCTCTTTCAATGGAGAAGCCATTTCATGACATTCCATGTTACCTCTCTTTTTATTACAGTGGCTAAATATCCCAGAAGATTTAAAATTACACCGGTCCAAGAAAAGAAGCATATGTTCAAGCATTTACAAAATTTTGGTGGGAAATAATTTGGATTATCCAACAGGATTTTGGAAACAGGCTGTAGATTTTTTGATTTCTCTTCTGTCTGTACAGAAGCTCAGAAACATCACAGTGTCTCAGCAAGTATGTAGGAGGCAGGGCCCAACCTGCCCATACACAATAACTGGGCCACAGAACTCAACACCCATCTCATCATGAGACTTGCAAGGGCTGACAGAACAGGGACACATGCTCTACTTCTGATTACAAAATGCTGCATCCTTTTTGTCTTTCTTGATTAGGGAAAAAGAATGAATCCACAGCCTCACCGCCCTGCTGCAGAGTTATCCTGGTCTCCCAATTTTTTAAGCCAAGCATTTTCCTGTCACCCAAACCTCAAAAGTGGGCATTTTCTTCATAGTGCAATTCCAAAACAAGCTTTCATCGTAATGTATGTTAAAAGAAAACAGAGTTTGTAAAGCCTAAGATGTGCATATACACATTTTTCTGGGCTTATCCCAGACAAAAGTGAAACAAAACCATTTACAGAAGGATGAGAGATGGCATCACAGTGCCAACCAAACTACATATGAAGGTGATCACAAGCAGAAAAACTGTGATGTGAATAACAACATACAGGTTGTCATGATCAGTCATCAGCTATGAAATAAACATACAAACCCCCAGTACTTTAGTATTACGTTTAAGCAGAGATGTGTTTTCCCTGATACATCTGTTGAATATGGCAAAGAAAATGCAAGATCTTTACCTGTAGCTTGTGAACACTCTAGAATGCAACAGCCAAGATCATTTATTACAGAAAGCTGTCTCTCCAGAGTACTTTTTATTCATGTCGTAACAAGGAAATTGTTTGAAAAGTTTTGAAACAAACCAAGTTCTGACACACATAGGACCTATCTAACTTAAAACCCTAGAGCTACCATTTGACACTTTCTTTAATGTTTCTCTAATGTTTCTATAATGTTTTTCCCATTTAGGAAAGCAGGTTTTACTAAGTTCACATATTAAACCACAACACTCCATCACATAATAAAATCCTTCAAATTCAATACCTCCTTAAGCTAGTCATTACAAATTGCACATTACAATCACTTCTTAACTGATCTAGAAATAAACACAACATTGACAAAAGTGCTAAGAAACACATTTAAGACAGCAAATTTCTAATAGGAAACAGAGGAAACCAAGAGATAAAGAATTCAGAATACTCATTAAAATGAAAAATGCCTTCTGCAATTACTCAATAGGAAGCTGAATAAGTCTATTCACTGAAATTAGCAAATTGAGTTTGCCTTTTCTTCTCTGAATTCTATTAATATACAGACATTATGATAAAAAATAAGTCTGCACATGCACTGGGATCCATTTTCATTCTGTTTTGAACTGGAATGTCTTGTCTTTGCCAATTTATTAACAGAAACACAGAAACGTGGCTATTTCTGCCTTTCTCTAAATGCATCTTCTTTCATCTGTCCTACACACTTACCTATGCTACATTTGTGATCAATTATTGTATAAATTGGTAGAAGTTTACACACACTAAAAAAAAATTAAGAACCAGATATTTTTATGTGACCGCTCAAAAGCAAATTAGAAGATTCCTGTGTTTGGTTTTTGTTTTGTTTCTTGGGCCTTATATAATCATAGTTTGTAGTACAACCATGCCTTCGTTTATTTTCTCTACACTTGACCAACCTGCCTATTTGAAAACAGCAAGTTAATTTCAATTTGGAAATTGTTTGTATTGCTAAAGTAATTACCTTCTATGTAAGAAAACATTCAGGCACTTAATCCTTAGCATCTGTAACACTGCAGCTTGTGACCTTAGATCCCAATAGGAAAGATTTGGGTTGGACGCATTGTGAATTTGGGCAACAGTTTCAAGACGGCTCCTTCAGAATTTTACTTGTGATTAAGATCTAATTCAAGGCTAACAAACTACACACCACCCACCTTTAAAAAGCTGAAAGAGTTTTAACTGCAGCTATGAAACTAGGGTATGTCTACAAGCTACAGTGCAAGGTTCCTTGGAATCCACAGTACCCGCGTGCTCTGAGCAGTCAGAATGCAGCCACCCAGCTCTCCCCCTGACTGAGGGACTGCTGCACACACCAGATGCAGAGATCTCCCTCAGCACCCCACTGCAGAAAACAAGACACCACTACGCTGGAGTCACGCTGCCTCCTGGTTTAGGATACTCTGTGAGAGAAAGCTTCAAGACATTCACACGAAGATTTGAAGACAGTCACTAAGGGCTGACTGGAGGTGGACCCCTATGTACCAGCAGGCTACTGGTGACTTAAATGACAGGCAGGACAGGAGCAGACAAGGGAAGGACTCGGAAGGGAGGTCTGGTACTCTCTATAAAACTCACCTAGAAAGAGGGATTCTGCAGAATAAAAAAAAAGAATTACATGATACAATCAACAGTCTTGGAAATTCTTTGCAGCAGAATTATGTTTCAGAGAGAAGCACAACCAGATGCTGTGTATTACAAGACCAGAGACATACATTGCAGCAATTCACAAAAGAGATTATGCCATATTATTCCATAAGAATATATCCTACAGATAGTACTACAGGATTTGAAATGACTAAGACTTAAATATAGCCTTGGCATGATGCTGAATTTGGAAAATATTTTCCTGTTTATGAGCTCAAGTGAGTGACAGAACAATAGTATCATTCACAGAAAATCATGAAAGGACATAAAAGGAATTTTAGAAATGGAAATGACATTATATTATGAATAGTATTATTCAAGAAAGCAAGCTTTTTCAAATTACAAGTTAAGTGTTTCCAATAATTTACTTGAAAACCAGTAATAATACTAACAAAATACTTTCTAAAGCAATTTAACACTATTTTTAAAAAAGTTCACAGTACATACTCAGACATTGAAAGCAATGAAAAATTTACTTTACATTTTTGTAACTGATGCAACTGCCGTTTTAGCTAGTTACACTGTCAGAATAATTAATCTTAAAATGACAATGTATCAAATCCAGTCTTGAACAAATGATTATGCAATCTGCATCCCAAACACATAAAAACGTGAAACTGCTAGTGATGATCCAGGAAAACCACACACAAATAATTCAGCCTTTCTAAATTAAACTTAGGTTTGTGCACAAAAATATAATGATAATTACTAATATTATTATTACTAATACTCCATTTTAGATTTTCATTGGGCTTAACAACATGGTAAATAAAAAACAAGGGGTTTTACTTCCCTCTAAACAAACTACAATTCATTACCTTATTTTTTCTGCACCCCAACAGATCAACTAATTCAATGCTTTTATCTCCTACTGTCACCAGTGAGTGAGCAACTGAAAAAATAGGAAGAGGAAGCCCTTCCATTAAAATAATCTTAAAATAGTATCTGTCCAAAAATACCCACTTCAATTTAAAAAAAAATCCTAGTGCATGTTGCCTTCAAGTAATGATTTATTAAAGAGGATGCCTCTGCAGCTTCTAAGTTAGGACTGACATTTGAACAAGACACACCCAGGCACAAGTATATCAAACTGAAGTAAGCCTGGTTTCCCACAAAGACAAGAAAGGTAGTTCTATCATCACATAAAATCTGGAAGGCAGGTTTTTCCTACTCCATTAATTCCATTGAAAGCAATGCACATTCACAAGAACTTCTAAAACAGTGTTCAACTAAAATCACTAGTTCTCCCGCTCCTTTTCTGATAGTTTCAAATGCTTTTCATTATGGATATTAGGAGATAAAAGTATTAAACTGTCGTATCAAGGAACACAAACAGCTCTCCCAAGACAACTTCCTCCACAATTAGTCTTTTGGAGAATGTGTCACATTAATCACATTTCTCAGTGCAAGGTAGACATTGCCCAAATTCCATAAGATCCCTTTGGATCTCTTGGTCCTCGACAATCAGCTACTCCTGCTTTCCCATCTAAGGAGCCACACACTGTTCATTCTGAGCAGCAATAAAGAGGATTCTCTCCCCCAGTCATCTCCTTGCCAACATCTTAATAAAGGTGCTATCATCTTCTTGCTCCCACTTCTTTCTTCCCACTAGAAACAGAACAGTGCTTAGATGATCATGGTCTTTTATCTACCCCTCTTAAAAGAAATTCAGTTATAGAGTCCAGAACAGATATTTTATTCAATATATTCTCCAGTCTTCAAGAAAACACATTATTTTGAGACAATATCCTGAAAGACAGCTATGGTATTAGAAAAACAACCGTGCATCAATAGCATTGCCCTCCTTTACCCATAGCAGTAACATAGACAGTACAGATGTTCACTGCTTTTAGTCATTTCAATGCTATCCAAAAGCAGAACTGAACCCAGAAAACTCAGCAATGTTCCCTGGTTGAAGCAGAAAGAAAGTTAAAACTCTACTCCAGAGTACCAGAACAAATAATTGTTGGCTGCATAATGCAAGCCTTAGCCTAATGTTCATACTTACATCTGCTATTCTTCAGCTGTCAGACTGAAGAGGAACACCAATAAGCTACACAACTCCGCTAAAGCTGATTTAAATGCAAATGAGAATCAGCCAACATGCAGAGGAATAACAAGCTTCTGAAAAAAACCCACTTATCTCAAAACCGAAATGATGTTCCAGAGTGTTTCAGGTTATTCCTTAAAAGTATTTGAACTGAGTATCAGCAAACACCAGCTCATGAAAGAACATTTAAGTAAAAAGGCGTGCGGTAACATTGTAATACTGCTCTGTGACTTCTAAATAAAACTGAAGTAGAACATCATCACTTGAAATATTTAATTATGCAGGAAATTTAAATCTCACATCCAATTTTCTTTCACCAAAACCTCTTTATCCTCAACATTACAGTAACTTCATTTATTCTTAATATTAACAGGTGCTGTTTTAACTCAGTGCCAGAGACAGGATAGGACATAAGCATAATATTACATTTGGAAACATGAGTGAAATTTGGCAGAAGCTGCTGTGTTGAGGTATCTCAGACACTGCACATGTGCTCCTTGCTGTGAACTGTGCCAGCTATGAAAACTAAACCACTTTAAGGTAAGATGTCTTGCAGATCAGATGTATGGACTGCCCTTTCTTCATATTCCAGACAATACAGGACACAAAAACCAATCCCATAATGGCCGTCTGGGCACACATTCTTTCCTTCTGATTTACAGACAACCCCAGAAATGTGCAATCATACCAGTGTTCAACATCTTTTTTTAATTAATTCTGCTTCATAGCACCCAGGAATTGTATTTTTAAAGAAGTCACTCATGCATGAAGGAAACCACACAGAAGATTTAGCAGGTTAGAGCTAAAAAGCAAGAGTTAGCATGTTCATTTTCATTTATTTCATTAAGGAAAGTTCTTCCCATTCTTTTTTCACTTTCAAGCTAAGCAACTCCTTAAGAGCCAAAGTTGACTAAATTTCATTCTATTACAACTTTGCCCAGGTAGAAGCCTAACTTTTGAGAGTTATCACACAGGGAACCAAAACAGCATAGAAAAATGCAAAGAAAAATTTTAAAATTATTTTGAAGTTTAACAGTAAGTTTCCCAGCTAAGTTCCCACCTTCTAAGGTCTCCCATTCACTGTAATCTTGCCTTCTTTAATTGAACAGAGTAGGAATTTTTTTGCAGAAGTGTTATGTCACCATTTAGAAACAAAAAAGAAATTATTTAACTTTGCAAGTAAATTCAGAGTTGGGTTTTCCAGTATAGCCTGCAAACAGAGAAAGTACCTTTTATTTATTTTAAACCGTAACAGCTATAAATTCCTGTTTGTTTTCCTGTATCAAGATTCAAAATCACAATGTCTGCCTTTGAAAAGAAAAGATACATACAAGGATTTTTTTTTTTTTTAAAAAAGAGTAACAAGGGAAAACAAACAAAAAAAAGACCTGAACTGAAACAACTCAAATTTAATGCCCAGAAGTGATATGATCAATGATGGCCATTACTACTCCATTTCCTTATTACAGTATCTCAAGTTGTTAAAAAAACTTCTGGTCAAACATTACATAGAAAACAGTACTCAAATAATTGCTAAGAATATTAAATTAGAATAAAACCAGATTGTTTAGATGTTAATTCTCCTGCTCTCCAGTAGCAGAATTTGCTTTCCTGGAAAAGCAAGAAGAATTGAATCTGTGTTTCTAGAGAATACCTGACACATCAGCCTGCAGGATGCTCTGCACAGGACTGCCATATCCTCTTGAGGAAGCTGACCATGGCACTTGGGGACACTGTTTTGTGGTGAGCACGGTGCTGCTGGGTTAATGGTTGCACTTGCTGATCACAGAGGTCTTTTCTAAACTTGCCAACTGGATGATTCTACAACGCGGTCAGAAATGCAAGTTGATAGATTCAAGACAGCGGGCAAGAACCTACCCACGCACGAACCACTGGCTTATGGCACTCTGGGAAGAAGAGAAAAATGTGGGCTTGAAATCCCTCAGGTTGAGAAGGACCTAGGAACAAGGCCTCCTACTTCTTGGACTCATCAGCAAATTAACTGCTAGTCTACTACATTTGAGATAGGTACCAAAAAACATCTTCCTAAGAGAAAACTGCAGAAAGGGGTATGGCATTTATTTTCTGATAAACTTAAGGGTCATACAAATGTCTAAGGTATACCCTTGGTTTCCTACCAACCACCTTCACTGTACCAGTGCTCCACATTACAGATTCAAATTCTAATCAGGAAATCAGAATCTCATCATCATGTGGTCCTTAGATGCCTGCCTCCATACTTTCTTAGCCAGGAGCCTGATCATTATGAGCAGCAGTGTTGAACATTACAAGGCTTATGTTCTTTGTTACACTTGAGACATAAAACCTTCCACTGCATCTTAAACAGTATTTGCTTTATTTTTTCCAACACAACAGCCCTTAGGATTTTAAATGGGAAGAAAGTAGGTCAGGTCTTCCTACTGAAGCTTTTTGAAATAATTTTTTCTTAAAATTTTGTGGCTAAATTCTGATAAATATATCTGCCTTTTACATATTCCATTAATATCTTTCAAATATAAATGTCTGAAGAGCACATTGATTTACTGAGAGCCTTACAAGTAGCAAATGTCTATAAATATTAGTCAGAAAAATATTTAAACATAATTCCAGTTTTTGATTCCTTTGTAACAGGTCTGATTTATCTTTTATCACATATTTTAGCAGTAAGTAATTAAAAATGCACAAAGAATTTGTCTGTGCACAGATCAGCCACAGAATACTGATCTGAACATTTATCAGCCTAAGGAAAAACAAAAAAACACAAAATGGAACCCATGCACTTCAAGCAATCAAACATCTGCCTGCCTTTCAACACTGCTTTCATAGGATTGCCTGCATTCCTAAATCAGAGGATACACCATAAGTCCCTACTGTTTGAACAATCTTGCTACTCGAAGACAATTTTCAGAGAGTTTAAAATACAAAATTCTCTATCTGTGTTTCTGTTGGTGCACTGCAATAACAAGGAAGCTACTATTCCCTTCTTTTATCAGCAATAGTACAAAGAATAAGACACACCCTACTCAGGGAACTGGAAAAACCTGCTACGTGAAAGCTGAAAAGTCTCCAAATACCCATTCCTTCATTTTGCTCTACTTTCAACAGAACTGAGGGAGCCTGCAAGGACTTGGCCTTAGCCTAACAAAAATAAAGCTGAGCAGAAAAGCAAGGGCTGTGTATAAACACACTGAAATAATTATAAAACAGTAAGAAAAATCTATTTAAAATAAAAGGACAATCTTAGCACAAGATTGTTACCAACCGATGATGAATAAATTTAGGTTGAACACTGTAAGCAGCTTCATCACATTGAGGAATTTAGCACTGGAAGAGGCTTCTAATTAAAACAGTGAGGAGAAAAGGCTCAGCTGCTTTTAAGACAGCACTCCATATGTCTATGTCTGTATGACATAAAGCCTACAAGTGCATGAAAATAAACTTGATGAATAGGCAGGTCCTTTCCTGTCCTACGTTCCTAAGAGAACAATAACTGTCAAGCAAATAACATCATTCTGATACAACTCTAAGATATAATCATCTGTCAGGCAATACCCCAGAATAATTACACCACAGAAAGCAAAGCCAGATATTAATACCACAGCAGGACAAACTTTGCCAAGAACAAACTTCACAGGATACCTTTTCATAAATGTCTTAGGCGCATAACCTCACTTCTCATAATTTCATGCTGCCCCTGCAGAAAGCACACCTCTCACGCAGTACTCACAAATCTGAAAGAGCTCAGGTTATTTGGTCTCCATGCAACCAGGCAGTCCTATGATCTCCACCCCTAGCATTCTGCACACACACAGCAGATCATCTTACCCCAAACAATATGACATCTAGTATGCTCAACGGGCTCTTTATTTGCTACAACCCTTACCATCTTCATTTCAGGCAGGAGAAGTCAGAAATGGCTTTGCTGTTGAAAGGTTCAAATTGCCACTTTTGCCCTCATGTCATTAACCAGGAAAACTACAGCGATCACGAAGGTCTAAGACAATTGGTTAGACATGAACAGTCCCAGGAACAACACATTCTATTAGACTAACCTTTATAATTTGAAAGAGCAGTCTTTCACGCATACCAGCCTTTCAACTTGCTTGACATCCAAAGATATATTCCTATCCCTTGCAAAACTGTTGTGGTTAAACCCATGGAAAGTTTTTCAGAACAAGAATAAAACTTGTGTCTGAGCCATACAGTTTCTGTAAATTAATCTCCATCTGTATTTTTCTTAGCTTTATTCTCTTAGTGAAGCACAGAGCATGGTAGCTGCAAGACAGCATTACAATCCATTTTCAGTTTGTTTATATCACACCACAGCATTTTCCTACCATTTTAGTTCATCTGCTTATAATAGAACACCAGTGCTTTTTAACTCTGTCATCCAAACAGCATACACTCTTCTATTCACTATGAGAGCCTACAGATCTGATTTATAGTATGTTCTAGACATATGACTGCATAATTCAGACAGGTTAAAAAAAAGTGTGCTGAAAGATACCACAAAAGATCTCCCATTAGCCCTGCTGAGGATGAGCAGACACATTTTACTTGACCTACCCTACTAATCTCAACAAGCTGGTCTGTAGCAGCAGATGCCAAGCTCAAATGACCACTTTCACATCTTTGCTGCAACTCCACCTCAAGTCTTTGATCATTTTTCATCTGGAAGTACCAAATGGATTTCTGCCTCTTGGCCTCCTTACAGCCTTCTCATAATCCACCAGCTGATCTCCTTTGTACCATGAAGTGGGACTAGTCATCTCAACTTTAGCTGCATTTCTCTCCATCACATACAGAAAAGGATATATTGGATACTGCTAAGATAAATTTCAGTTAACTGTTTGTAGACCGTTTTGATTATTTTGCCATAGTGTTAGACAGCAAAATACAAAACTACAACAATATAATATATATGCCCTCTGACAAATTTTGACATTCAGCAGTCTGATACAAAAGTAGATAAACTGGGGAATGAAATCTACTTGAACTAGATTTCATTTCTCTAAATATTACAAAATTGTAAATACACAAATTGCTTGAAACGTTATTAATTTTTGCAGAAACGTACTTTAAAGTGGAATAAAGTTATCAAGAGTATTTTGTATCACAAAAGGTCTTTCCCTTAAGGTAAGCATTAAAAAAGGCAATTGAACTCTTCAGAAACACTGTAAGCACTGCGAAGCATACAAAAGGAAAAGCTGTCTATACAAAACTAACTCAGAGCACTCAGTAAATACACAGATGTTAAGAACTGCACCCATCTCAAAATACTCTTGCTTTGTGTCTTCTGCGTCTTCAAAGCTGCACCCACAAACCATTTACAGGATTCCCTTTCAGATATTCTGATCATTCTCCTACACTCACCCCAGCCAGTTTCCAGGCAGCCTGAATTATTTTGCTATGTCACTGCAATGACAGCAAAGGAATGCTGTGTCCCAAGTAGCACAGCCATTTTTTAGTTTATTAATTTAAAACAATACTTTCTGAAAAATACTGACCTGGAAATATGACATGGCGATCTCAGGTATAATTGTTTATGCTAGGCTTCGGACTGATAGTCACACAAACTTGCAGGTTTTATTGGCAAGGTTCTTCTTGCTTCATTTATATTTTATTCTGAATTTGTAAAACTACATAGGACATTCTGGGAGCCAGCTCAATCCCATGCCAAGTCATAAGCCAAAGACTCCCATGAAAATAGGTCAGATCAGGAACCCTCTGATAAGACATCAGCAACAGAGAAAGAAATCTGCCTCACCTTGACTGCCAGAACACAGCCCAGTTTAGCTACATGGAGGAAATGTCTCAGCATCACTTAAGGAACTACTACAAGGAGAAGTCCAAGCCAGCCTGACAATACTGTTTGTTCTCTCTTCAGCACTGTCTCACAAAGAAAAGGAAACACAAAACAAACACCATGCCCCATGACAATGCAACTTACTGATTGGGAATCACTGACCTAGGCTGTGGTACCACTACATCAATTCATGTTAGGGCTGAAGCCAGTTCCTTACCTGGTGACCCAAACAGCTCATTCCTTGACCCTTTAGAAAGAGGCTTTTATTTCAAGTTTTTACTATCCATCTTTTGTTACCAGATTCCTGTAGGATCCAGTGGATTAGTTGAGCTTTTCCTTTAGCTTTACTATTTCCAGGACTACTTCTCTGTTCCCTTCCAGTAGAAGTTCAGAAAAAATTTCTCCTGAAATGTGCTGATTCTACTAAAAGAATGGCAAGCATCTGACATTTTCCTTTCTGCACCTCATTACTCTTTTTGCTTTTTTTTTCCCTGGCCTGAGAAAGGTTTCACTGAAGAGGAAGGTGGGGAAGACTCATTAGTGAGAGAGGTTTGATGCAACAATCATCTGAAACTCAGGGTCAAACGTTTCCCGTGGTAACAGCTGCAGATGCACACATATACCCACACACATTCAGTCTCCTTGCAGTGAGGACTGTCTTGTACTTAAATACATACATCATGAAAGAATTTTTATGTATAGTAGACGTGCATATGAGAAAGACTTTTTGCGTAAAAACATCCAACCCTCTGAAAAAAAATTATCTAACTACAAAGAAGAGAAAATATGCAGCTTCCCATGTGTTTGTAACTTCTCGTTTCTAGATTTGTGAGTGGATCTGCAACATGTAAACACTGGATTTTGAATTACCTTTCCTATTATAACGTAGTAAAAAACATCACAAGATTTAGCACAAGGTAATTAGACATTAGGCTTTCAGTCAGGCCGTGGCATGTTCTTACTTCTCTGCTGGGAAGGCAGGCTGTGTGTGCCTGTCACACACACCCATATCGAATCTCCTATCTCTAGTCAAGCATTCGAGTGGGGAGATTACATCTTGGCATACTACTCAAGAATGAGTTTTCAAGAAGAAAAGGTCGTACTATTACTTACTAATTCAGAACAACATATTATTTAATGCCTTTAAAAAGCGTTCCAAGAACTAGAGAGAGATCTATTTCTTTCTAAAGGCAGCAAAATATATATAGAGGAAGATATATATTCTCTAAATATGTATCCACTATTCAGGAGATGATATAAGGAACAACAGTACAAAGACATGAATAGTTGTTAAAGCAGAATCAAAACCTAGCCCTGCTTGAGAGAGGAAGAAGGTGACAGCATGCTTTTCATTCATGTATGATTGCCAGCACGAGTTGTAAGGCCCACACTAATTAGAGGGCACAACGGGAAGGTTTACCCTTTGCTCATTGTCCTCTCAAATGCACACCTAAAAACTGGGGAAATCAGCATCTGAATTTGACCTGACAGTGAATGAGAAGCACCTCAGTGCAAGGCCAGGGATGAAGTCTGGCCTCTGTAGTGAGGACACTGTCCTTGTAGCCTGGGAGCCAGGAGCAACAGAAGCGTTCTGGAATCCTGCAGACAGACCGCTGCAACTCCAATCACGCCTGTGCAGGCACTGGAAGAAAGACACACTCTTATTTTTATCCCACTGCTGAGCGACCTTATGAGCTGCAAATTAGCAGCTAAACAAATGTCTAACCATAAGTATCACACACAAGACCAGATTTGCTTTTAGACAACTGAGGATAACTAAATTTATTACTTAGATCTTTACAATATGGGCAAATGTAAGAAATCTCAATTAGAACATGTAGCTGCTCTGACACAGTTAATACAAACACATGGAACAGACATAGAAGGTCCAATTACTCAATACTTCCCTGTTACTATGGTCTGTTAGTCCTAGTCCATATTAACGTTCATGCATCTTTTCTTGTCAGGAATCTGGAGATACTGCATTTGTATTACCAAGATGGTGGTTTTTTCATAGACTCATAGAACGGTTTGGGTTGGAAGGGACCTTAAAGATCACCTAGTTCCAACTCCACTGCTGTGGGCAGGGATACTCCTCACTGGATCAGGTTATTTAAAACCTCATCCAACCCAGCCTTGAACACTGCCAGGGATGAGGCACCCACAGCTTTTGTTTTTTCTTCCTGAAGTACCCACCATCCCAACTGACCAGCTCGCGAAAATGTACAACACACCTCCTGGCACTACGTGTCACTCTAGTCTTTCACCTGTGATGACAGCACGTTTGTTTTAATAAGCTGCAGTGTTTTCATACGGAATGCATGTGTCTATTGAACTGATACATACATTTTAAACATTAATGCTATATCAAAGCTAAATGAAAGCTTTAGAGAAGACAGAGTAAGTGATTTAATAAGGTGGGACATTTAACTCCCTGATGTGAGTTAGCAGTACCTAAAATGGTGAGCTCAGTCCTTGGATAAAGAAATCAGAATGCCTCTTGTTTTTTTCAAGTGCAATTCCTATCACACATAAGAAGTCAAAACAGCTATCTGGAATTCATTAAATGGTGTGGTAAAGTCTGAGGAGTAAAATACAAATTCAACATTAATGAAGTGACATTTACTCAACATCCATCAGCGATTACACATGTCCACCTACACAACAAAGCTACAGAATTAAACACTGTGTTACAATTGCTGTCTGCCTCTATTCATAGAGCAGTTAAACAGAGTATTTAGCTAAACCTATCCTCCTACAGGATGTTTTAGTTCTGGACCATAAGAAAAAGCTAACACCACCTTTGGTTTGTTGAGCCAGAAGTGAACCACTGGGTAGAGAGTTGCTGGGTTGAGATGACCCATCTTCAAATTATACGTTGGTTATGTTTCTCTGTACTTTTTTTCAGTCAGTTAAGGTGAAAATAACCAACCAGAACCGATTTGGATTACACACTCCCCAGACTATTCTCTAAATATGAAAAGAAAAAGAGCATTTGGCAAAATTTCTTACGTTCCCTTGGTATTCTATGACTTATTAAATATACTCAGCAGATCAGCCAGCTTCTACTGTGAGAAAAGGTTACTGAGTTTGGAAACCTTTCCTAACAGGTATTACCTAAGAGTCCTGTGGTGTGTGGAACGTGTGAGCTTGTCTTTTTTCAAAATCCAAATATTTGTCATATTAATGCCTGCACCTGACTTTTTAAATCAGGTATCTACAAAAAAGTATGTTTTACAACTCTGCTAGAATACCCTTCCATACCTAAAATATTTAAACTTTTCTTCCACAGCAATGTCAGCTGAAGAGTCTTCTTTTCAGACAAATTTCTGTATTGGTTTTTAACATCGTTCTGTTCCCATCCCAAGCTTTTTTCCTTTGGAAATGAAGGTATTTAATAGTCTTCATGTATCAATAGGAACAAGTTTAATAAAAGGCCCTAATGAGAAGGAATCTTCATTATCTTCATTAATTAATAAATGTATATGTCATGAAATTAGGAGCTGAGATTATGTTTAATACAGTACATAGTGTTAGAAAAGTTTCTATAGCTTCTGGGAAGCAAAAGTCTTTAAAAAAAAAAGATGGCACAATGAAGTTTTCAACTTTTCTCCATTTGTCAATCTGGTCATTTGACTCTCAGTAAGTCACTTGTAACTTGTCCCTTTTAACTTCCCTCCTCCGGTAACTGCCTTGTGAATCCTTCCCTTCGTGGCACTCACAGCAGAACTTTACTCATCTAACTGCCCAGGAAGACATTTTCCTCCACTGCTGCAGTCCAGAAATCTGCTATTTCCAGAGACAGTTTCTCTCTCAGTCTGACTGACAGCGTGCCAACCATCCACTAGAAGCAGCATCTTCCAGCATCTCTAAACAGATGGAGACTACAACAGCATTCAACCATCTGCATTTGCAAATTGCAGCCATGGTTCTAAACAAAGGAAAACATCTGCCTTTTCTACACTCCATACAAAAACGTGCTTGCTGAACAACTGACCTCTATCCTGCCTCAGTACTCAGCTGCTGCACGACTTTTGCTCTCCATTTTAACCATTAAGATTTCTTGAAGCCCGCAGTCTTCCCTGGGAAGCACCCAGGGTGTCTTGCCAGGTCCCAGAGCGCAGACACATGACTCTCACAGCAGTCAGATGAGGGACCAAAGGCACCCTTCAGCACTTTGCTCAAAGCATGCCATTCACAGTTTTATCCTCTGAGGTTTGCTTGCCATTTCGATCCCCTTGCTCAGACTGGTGGAGGCAGCTGGAAGGTGGTCCAAGTCACTGTCTGTATCGTATTTCAAACACTCGACAAGCTTTCGAAGCAGGGAGTCACGCACTGCAGCTCAAGCAGGGCCCTTTCAGACTTACTGGGCTGTAGTACTTGTAGTGTCATTTCAATACCAAGACAAAGTTTCTAGCACGTATAATTTCGATGTTATTAAAGTCACAGATTTGGGTCCTTGGAGAAGTAACCAATCTTTGAATAAGAAGCCTACAAGCTCCATGGTATAAACTGGATGTTCCCATCCCCGTAAGAAATTAAATGCTGGGACTGAAGTTACAGGTTAGCTCGGTGTGTACTGGAGGTAGCACAGATTTACTGAATCAGTTAACCTTGGAGACTAGGCAGCAAAAGGCTCCTTTCAGGGTCTCTGGGATTCCCAGATGGCAAGTGAGCTGCAGCAGTTCGAGGACAGGGTGTGCCTCAGGCAAGGCAGCTAACAAAGGGCTGCTGTTTGTCCTGTGGGAGTAGCACTAACTGCCTTGGGCTGGTAGGAGGGAAAGCATTAAGGGAGGAGCGAGGACTTTTAGATATGATTTAGAGTAGAGATTTCACACCTTTGTTAAGCTTTAGCCTTCATTCACCTTAACTAGGTAGCAAGCTGCTCAATGAGAGGTTGGTTCTGGTCACTTCTCCAGACTTGTTAGTTTCAAGATGATGCAGCTTTGGCGTTCTCCCTTCCACATGCACACGTCACTTACAGTGCAATCCTAACACAGAAGTTAACCGCGCTCACAGCTTCCCAAATGACCCAGATTACAATGAGATAATTAACTGCTCATGAACAGCTATTCATTGAAAATGTCTATCAGTATCTGTTAAGCCATTGAAAATCTTCATTACCGTATCTGTCAAACCTCCGAAGAAATTCAGGACTGTTTCTTTAGATTCAGAATTAGACCAGATTTAGTTCTTGTTTTGCAGCTCTTCTGGACTGTGATAAATAAGCAAAGTTTTTTTATCAGATGAACTTGTAAGGTGTTTTCTAAAAACACAAAAAACCCCTCTCCATATGCCAGTTGAAGCTTCTGATTTGGTCACATCGATGTGTGAAATAAATATACTTCACTCTCATGTATAATTAGCAATGTCAAGTCTGTTTCTTTGGATAGCATTCATGGCATACTGTCTGTGAAACAGCAGCTCTGCATTTCGTATCTGAAACTACATTGTTCCTCTCAGAACAGCTTCACTGGCTAAACCAAGCTCAATCCACCAAGCAATACATTAAGAAAGCAATAGTGGTTTTCTATGCTCTTTTTATAAATGGATGCGTGTGTTTTCAAATTCTGAGACACAATTAGTAGCTCTGAAGCAGTTTTACTCTATGCCTAAACT
Organism: Callaeas wilsoni; assembly: GCA_013398955.1. NCBI lineage: Eukaryota > Metazoa > Chordata > Aves > Passeriformes > Callaeidae > Callaeas > Callaeas wilsoni. The sequence goes on from VWPU01003745.1 coordinate 263,156, forward strand.
TGTTACACAATTTATAATGCAACATGTTTCGAAGTCAGTTGTCACTAACTGTTCGCAATACTTTCCTATTTTTTCAAAACTTCTACTATCCTACATGATGAAATAACATAAGAAAATTTAGTCATTCTAGATTCAAAAAAGAGGTTGTCTTTACAAGACAATAAAGCAATACACAATTAGACAACACACAATACTTATACCACATAGTGATACAACATTTTCACAGCTTTATTTATTAATACTAAGCATGATATGAAATTATTCTTGGTCTTTATTACTAATCCACACACATCTATTTATTGCTCAGGACTGTAGAAAACAAGCAACAGCCTAATTCAGTATCAGAAAACAATGAGTGAGAGTCACCACACAGGAGTCCTACCTGGATAACTGTTTTCACTTCAACAGGGGCTTAAGATCATGCATTTTTCAGATTGCCAAACTGAGAATCTATGGAGTCTGGAAGAAAAGGGAAAAGGTAATAGTAATATGACATTCTAGTCAGTATTGGAAATACTACATACTTTCATTTTTTACATTCTAAACGTTAAGAGAATAAATTAAAAGTAGTTAACTTCCAAATACCTGATTCTCTGTGAAGCCCTGCAGAAACAAGAGAAGTCAAAAGACTTATTTTAGCTGGTGGGAGAGAGGATTTCAAATTTAGTATTTATGCTGCCTCCACACCTGTCCTAGATAAATTGGTCTTAGAATGATAATTAAGCAAAATAATGATTTCAAAATGGGTACAGGTAAGCTTTATCTAACATATAAACATCTGTAAGACTTCAGACATATAATCCCATTTTATGCATGAACAGTACAAAAATGCTGGTGCAAAATTTTAGGTGTAAGCCTTCTACCACTGCACTGAATGTGTCCACATTAAAAGGCCCTTAAGTACTTGTGACTTCTTGCCTGTAGTAAAGGTGCTCGTTTCATTGATTCACGATGGCTAATTACTCTGCTTTGAAAGCCAGCAATAACCTCCAGACCATAACTAGCTGTGCACACCAACATTCAGCAAATGTCAATACCCCATTAGGCACTGCCTACTCCTCCTACAAACTGGGAACACCCCACGTCTCCTCTTGGCAATAAACTGCAGAACTGGAGCGGCAGGCCATGGAACACACGTGGGGAACAGGACACAGCAGCCCTGGTGTGTGTATGGCAAGCACCTGACAGTCAAAACAGGGACAAGGCAGGCCTGTTCCTTCCACACGCAGATGTCACCAGCCCCTCTGCACACTGCAAACTACAATGCTCATATCTCCAATTTATATTATATATAACTTCTCTTTAATATAGTTTGTAGTTACAGTTTATGGACTGATTCAACGATTATCTTTAAATACTGATGTCATTGAGGATATAAATAATGAGTTCATTTCGTGAGCTTTTTGCTGCAGGCTTATTACATCACTGACAAAAAAAATAAAGATGTTGGCCACTGTAGAAAGATGTGATTCCAAGAGATTAAACCTGAAAACCCTTTTATATTAGCAGCTCATCTTTTCTTCAGAGCTTACGACTGTGAGATAAGATTGATTCCAGCCATGATTCATAATGTAGATTGATAAAACACTTTCAGGACAAAACCTGGAGTCCCAAAGACTAGTCTGCTTAATGAATCTGCTTTAAGAACACATGGAATCTGTTAGCCTACCAAAGTGGGGGGAAAATTCAAGTTGAGTCCTTTGGTAGTTAAGCATAACGAAAGCAGATATTCAAGAACATCAAGGTTTTGTGCATATTCAGACATGCCTTATTTTTTATTTCTGATGGTTTTCCCCTAAATGCAAGACTGCTAGCTAAAATAAAGAACATGTCAATGTATCTATCATCTGTTGCTGTCTTTGAAAGCTCATTTGTCAAAGAACTTTACTGAACTCCTCGTGGTAATGCTCAAAAATGATTCAGTAAAATACAAAAACGTGGCACCAGAACTGTTCTCAGACCTGCCATATGGCCAACTTGACATGGGACAGAGCTAGAGGTCTGGGCTGTCAAGGGCTTTTAAGGATACTGCAGTGTAAAAGTTATTTGAAGTGTATTAAGTAATGTTTGCATCCTGTCTATTTCTGTAATACAGGGCAAGGTACTGTATTAGATAAGTATATGGTGTCACTTGTGACAGAAATGTCCACAATCCACTGAAAGCAGGTATAAATAAATTCAGCTGTATTACTGTACTTCTAAGACTGAAATTAGGAGGACACAATTTAATATACTCCATCTTCTCTTTAACAAACAAAGCCCAGCAGCAAGCAGAAGATGAGATCAGGAAGAATATACACATCACCGCCTGGGATTAAACTGCATTAGCACAACTATGTGGGAAGCTTTCATCACTTCTACACATAATTCATGTAGTTCTAGATGGTCAAACTTGCTTAACTCACTGCAACAACTTTCCAAAAGACACTCTAAAAGGCAACTAACAGATACTTTGCTAGCAGCAAGACTAGATTTTTTCCTGCTTTTACTCATTATCATAGCAAGTTCCACAGTAAAACTTAACAAAGAAGAACCAGTTTGGAGGAAAGATGCTACTGAACGAGTTTTTATAGCTCTCTCCTGCTCCCTTCCACATGCTGGAGATAAATGAAAGGCTCACGGGTGGCCCAGGTGCTTGCCACACAAAAAGGGGAGATTCAGTGCATGAAAGCAGAACTAAGACTGGCGTTTCAGTGAAAGGCAACATTGCAACATCATAAGATGGGAGTTGCAGCAGATTCAACAGCATCTTCGTGAGAAGCACAGTACTCCTACAAAGCAGTCACGAAAGGACTGGAAGTTGCCACTTAGAAAACATACTTGTGACCATTTCCTATCAGGTGTTGGGATGTCCTAAAAATGTTAACAAAAAAGCAAATAAACTTCTAAAGTAATAGTACATTCCTTAACCTGCTTTTTCTGTACCTGGTATTGACTTTTATGCTGTGATCTTAAAAACTTACAGCCCTGACACCTGCCTAATTTAAAATTTAACTTCCTAATGATGTGCTCCTACACAGAAAACATATTAGAAACACAAAAACGCAATACTAACTCAGGTTCAAGGTCCATCTGACACAGTATCCTGTTTCTAATAAGTACTGCTAGTGGATGCGTAGACAACAAGAACGGAGTAAACATACAGAAACCATTCCTTGATGCACCTTCCCAGATGACAGCAATCTGCAGCTCTGGGATTTCCCAGCTCCTTTTAAGTGTACACATGTAAATATAAACACATTCACAATTAAGTACAAAGGTATTCAATGTCTGAAATCATTTAAATCAACTCCTCAACATTTAGGTTACTGCTTTACTCCTTTTCATACAGATGAATAAACTGGCACAGTTGAAACTGATGACTCTCATTCACTCATTTCCTAGCTCTGCACGATTAAATCCCAAACCCTGAATTAACTGTTGCTTTAAGACAGCTTTTAGATACACACACGCTGAATGCAAAAATGCAAAAAATCTTACTCAATCCAAACAGTGACATCTAGCAAAATCCTAATGTTGATTCTAAGTGAGATTATAGATTTGATCATCCACATCAATTAAGACAAAGAATACTTTCAGTAAGTGAATAACCTAGTAGTAAATTAAGTAAGGTATTTCTATAAATATGGCCCAGATATAAACATTCCCATAAAAGGGACCTGAAGGATATCTCATACCAAAATTCTAATTACTATATTTTAAAATGAACAACTACAAAACAACACGCCTCATTAAAATGAGGTTCTTGATCTAAATAAACTTAAAATAAGAACCCTAGACCTCATCCAAAAAACCTAACCATAAAAAACAAATTCTGAATTCAGCTACCAAAGATAGCCATGAGGTCTAATGATGCTGATCACCACCATCCAGACTGTTCAGTCTTCTTCAAAGGGAAGAATTCTGGTGCTGGGTGATATGGTTTAGTGCTTTACGGGTTACAGTGATAGTGTTGACAGCTTCATGGTTGGACTTGATCTGAAAGGTCTCTTCCAACCTTGACGATTCTATGATCACTGAAAGCTACTGCCCCTGAAGTTATTCTACAGTTTATTCCCAGGGAAGAAAAAGCAAAGATATGGCAAGTTGTTTAAGAAACCAAATCAATTAAAAAGCTTTGGAAGCATAGAAAGACAGGTTGTTATAAACACAGGTAAAACAATACGAAGCTAGGAATTCAGAAGTGAAAGCACACAAGTAGCATGCAAAGGCACCTACTGCTCTTCCCAGCTCTTTCATCAAATATCATCTACCTTCTCCACATGCAACACGCCAAATTAATAACTATTTATTGCTCCATACAGATTAAATGCAGGCATTAACAGGAGCTGACTTCACAGGTGAATTAAGTTATTACCAGCCAATTCATAAAAACGCCTCCTGTTCCCGATACCCCATAAATTGAAGTTGATAGGTCTCCAGAGCCCGGCTGCGCAGCCCGGTGTCCCTTAATGGCTAAGTCACATCCATTACTTGCCAGAACGAGCTCTGCGCAACGAATCCCGGCAGCCCGGCAGGTTTTAAAAGCCGAAGCACTCGCCGTGATTAGATCCACCGTGAGCTCCCCCGCCCGCTCCCGCACGGCCGGCGCTGCCCGCGGGGGGGTCTCAGGGAGCCGGAGCCGCCCGCCCCCGGCAGCCCCGCGGGCAGGGGCGCGGCGCCCGGGGGGCTCCCCGGGAAGGCGGCGGCGGGGGCCATCCGGAACCGGGGCCCCCGCCGGACTGAGCGGCCACAGCCCGGCACCTGCCGCATCTCCTCGCTCGCTCGCCCGCCGACCCCTCCTGCGGGAAATCCCTCCGGCGCACCGGAGCCCCGCGAGCGCCTCGGAGCCCCGCGCCACGACCCTAGGCAGCTCGCGGAGCCCCGCGGGGCTGCGGCTCGTACCTGCGGCCGGGCCTGACGCGCGAGTGCGGCTCAGCTCCGTTTACCCGCGGCTCCGCTCGCCCCGGCT